>BROG01000576.1:0-483989 GCA_030159075.1 Atrina japonica | reverse complement strand
CCCTCCATGTGTTGTAATTCCATCAAAGATCATAACGCTCCCTCCACCAAATTGGTGGCGCTGAATAATGCAGGCCCTCCACCGAATTGGTGGCGCCGAATAATGCAGGCATCAATGTGAACAGAACTTCCGCCCAATTGCTTTTATTGAAATGACGATGCCTCTTACACCACACTGACCTCGCAATACGGTGACGCTAGAGACAAGCAGGAGGGATAATAGGATGTCGAGGATGTATGTTGGCCTCTCGCAATCTGTTCCTTACTGTGCGAGGACTTACCCGTCGATGCCCAATACACAATTCCTCTTTTCCCCTAGTATATTTGAAATATATTTTACCTCTGGAACTTATGATATATAATTACCATCTCACCTGGATATTTTGTAATTCTTCTTGTTGAATACTTTTCAAATCAAACTTAAAAATTGGGAAAGAATGGGATGGAATATTCTCTGGATTGAGGCACTTGACAGACACATTACCTATAATAACAAACAGTCATTACAGAAGTGACATAACCTATAATAACAAACAATCACTATACAAGAGACATTACCCATAATAACAAACAGCCACTATACAAGAGACATTACCTATAATAACAAACAGCCGCTATACAAGAGACATTACCTATAATAACAAACAGCCATTGTACAAGAGACATTATCTATAATAACAATCAGCCACTGTACAAGAGACATTACCTATAATAACAAACAGCCACTGTACAAGAGACATTACCTATAATAACAAACATCCACTATACAAGAGATATTACCTATAATAACAAACAATCACTATACAAGAGACATTACCTATAATAACAAACAGCCACTGTACAAGAGACATAACCTATAATAACAAACAGCCACTGTACAAGAGACATAACCTATAATAACAAACAGCCACTGTACAAGAGACATTACCTATACAGTCAAACTTGCCTTAGCGACCCCCCTCATATAACGACTTCCTGTCCATAACGACCGTATTTTGACTGCCCCTTTAGAATTACTATACATTTGCCCTCTATATAGCGACCACCTGCCTTACGCCGACCGGCGACACGCCGTGTAATTTGTCCGCAGGTGGTTGTCCTACTTGCGTATAGCGACTGCTTATACACTTACTACTCTTGGAAGGGAGATAACTCATACATAATTCTCGCGGGACAATTCGAGACTTAATCAACAACATGGCGAAATACACGAGGTTTCGACAGTCACAACACACCTGGAGGTGTCAATTAACGACCCGGGTAGTAATTAGGCACTCGTACATGCTCTATGACAGGGTGTTTTTACAACCAGGAACTAGCATCAATGACATCGCTGACTCGATTGATCTTTTTGTTTCGTTCGATCATCACATTTATGACCAAAGTTTCTGGTGATGATTACTTAATCGGCGAAAGACTAAGTTTTAAAAGGAAAAAAATTCTGAAAGGACACGCTTGTGACAAGGTGTTTTTACGAACAGGGGCATTTAAATATCATCGCTGAATGATTGATTATTTTGTTTTCTCGTATTCTGGAATGCTATAACTAATCGATCATCACTTGATTAGCAAGTCAACATCTCAATCCAAAGAGTAAAAGCGCCGCGCTCGTAGCATTGGATTAACGTCTAATAAAATGATAATTAAATAAAATTCAACTACCTACATCTTTCTGTATATTCTTACACTTCTGACTCGTGTGACTTAGCAACACAGACCACCGACTTTGAGCACATTTAAGATATTTGTTTCAGTTTTAATAATGTGCCGTATCCTCGATGTACACCTGTATAATTCAATTACATCATAAATTAATTTAAATTATTAAAACATTGAATTATTTCATTGTTTATAATTTTTTTTTAATTATTTACATGTTATGCATGTATTAGCTACAGGGATTTTCTATGACTATTTTTTGGATGGTTACAGGACCCTTCCCAATGCAAAAATGGCTTGTATTTTCCTGAAAAGATGCAAATATAACAAACAGCCACTATACAAGAGACATTACCTATAATAACAAACAGCCACTATACAAGAGACATTACCTATAATAACAAACAGCCATTGTACAAGAGACATTATCTATAATAACAATCAGCCACTGTACAAGAGACATTACCTATAATAACAAACAGCCACTGTACAAGAGACATTACCTATAATAACAAACATCCACTATACAAGAGATATTACCTATAATAACAAACAATCACTATACAAGAGACATTACCTATAATAACAAACAGCCACTGTACAAGAGACATTACCTATAATAACAAACAGCCACTGTACAAGAGACATAACCTATAATAACAAACAGCCACTGTACAAGAGACATAACCTATAATAACAAACAGCCTTCTAACAGTATTCTTACACTTCTGACTCGTGTGACTTAGCAACACAGACCACCGACTTTGAGCACATTTAAGATATTTGTTTCAGTTTTAAATTATAATGTGCCGTATCCTCGATGTACATGTATAATTCAATTTACATCATAAAATTAATTTAAAATTATTAAAACATTGAATAATTTCATTGTTATAAATTTTTTTTATTATTTACATTTTATGCATGTATTAGCTACAGGGATTTTCTATGACTATTTTTTGGATGGTTACAGGACCCTTCCCAATGCAAAAATGGCTTGTATTTTCCTGAAAAGATGCAAATATAACAAACAGCCACTATACAAGAGACATTACCTATAATAACAAACAGCCACTATACAAGAGACGATTTACCTATAATAACAAACAGCCATTGTACAAAGAGACATTATCTATAATAACAAACAGCCACTGTACAAGAGACATTACCTATAATAACAAACAGCCACTGTACAAGAGACATTACCTATAATAACAAACATCCACTATACAAGAGATATAGACCTATAATAACAAACAACCACTATACAAGAGACCATTACCTATAATAACAAACCAGCCACTGTACAAGAGACATTACCTATAATAATAAAAACAGCCACTGTACAAGAGACATAACCTATAATAACAAACAGCCACTGTACAAGAGACATAACCTATAATAACAAACAGCCTTCTAACAGTATTCTTACACTTCTGACTCGTGTGACTTAGCAACACAGACCACCGACTTTGAGCACATTTAAGATATTTGTTTCAGTTTTAATAATGTGCCGTATCCTCGATGTACATGTATAATTCAATTACATCATAAATTAATTTAAATTATTAAAACATTGAATTATTTCATTGTTATAATTTTTTTTATTATTTACATGTTATGTATGATTAGCTACAGGGATTTTCTATGACTATTTTTTGGATGGTTTACCAGGACCCCTTGCCCAAATGCAAAAATGGCTTGTATTTTTCCTGAAAAAGATGCAAATATTCCAAAATTGGATTTTTTTTTAAAAAAAAATATGAATATTTTCCAGACCCTGGAGTTGAGAAAATCCCTTTAGTATTTAAATACAATATCCAATTTTAATCACTAAATGAAATATCTAACCATGGAAGAAATATGTAGTTGGAAATAATAATAAGCCATCTCCGATGCCTTGGATTTCATATCTCATGTGACCCTGTATATAAAGACCACCTGTCTATAAAGACCGTTTTTGTAATTTCCCCTGAGCGGTCTTTATATACAAGTTTGACTGTAATAACAAACAGCCACTGTACAAGAGACATTACCTATAATAACAAACAGCCACTGTACAAGAGACATTACCTATAATAACAAACAGCCACTGTACAAGAGACATTACCTATAATAACAAACAGCCATTATGTAAGAGACATTAACTATAATAACATACAGCCATTATAGAAGTGACATTACTGGAACCATTATATAAGAGAAATTACCTGTAATAACAAACAACCGTTATAGAAGAGCCATTATGTAAGATACATTACCTATAATAACAAACAGCCATTATAGGAGTGACATTACCTATAATAACAAACAACCGTTATAGAAGAGACATTACCTATAGTAATAAACAACCATTATGTAAGACTTTCTGTTTTAATGTACTGTTACATGACATCTAATGACACACAATTACAAACAGCATACACGTTAACTCAAGCTTATACATTTGGAGAATGTTTGCTTGTTAACAATAATATGAAAATATCATAGTAGTCATTGCGTGTGTCAGATCCCTCAACCAAAATAGAACTTTACACTAGATACTTCTCACATCAAGAACGTAACAGTTTGTGGTGTTGAAAAGGCTGAAATTATAACTTTTTAATGCATGACACACAATGCATTACAAAAAAAAAGATGACATTGTAACCCAAACAAAAATTGTAATACTGGTACTTGACCAGTAGTCGGCTAAGACAGTAGTTGGATTGTTATATCTTATGTGATTTTGGTTATATAGAACATGATGTTGTGAGATTTGTTTAAGATCAGTTGTCTGCTGTTTGACATTGTATTCACACACAGGGAAAAAAGACAAAATCACACAACAGTCGACAACTGGTCTCTGCTGACTACTAGTCCAGTACCAGTAGGGCAAATATGATCCTAAAACATATCAGATTAAAAATTTTGACAATTCTTTTTTGCATTATATCACTATATAATTATCACTGTTTAAATGTAATGTCTTACTTGAAATACATTTCTGAGCATAAGGCTTCATGCTCTCCATGGAAACTTTATACTTTGACTTGATATCACTCCATATTTGTAATCTACATGTAAACAGAAATATATCACTCCATATTTGTAATTTATATGTAAACAGAAAGATAAACAAAATTCCTACTGCATAAGCAAGTATATATAATGAAACACAGAGCTGTAATATCAAAATTATTACATATCATAAAAAAAAAAAATGATCGAACATACTAATTTATTCATGCAATCTGGTTGTTATTGAAAATTTGACTTAAACATAATTTTTTTAGTGAAGGGGATGGGGGGGGGGTCATAAATGTGAATGATAAATACCTCTCATCAATATCCTCATCACAAAATGGTGCGATGTACAACACTGCTGAGTACGGAAATATTAAACCATCCTACATATGAAAAGAAAAAATATATGAAATGTATGAAAACACATTCTTCACATTCTTCATTAAGCTGAATAAAAACGTCTGGTTCTCTGGTTCTAAAATTTTGACATACGGGACATTTTTAAGCTGTATGGCAAAATAAAAGCCACCACCTACAAATATTTTAGAAAGAAAAATTCCCTCCCTATTTTAAAGATGAGTTTAAAGGAGCTATAGACACAACAAATCTTATATTCCTATATATTTTTTTGGCATAAATAAGGTTGGGTCCAGTGTGGTATACATATACAAGACATGTTGTAAGGTTGAATAAATCAATTGCAAGTGAATAATTGCCAAACTGGGTTTCTCAAGCAATTTTCACAAAATATATAGGAATTTAAGAATTTTTGTCAATCTAAGTAGTAAAGAAGGAAGAAAATCACAGCTATTGCCCCTTTAATTAGTTTTCTATCGTAACTTGTGTTGTTATACCACTCTCAAGTGTTGATATAAATGAAGCTGCAGTTATTTAACATTTACAATTATTATAGACTTTATGTACACAGTCGTTTCTATTGGCTAAACCACTTACACGTGACTAGTTTACACCAGATCATGTACACCGGTTTTCCATTCTACATGGATTTCCAAAAATAATCATGAGGGAATCCCCTCTGGCTTCGTATTCCGCATGCGCAGTAAAGCGGATATGACAGGTAAACAAATCGCTGTCAACAAACGTGTCTGCGCACACCACAATGTATATAATATATCTAACAAAATAACACAAAGTTTTGCATCTTTTTTCCGACGACACGTTTGAGAAACTTTTGGTAGAAAATATTTAAAAAATACAAAGAAAACAACAGAGCATGAGGGATTTTGTATTCATTTGTTTTATTTTTTTTCAAAGAAATGAATGCAATGTAATGTTCAAATAGCAGTGTAAACAACAGCACAAAATAACAACTCATGTAAGTTGATTATCATGTTTATCTAATTCTTGTTAGTTAATTTTCAAAATTTGAAAAGAGACTCTGTAAACTTGGTGTCGTTCAAATTTTAACTCCAGTTAGATAAACAGGATAATCTACTTACATTCATTGTGGAATCTCTATTTCTTTGGTGGGCAGATCACCAAATATAAAGGTAGATGAGTTGAGAACATACTACCGTAATTGTCAGTTCTAGGGTTGATCAAAGCCCGAAAAAGCAGCTCCATGGAGTTTTTGTCTTTGGTTTTACTTTTGTACTTTGGGTACAATTCAACAATGATGTATGCATATATTCAAAGGAAATTGTGCATACGACAAAAATCCACAAAAAGCAAGCATGAAAACCCAACCCATATGGAATTTGAAATAATTATTTTAGATGGCCAAAATATGATGCATAGAGGAGAAGATGTTACAATAGTCCACATATTGTTAAAGATTTATTAATGATTCACTTTTCATTTTGCACATGTTCTTACAGCCATCAAGGTGACCTTTGTGGCTGAGTTGTTAGAGCATTGCCATTTAAATCATGATGTCGCTGACCTGTAGTCAGCGAGGGTTCAAGCCCTGCTGGAACCTAAGTTGATTTTGTGGGAAAGTTTGCCAGTTTACATGCCAAAGACAGATGATCTCTTCCCGGGTACATTGTAATCAGGTTATCTCTCTTACCACTGAAAACTGACCACCATCATACAACATGTACAACTGAAAAATTGTGAGTGTGGCATAAAACACCATTCAAACAAACAGAAATCAGACAGAAATAAGAATTTTCTTTTTTAGCGACATCTAATGGCGATCCCCTGATCAGTTGATGTATAGTTTATGTGTTGTCTTACATGTTTGTCACAATACATATATTCCACAGGCGTCGGAACTGGGGGGTCTAGGGGGGGGCTTAGCCCCCCCACTTTTTTGGCAAAGATAGACAGAGGCTTAGCCCCCAGACATTTCTGGCGTGTGTGTGTGTGTGTTTTAAGTTGGTTTAGCCCCCCCCACTTTCAATTTGCTTCCGACGCCAGTGTATTCTATACCTTTTTAAGCCATCTGTCCCTGGCATTTAGGACTGATTGCAGCATTGACTCATACAATAAAGAATAACCCTGTAAATAAACAAAAAAATATCTTATGACTTTCACTTGTTTAATTATTTGAAACAATTCCTGTCTGTTACAGATAATTTAATAAAGATTACATATATGATTATAAGTTTGTAGTGAAATTTAAAATCCTGTTAAAAACTGATCTAGCATTATGTACACCTTCACCGAGAACTTTCAAAGTGCTAAAACCATGATGGTTCTTGAGACCTTCCAGAGGTAAGAGCAACTAGCTTTAAACCTTGAAGTCTCTCACTTTCAGTTAGCGACGATTTTAGCCCTGCTGGAACCTAAACCAATTTTGTAGCCAGGTTCTCTACTCCAGTGGTAGCCACCATATTACTGAAAAATTGTTGAGTGCCAGTATGTCATAAAACATTAACACTCCCCCCCCCCCCCCCCCCCCCAAAAAAAACCAACCCAAAACAAACAAACTGATGGTTATGTAACAGATCACACTCCTCGTAAAAAGAGACCCAAGTGTTTTACCTATCTGAGAGATCAATGACTTTCACTTTTGTTGTGATTTCTGGGAGGAATCATTGAGAATATACGGTCACTGTTTTATCCCAGTCTAATCAGTGCCAATTTGAACCTAAAACATGATACGTGTCAGATGAGTTGGGGTGGAGGGTCTATGTGGCCAGACCTGGTTAAACTCGAACTTAGGTAGTGACTGTGCGCTTGACAAATGTCCAGTCTTGAAGATGAAACTTAAAATCAAGGTTCCATAATTTGTTGGGTACAGCACATTTCATAACCTTTGTCTTGAACCCTTAACATGGGTTGCCAGTCTTGTAGTTGAGACTTAAAATTAAGGTTCCGTGTTGTGTTGGGTACAGCACATTTCATAACCTTCGTCTTGAGCCCTTGGGTCACCAGTCTTGGAGACAAGACCTTAAAATAAAGGTTGTCACCAGTCATGAAGACAAGACTTTAAAATTAAGGTTGTCACCAGTCTTGAAAATGAGACTATAAATTAAAGTTCCTTGTTTTGTTAGGTAGGGTACATTTCATAACCTTTGTCTTGAGAACTTAGCATGGGTTGCCAGTTTCAAAGATGAGACTGTGATGGCTACAGCACAGGTGGGTACTGCACATTTCAGAACCATTAGAGCTAGAGTGTTTACCCTGGTTACCAGTCTTGTAGATGAGAATTAAAATCAAGATTCTGTGTCGTGATGGGTACAGCACATTTCAGAACCATTAGAGCTAGAGTGTTTACCCTGGTTACCAGTCTTGTAGATGAGAATTAAAATCAAGATTCTGTGTTGTGATGGGTACAGCACATTTCAGAACCATTAGAGCTAGAGTGTTTACCCTTGTTACCAGTCTTGTAGATGAGAATTAAAATCAAGATTCTGTGTTGTGATGGGTATGGCACAGTTGGGTACAGCTCATTTCAGAACTATTAACACTAGAGTGTTTACCCTGGTTATGAGTCTTGTACAGAAGACTTTTAAACTTCAGCTGAAGCCAGGGATTTCTGCATTTAAAATTAATCTAAAATTAGTGGCAAGACTTAAAACAATTACGGAAACAAAAAGTAAATACAAAACACCATATTTATGATCAGAATGTAGCAGAAGACTTACCATCCATTCACTGATAATAATATCCACTTCCTCAGGGAGATCAACTTCCTGTAGTAATAAAATATATCTGTTGACAAGATCCATGAAATGAAAATATAAAATAACAACTTAATTCAAATCAAAGGATTTCATAAATTTGCTGCAGTAAAATACACTAATTTATTATTTGTAATTATATTGTATTTCAAAAAATATCTAAATTGGAGGAATTCCTCCCTTTTCAAAGTTTTGCAATGTGAATATAAATATTCATGGCCAACCTTCCATTAGAACACTTTAAACACCTTATCCTATTTTCTGATTACATTAAAAGGACATTTATAGTGATCTTTACTTGCCTTCTTGAGCAATACGTAGGGTTGGATTTGGAGGTTTTCACCAACTTAATAATGAAAGCAGATTGATTTTCAGACAGTTATAGTCCCAGTCTTAGACACTAAGCATGAGGATATGTACATTTGTATTCTCAGCCCGAGGTGAGGTGCCAAAAATTTTGACCTGTACTATGGATTGATGCCAGTGCAGTGAGGGTTCATTAATGTATACCCTTGCTGAAAGAATTGTGAATGTCTCTTTGTATGCAAAGTACTGGACAAGGATTAGTTACCTGGACTGCATTTTTAAAAGTCTTGAGTGTTACCTGGTACTGGGAATCAAACCCAGAACCTTTCCATGTGAGTCTAACACTCCACTAGACCACTTTGAATGGTTTACTAGTTACTATATAATGTTCAGGCACATTGGGTATGACATTAAAATGTTGAGGTACCTTGTTCATTTGATATATAGTAATACCTGCTTTAGCAACCACATGTGTGTAAAGACCACCTGGTCACAAACACCATTTTTTGCTCTCCCTAACAGTACTATCTGTGTACAAATCGACTTCTATAAAGACCACCTCCCTATAAAGACAGGTTTTCTTGTGTCCCTAAGGAGATCGTTATATACAAGTTTCACTGTACATCACCAGGGCTACTGAGGCCAAGCTACTGACTGACAGTGGTCTAACCTATTTAGTGGTGTAAAATATATACATCTGAATTCCAGTATCATAATTACTTGACAGAACATTTAAAAACCAAAATATGATATAAAGGTTTGACACAATACATAAATATATTATAAAGATATGATATCCTACAGGTTTGTCACAGCACGTAAATGTATCATCAAAATAAGAATTCTACAGGATTGACACAACATGTCAATGTATCATCAAAATTAGAATCCTACAGGATTGACACAACATGTAAATGTATCATCAAAATTAGAATCCTACAGGATTGACACAACATGTAAATGTATCATCAAAATAAGAATCCAATAGGATTGACACAACATGTCAATGTATCATCAAAATAAGAATCCTACAGCATTGACACAACATGTCAATGTATCATCAAAATAAGAATCCTACAGCATTGACACAACATGTCAATGTATCATCAAAATAAGAATCCTACAGGACTGACACAACATGTAAATGTATCATCAAAATAAGAATCCTACAGGACTGACACAACATGTAAATGTATCATCAAAATAAGAATCCTACAGGATTGACACAACATGTAAATGTATCATCAAAATTAGAATCCTACAGGATTGACACAACATGTAAATGTATCATCAAAATAAGAATCCTACAGGATTGACACAACATGTAAATGTATCATCAAAATAAGAATCCAATAGGATTGACACAACATGTAAATGTATCATCAAAATAAGAATCCAATAGGATTGACACAACACGTAAATGTATCATCAAAATAAGAATCCTACAGGACTGACACAACACGTAAATGTATCATCAAAATAAGAATCCTACAGGATTGACACAACACGTAAATGTATCATCAAAATAAGAATCCAATAGGATTGACACAACATGTAAATGTATCAATCAAAATAAGAATCCATACAGGATTGAGCACAACATGTAAATGTATCATCAAATAAGAATCCTACAGGATCACAAAGGACACAACATGTAAATGTATCATCAAAATAAGAATCCTACAGGATTGACACAACATGTCAATGTATCATCAAAATAAGAATCCTACAGGATTGACACAACATGTAAATGTATCATCAAAATAAGAATCCAATAGGATTGACACAACAAGTAAATGTATCATCAAAATAAGAATCCAATAGGATTGACACAACATGTAAATGTATCATCAAAATAAGAATCATACAGGATTGACACAACACGTAAATGTATCATCAAAATAAGAATTCTACAGGATTGACACAACACGTAAATGTATCATCAAAATAAGAATTCTACAGGATTGACACAACACGTAAATGTATCATCAAAATAAGAATCCTACAGGATTGACACAACACGTCAATGATTCATCAAAAGAAGAACCATACAGGATTGACACAACATGTCAATGTATCATAAAAATAAGAATCATACAGAATCACACAACACAAAGGACCGCTTGCGGAGGTCTAGTGGTAGAGTGTTCGACTTGCAAGCGAAAAGTCCCAGGTTCGACCCGGACAGGGTCATACAAAAGACTTAAAAATGGTAGTGATTGTACCTTCCCAAGTGCTCGGCATATGAACTGAAACTGACAAAACTCTCGCATGAGACTGAATATCGAGGTCCCATGGCGCAGAAGGTGTGGCATGTAAAAGAACCCTCACTGCATTTGCGTCTGTCTGTAGCACATCTCAATATAAGTGAAAAATTCTTGACAGGATGTAAAACAACAATCAACAAACAAACACAACACATAAATATATTACAACAATAAGAAATCATACATGTCTGACACAACATATTCACACAGTAGTCATCTGACTGACCTCCACTTTGCCCTTGATGACCGTGATTCTCTCGGACATGTTATTTTCTGCTACTATAAGTTTTGTTTGCTCTGCCATATCACTTGCTTCTATTGCATACACTGAAAGATACATGTTAGAAAAAAATACATGAACATAAACAAATACAGCATCACTTGTCTGAATAAACATGTATAAGCAAAAGTGCTGACTCAATTTTCATGAATTTAAATCACAAATATGATCCATATCAGAAGTTATAAGAAGTTGTGTGCCTACAAGTTATAACCATGTCCAGCTTCTATTGGATGAGTTATCTCCCTTTAACCTTTGGTCCATTAATAACAAACATTTGTCCAGAGAGCAACTGAAACTACCAGTCTGAATTTCATGAATTTTGGCAAAAACAATTTATGTAAGGAATAGTTGTGAATCTATGTTTTTTTTTTACAATTTACAACAACTATTTAGGTGTGTAAGTAGTTATCTCTCCTTTGACTTTTTACCTTAAAGTAAAAATGAGGAAGTACCAATCGATTATTGAAACTCAAAGTCCATCATAACACAACACACTGGATATACAAAAAATCTCAACATGAAGAACAATTACCAATCTCAAACAGGATGGGACCAGGTGTCCCATTTTTGCATGCAATACCCGTAATAAATGTTAAATGGAAACCTCTCGAATTCAGTGAAATGGTCAACAAAGGTTTAACAAATACTTGTACTTGTCCAGACATCCATGCTTGCATGAAACTTTTGTGAATGTTATGGAATTGTTGTGCATCTGAACCACTTTATGTTTATTGACTCCTATAGCATGAGTTATTTCCCTTTATCTGCACATCTCTGAAACTATTGGTCAGCATTTTATGATTTTTTTTTACATACATGATCTTCTACATCATGAATGAAAAATTACAATTTGCTTCCTTGTGGATGAGTTATTCCCCTTGATTTTTTACATTTGGAATTCTTTTCCAGACATAATGAGCTGACATAGCTCAGTCAGTAGCGCGGTCAACTCTTGATCATGAGGTAGTGAGTTCGAGTCCAGCCAGCATCAGGTTGGTTTCCTGTCTTTTAGATGAGACAGAACTAACTGAGGTCCCGTGTCACAGTCAGCCTCACTGCTCAATGGCCATAAGTGCAGAGCACAGGCTAAAATTTGAAGCCCTTCATCGCCGTGACGTCGCCATATTAGTGAATGATTCTTGAGTGGGACGTTAAACAACAATGAACAAACAAACAAATCCAGACACGATCTTTCTCGATTTTGTCCAGTTATCAAAGTATCAACATTTAAGTACCAGTCCACCTAAGAATCATGCAGGTGGCGATTTATTGACTTTAGAGAATTCACGAAAAAGTTCATTTATATTATCAAAGTTTATTCACTCTTTACAAAAATGATAATTATACACAATAAAAAATATGGTTGCTATGGAAACTGAAGTCATGAGGTAAAAATTCATTAAAATGGACTATTGTTGATTTCCTTTATTCATAGACACATGGAAAATATGTACATTTAATGATTAAAAAATAAAAATTAAGAATAATGTGGACATTTTACAAAGAATCTTAATGAACTATTTATCTTCTATAACTGGTTACCACGGCAATGTTTTAACATCTTGAAAAAATCAAAATATGAGGCGTATTTGATAAGAAATTTTCAACACTAGAAAAAAGATTTTTATTTTTATTGTGTTAATATATCTTGTAATCAGAAGCCTCGGTTTGCCACAGACGACAATGAAACCCACACCACTGAAATTGCAATCCCTTGATACCCATAAATGCTAAATTTCATTAAAATCAGGCAAAGTTTAAATTTTGACCAATCAGAAGCCTCGGTTTGCCATAGACGGCAATGAAACCCATATCATTGAAATCAAAATGACCTCAAAAATGCTTCAAAAATTACTACTACGATTTTTTATGAAAAATACCAGCTTGAATCAGCCTTTCATGTAGATCACTCAGAAACAATCCTTTTTTCAATTTATGCAGCGTTTCTGTAGAAGATTTTTAAGGAGGGATACCTTTGGGACATATTCTGCCCCGCCCTGGATCCATCCCTGGGCCACTCTGGCTGAAAACTACATATTGGTAAAGGACCTTGAGCACTTGCTTCCTGTACAGTTTTCTCAAAATCCCTTCAGTGGTTTTAGAGAAGCAGTCGAAAATATGAAAAGTTTACAGATTGACGCCGGCAACAAATGATCACAATAGCGACCAGGTGAGTGAAAAAGCTGATAGTGTGAAAAATGCAAACCCCCCCCCCCCCTCTTTTTGCAGTCTTAAAAAAATCATAAAAAATTTTAGAAATTAAATTTTTGCAAAATTCTTGCACAAAAACATTTCTTCACCTATATACAAGTAAAACACATTAAATGAATGCATCAAAGTGAATGCAAGGTGAGATAATTGTGGAAATCATACAAAAATTAATGAAGATGACAAAGGCTGAAAAGACCTCAAAAACATGTCAAAAATTAATATTCTGATTTTTATGAAAAATACAAACTTGAATCATACATCCATGTAGATCACTCAGAAAAAATCCGTTTTTCAATTCATGCAGTGGTTCTGGAGAAGAAGATTTTTAAAGAGGAGTACCTTTTGGGACCTATTCTGCCCCGCCCTGGATCAATCTGGCTGAAAACTACAAACTTGGTAAAGGACATTGAGCACTTGCTTCCTGTAAAATCCCTTCAGTGGTTTCAGAGAAGATGTTGAAAATATAAAAAGTTTACAGAAGGACGCTGGACGGGGAGTGATCACAAAAGCTCACATGAGCCTCAGGTTCAGGTGAGCTAAAATGGAAAGAAAATGTTTTGGAAAAAAAAACACAGCTAATGCCCCTTTAAGTAATTTTTTAGATAAAGCTTCATTTGACAGACCACATTTTTTGTGACAGAAGGGGTACATGTAAGTAGTCATTCAAGTTTATTTACATCCACATTTTTATATCTAGACCTTCATAAACCTCCAAAATGATTAATGCAGGCGAATCCACGAAGCTGTATGTATGTGGGAAAAGTGAATAAGTGTTTGTGACAAGCTCATCATTGCTGACGAATAGTTGTGGAAATTAATTAGCAGTTCTGAAGAGCAATTAACTTTTATCGTTCACAAATCTCATTAAAACTGCTTGGGTATAATTTGTTACCTTTTTTTGCACCAGCCTGAACACAAAATATACTGAGAATCCCAGTGCCAGCTCCGACGTCAACGACAACTTTTCCTCGGATCTTTTCATAATTCTTTAAAATTGCGCATCTGGAGAAAGCAGTAAATATAACCCAATTACAACAGACAACACATTTTCATCATTGGTAATTTACTTGATTAGTGGCCATAAAAGGCTGAAAACGAGAAAATGAAATGCAATAAGCACAATTCGTACATTCTTCTGTCATAGGTTTGGTGTTGACACATTTCATACCCCAAAAAGAAAATTCTTAAAAATCCATGAACAATGTACATGTATGGTGGTACAGAGATGCCATGGAAAATATTTTTTTTCTTTTACCGTACTTGCAGGGTTTTTCCACATTCCTTTAGGAATGGGGCCTGGGCCTTTTAAATTGGGAATGGAAGTAATTCATGTACCATGTGATACTCGGTAGCGTTTGTATGAGACTATTATTTCTATTAGTGATGGAATGACACTAGCAGGTATTATCTCACGGTAACATCATTTCAGTGGAAGATTTCGTATAATTATGTTCCATCACAATTGGAGATACTACATGTAGTACTGCACAAACATTGTTGGTTTTCACATGAATTAGTCCCATTTTAGCAACATTTTATTGAAACTGGGAAATCCAGAAATGTACAAAATTATTCTTATTCATGGGTATTAAATTTTAAGCAAGATCGTTTCCAAAACAGAAGTGTAATAGGAGTTGAAGTAAAGTTTATAAACATTTTGCGATTGGTGTATATGATGTCTGGTTATATATGAATACAATTTGATGGAAATAACTTTTACAATTTTGATTGTTAATGTATTGTCTTTCTTATACTTCATAAGTACATATATATAAGGTATTATATTCACAGGTATTTAATTTTGTGGTATTTACTTTTACCACAAATATAGCGAAATTAAATCCCATGCAATTAAAAGCAACAATACAGTATCATTATCTGTCTGTTCATTTCTAAAATTAACACAAAGACCAGTTCTTGTGCTATTCTCCTTGCTACAAATTTAATGGACATAAACTGAAAATTTTGTTTGTCTGACCAATCTGACTGAACCAGAAAAAGTGGCCCAACTGAAATAATTTTTGCCTTTCTAAAAATTTCATAAAAGATTTTTCCCTCCAGAAAATTCCACATCATGTTAATTTAATATAACTAGAGCAATAGGGCCTACATATTTTTTTGTATGTTCATATTATAGATTATATATATAGATTATATAAGACATTTCTATATAAAATATCTTTTAGAAATAAAATAATTTTACTTCCCAGGTTAACAAAAATCTTGGTCAGGATTTGTCAAACAAACAAGTTTTAATTTAGGCCTCAGTTTAACCCCCTTAATTCACCCCCCAAATGATCCAATTAAAAATTTCCAAAAACAATTTGTATATCAACACATGGCCAATCATATGCCAAATATAACTTTTCAATTTTACATGTAATTGTTTTTAATACATTCATTAGTACAGTATATATATGAAAATTCTTGACAGTACATTCCCAGCCTACACACCTTAATAAAATGGATCTTGTTCTTTTGTCTTTATGTGTCTGCACGAAGTTACCTCAACTAATTAATTACATCTCCAAACAAAACGTACCTGTATGCATTGGTTCGTACGGCATCACTCAACATATTCTCATGAATTGAAACATCTGCATAACTTCTGCAATGTACAAGATATAAACCAAATCGAATTCAATCGGCACTGTACCAATTAATACAATCTGTGATTAGAAGTACTGCGGAAGGCAGGATGTCAGCACCACACTTAAACCATTAACTATTTTGATAAAACTTGGCATGCAAGTAATGAACAGGCACCATAACCCAATCTTTTCACTGCAAACAAAATATGTCTGTTAATATAAGAATAAACTTCACCACTGGTAGTAATTCTACAAAGCCGAACAACAACAGAAATAGAATAAAAACTGGTGATCTAATTTTGATGCAGACATACCTTTCCACTGGCAATTAAAAATAGACACCTGCCAGTTCAAATCTTTATATACATTTAAACTTACATTAAATCTCTATACAAAGAGCACCTGTCTATAAAAACCATTCAAAAATAACCTTTGTAGACTTTTTATAATGAATAAACCTCTTTATAAAAACCACCTGTCTATAACAGCTACTTTTGCCTGTTTAATTGAGTGGCCTTTATAGATAAGTTTGACTGTAAAATGTAAATTTTAGCAATTTGGAAAATCCATTTTTTATTGGGTTTGATGATAAACAATAAATTTTCTAGATAAAGATGCTAACTTTTATATATGTAATAAAATGTAATTAAATTAATATTTATCTTTTGTGCAATCATTTGTCTCTATTGATTTCAATGAAGTGTCAAGGATTCATTTATTGGGTCTAAACAAATGAATCCTTGCAGTAAAATTTAACTGTTACTTTTCATACAACATTATTTTCATAACACTAATAATATACAAATTAATATCTACCCATAATCTGGGGTCCATGTTGACTGAATGTGTAACATAGATGACACAAACTGATACAACTTTTTTCTTTTTCTCCATAGATTTTATTTACAGTGAAGTTGGGAAAACCAGAAATACAGTGAAACCTGTATATAATGACCGCCTTAGGGACACAAAGGGAGGTGGTCTTAATGTGGAGGTTGATTTGTACACAAATGTTACTATTGGGGACAGTATTTGTGACTGGGTGGTCTTTATGTGGAGGTTGATTTGTACACAAATGTTACTATTGGGGACAGTCTTTGTGACTGGGTGGTCTTTATGTGGAGGTTGATTTGTACACAAATGTTACTATTGGGGACAGTCTTTGTGACTGGGTGGTCTTTATGTGGAGGTTGATTTGTACACAAATGTTACTATTGGGGACAGTCTTTGTGACTGGGTGGTCTTTATGTGGAGGTTGATTTGTACACAAATGTTACTATTGGGGACAGTCTTTGTGACTGGGTGGTCTTTATGTGGAGGTTGATTTGTACACAAATGTTTACTATTGGGGACAGTCTTTGTGACTGGGTGGTCTTTATTATGTGGAGGTTGATTTGTACACAAATGTTACTATTGGGGACAGTCTTTGTGACTGGGTGGTCTTTATGTGGAGGTTGATTTGTACACAAATGTTACTATTGGGGACAGTCTTTGTGACTGGGTGGTCCTTATAAACAGGTGGTCACTAAAGCAGGTTTTACTGAAAAACGACATTTAGAAAAAACCAATACAAAAAATTTCCCATTCAATTTTTACTACTGATCATTAATGTTGTGAAGTTTCTGTTTGATTTCTTATGAAGTCACATCACTTTGCTATACAGTACTGATAAGTTTTGCAGGATAAAGAGTTTTAATGATTCTTTTTAATATGTGTAAGTAGGTAATTGTGACATAAAGATTTTAATTTTAAGTTTTATTGCTAAATCTTACGAACAGAAAATGTGAACATATAATTATGAGCGAATACACAATGAAACTTTTAGATATTCTGAATATGGTGTAGGTTTTATCAGCGTGGATTTAGAAATGACTCTCAATGGATGTTTTGAAAAATTGTTGACTTATATGAAATATATAGAGAAAAATAAAAAAAGTTGCATCAAATTTGGCAAGTCACGGTACATATATGCACTTGTACCATTACAAAGACCATATTATATTCATATTACATACTGAGACCTTTTATGAATTTTCTTTGTTATTGTTTTTTAAAACATGTTTCCCATAATATTCCTTCATGAGATCATATCTTTATCCTGAGAATCAACAACTGTCTAAATATACATTTGTTTGTTTGTTTGTTGTTTTACATACCGTCATTATTTTTTCACTTATATGGAGAAGTCACCAGCTTTAGGTAAAATTCCCAAAAATAAAGACCTGTGCTATGGACCGGCACCAATGCAGTGAGGCTTCTTTGACATGTCAAACTTGTCGTGACACAAAACCACAGTTTTAAGTCTCATCTGAAAAAACTTGTACCTTTAACTTCGTATGGCGAACACTTGGCAAAGGAACAGTCTCTACCATTTTAAAAGCTTTTGGTATGACCTGGCCATTGTTTCATGAAAGGTCAGAAACTTTATGATTACCAATTGCCATTCACTGAAAACGTTTACGACCATTTCATAAAACAAGTCATTGGAATTTCTTACAATTACTGCTTATTTAGTATGCAGAATAAAAGATTGAAAAAATATTTTGTTATTGTTCAACAAATAGAAAAGGTGGAATGAACTGTAGGAGAGTCAATAATGATGATTGTCATGTGGGGGAAAAGGCAAGATCAGTACCTTACTTTGAAATATTCAATTCCAGAACATAATGTGTGTGATCTGTTATACATTACCTAATTTACACAATCAAAGGGAGGTAAGTGGTATGTCTGTATTGAAGACACTGGGTCTTCTACCAGTCTTCCTCTAACTCATCAAACAAAGTAATTTAGTCTGTCATTTCAAACAATTTCTCAAAATATTTCACGTAATCTTGATGAAAACAGAAGGATTTAGGATTTACGACTGCCTAGACCCAGTAGTAAATTAATGAATAAATTTTGTCGTGAATTGGTAATCAGAAACGTTTATGAAATGGACGGTAATCCTATTACTTGGTTTACGACTTTTTTCCCGTTTTACAACCTTTTATGAAACGATGTCCTGGTACTAGGAATCAAACTCGAGACTTTCAGCTTGTGAGTCAAACCCTCAACCACTAGACCACGGCAAGCTTTAATAAACCGGCACATTTGTATCAGATGAAATAATGATATTACATTTATTTGCTAAATTGAAGATGTTTTGTTCTAATGATACTGATAGATTCCCTTCACCAATTTTCTGGGCCTGGAACCATAAAACTTGAGAATTTAGTGAAGTCTGAGTAAATTCTCAACATGGCCTGCCCAGCCAATCAGATTTCAGGATTAACCAAAGTTGATTAAAGTTAAGTTTTATGGTGCCAAGCCCTGGTATTTAAGTCAAAATTTGGCTTTATGTAAAATTAGGTTATAAAATTATTTTATGAACTGAACACAACAGCTTCAATTATATAAACAAGCATTCTGTCCATATTGAAAAGGAAATACAGTGAAACCTGTTTTGAGAGACCACTTTCAAAAGAGACCACCTGTCTTGTGAGACCACATTCTGAGAACCACTCCATGGCCAAGTGGTTGGAGCATTGCACTTTACACCACTAAGTCTCTCACCTCTGGTCAGCGCAGTTTTGATCCACACTGGAACCTAAGCCGAAATTTTGAGAAAGTTTGTCAATTTACTTTCGGAAGGCCGGTGGTCTCTTCTCGGGTACTTATAATCAGGTTCCCTCCTCCGCTGTTAGAAACTGACTGTCATATAACTGAGAGATTGTTGAGTGTGGCTTACATGTAAAACACATTCAAACAATCAAAACTTATCACCTCAGTGGTTAAATAACCTTATTGGACTTCTCCTCTCCTTCTGGGTCATTTTCATTTCATTTTGGACAGATATTACAACTTCATGTACCTTGTTGTTTTGGTTCATGTTTCCAGTATTAAAATCAACAGACTTGGAGACAGAATGGAAGTTGTAATAAGAAAATTTGGAATCAGAAATGATTATCAACTACAGTCACTCTAAATCGATTATGTACATGTACACACTCCATCTTCTTAAGATGTATACCTTTGCCAATTATGGGGAGCCTAAGTGAAGAAATAACTTGCATGGCAAGGACCAATAAAATTAACAAAGGGGAGTAACTCTAAAAATAACAGTGGTAGGAGTGCTATTTTGGTATGCCACACTCCATTTTTTTTTAAAGATGTATACATGTACTTGCATCAAATTTCAACCAGTGGGGATAGATAAAGAAATTTGTTTATGTGAAACTTTAAAATGATGTATATTAGTCCCATGTCATTTAACTGAAAGAATCATATAAGTCTAAGAATTTCAATAAATGTATTTACAATGTGTACTCAAAATATGTGTGTTTCTATTTTTGGATTTGTGCGTTATTGTTTACTAAAAACAATCTTTTCCATTGGACAGAATACCTGTTCTACAGGTATGTTGGCCTCTTTCTTTTATGGCAGAAATTTTTATGAGTTTTGAAGTTCATTCGAGCCTCATACGAGTATTCAACAGGGTGTGTAAGTTTTTCCTCCCATCCTCCCTCTAACTTTTTAGAGGATAAATGATGTATATTCAAAATGACTAATTATGTAATAAGTTTTTCAGGTTTCTCATAAACATATACAGGGATTTACACAACTCAGGATCTTGAGTATATTACTCCCAAAAATAATGTCTGGACTCTCAAATTCATCACTCCTGCATCCACAAGGATGCACAATTTTTTTATATTGTACCCTTTTTATTAATTTCAGTTTCACTATGAGCTGTAAAATGAATTTGTGGTGTACATGTATTTCTTATCCAAAAGATGGTATTTTTTTTTTTTTGGGGGGTTGGGGGGGGGGGGGGGGGGGGGGAGTTGAAGTAGTGACTTATACAATAGCTATATGTAGGTATATATCTAGATAGCTAGGTGTATGAGAACCCCTATTGTGTGTATATGTAATCCTTTTTCAATTTCTACATGTTTATTAAATGCATCATAAGTTTGATCTCATGGACTCCCATTTTTTCTGTGTGGACTCTCAAAAATTTTACTTGCAGTCTTAGGGACTCTCGAAATTGATAGGCCATGTAAATCCCTGCATATACATTCATGACGATCTTCAGGTGACACATGTTTACTAACTTTTCCTTTTTTTCCTTTTTCTATTGTGGTTAATATGGAAAGGTTTATCTCGTATTCAGAAAATACTATGTACAATTGTGGAAATTAATAAACGACTACATACGTACTCATATGCCAGGCTATTCCTAAATTCACTCTGGTGTTTGAGTTTTTATTGAAAATATTTTATGTTTGGTTGAGTATACAAATAAGAACATAACTTTTTATATACGTAATAAACCTAATTGAGGGGTGAAAGTTCAGAAATATTTCCAACACTCATTCGATCTTAAATTTAATCCATTATCCCATTTCATTTCATTGATCTTTTCCTGGTTACCATGTACAGGTCTACCAAGGTTAAGTGGCCCATCCGGGGTTTGTTAAAAACCAAAACAATATGGTCCATTTTCCAAAAAGAAGGTTGTACAGGTAAAACATATTAAAGGTCTTTCAAGGTAAACTGGCACATGTTTACAATCACAATGAGTCTAAATCAAATCATAACAGGGATGACAAGACTTATTGCTGACAAAAAAAAACAAATCGGCGCTTCAGTAATGCATGGAATCTGTGCAAGGCAAAACGTTTTAGGTTATATATCTAGATAGCTAGGTGTATGGGAACCCTATTGTGTGTAACATATTTAAGTTTGATGTCATGGAAAAATGTGGGCCATATTGTGCAGTTTAGGGGTTTTTGACAGTAAACCCAGATGAGGCCAAACTTTCATGTTTTTTTCACCTTAGTAAACCTGTACCTTGCATGGGTTCCATGCATTACCAAAACTCTAATACTAATGTCTCAACAAGTAGTCTGTCACCCCTGTCATGATTTAATTCATGTCACCCCTGTCATGATTTAATTCATGTCACCCCTGTCATGATTTAATTCATGTCACCCCTGTCATGATTTAATTCAGACTCGTTGTGTTTGTAAATCTTAATAGACCCATAACTAAGGAGTTTTCCATCACAATAAGAAACTGTCTGCATCCACAGAACTAAACAATTGCTGGAATTCACTATCTCTGAAATTTTATTTCCACATAAGTTTTGTGTCAAGATACATAGATTAAAGGGACATTAGCTGTGTGGTTTTTTTTTAAAAGAAAAAATTCCTCTTTTTTACTACATATACTTAAATTAATATACAATAAAAAAAAAAAGAGAAATATACATATGCGTGAACATTCCTAAATTCCTATATATTTTGTGAAAATTACTTGAGAAACCCTGGTTTGGCACTTTTTCAGTTGCAATTGATTAACTCAATCTTACTATTTGTAAATGAATATCACACTGGACCTGACCTATTTTCACAAAATACATAGGAATATAAGATTTCATATGCCTGTGTATATGCTACAGCTCTTATATGTTATTGTACACCAAATACAAGCAGTAAAAGTAGAAAAAGTCGAAATAATTTTTTGGGGTAAACATAGCTAATGCCCCTTTAAAATATTCTAAATGAGAATGGAAAATATCAAAATACCAGGACATAAAACAGGAACAAAATACTAGTTAAACCATCTTTAGAGAGAAAAAAGCATTTGTAAATCTGTATTTTGTGAAAAAAAATATGTCAAAGTGATCAAATATCTTTTTATGTATTTTCTTTACAACTTTAAACATAATTCAAATGAAAGAGCGGACATGCATTCAATTTTTTTGTAATAAAATAAAGGAATGGCATTAATATATCAATAGCGTAATCATGACAATAACATTAATATCGGCAGACATGACGAGAAACGAGGAGAAATCAATGTCGGTGGTGATTATAGATACAGTTCATACTGTACTACTTCACTTAACAACAGACGACCCTTTCAGAAAAGAATTGGATTCAAACTTTTATGTCGGTGCCGTTTTATGTCTGTACTGACAGAACAACACAAGCTCCTTTATACAGAACAATGTCTGCATTGCTGGGAGTGTTTGTGTAGGTTTCCTGAAGATAAAATAAATCCTTGATCTATTTGTAATTCTCTTTGTTAGTTTCAGGATTCTGTTAAAGTTTTGGTTTTTCTTCAAACACAGTTTTGAGTTTCTTTTATCACTCAGTGCTGGAATGAACAGTGTTGACACGAAAATGAAATGTAGCTCTGAATAATGCTTTTTTTTTTTTTTTTGAAGATTAGTTCAAGAAAAAATATGTTTAGACCATTGTGCCTCTTGGTGACAAAGATTGTGCTGGGCCATTTTTGCATCTGGATACAGGACCCATTCCCAAGGCAAAAATGGCTTGTATCGTCACCCAAAATATGAAATAGTTTCAAAATAAAGAATAAAGTAAATGTATTTTTAAATAAATGTTGCAAATCAATTTCTGTTTTAGTTAAAATGTTGTATATTTTCCCAATGTTTCAGACCTTGGACCCAGAATTTAGGATGTAGGAAAGTCCCTGATTGATCACTTAGAAGAAGGCCTTCTGCATGTCACAAAGGCATTACACATGGGACCTATCACATGTGTATTATAAATCGATGACAAACAGGACCTACAGATACAATGTATACTATAAAACCTGTGTTTTACGGACAGTTACCAGACTGATCAAATTAGTATAGAGTATAGAGAGGTGTCCACTGAATGAAGGATGGCCATTCACTGCTAAAACATTCATACCCATAATCAACACAATTGTTCATGTAATTAACTGTTACGATGCAATGCAAGGAATAAATATCAAGCAAAAATGCAAAAAAAAAAAAAAAAAGAAAAAACTAAGAATGCCTCTTAAAATAGAAGTCGGGACGTACAGCTTTGTGAGAAATTGCCTAAGGCAATGGAAGACAATCATAGGAAGACTCTCTGCTAATTCAAGGTACAAAATACAGGAATTATGGTATACACATTGGGGCGAACAACTTTATCCATTGTGCGGGTAAGGGGGGGGGTGTTGGGTGTTCGTTTATTTAAAACATACGCTAGTACAATGTAGTCATATATAACAATGTAAATCAGGACCTAGACAAACAGTCTGTATATCCAAGGGTGTCCGCCGAATTAAGGTGTCCTTTATGGCAGGTTTTACTGCATGGAGAGAGAGAGAGAGAGAGAGAGACAGAGAGACAGAGAGAGAGACAGAGAAAAAAACTTACAACTCTGAATTGGAAATTTTAAGTAGATAATGTGATGAGAGAGAGAGAGAGAGACACACACAGACAGAGAGAGAGACAGACAGAGAGAGAACTCTGAATTGGAAATTTTAAGTAGATAATGTGATGAGAGAGAGAGAGAGATACAGAGAGAGAGACAGAGAGAGAGAGACAGAGAGAGAGACAGAAAGAGAGACAGAAAAAACTCACCTCTGAATTTGAAATTTTAAGTAGATAATGTGATGAGAGAGAGAGAGAGAGAGAGAGAGAGAGAGAGAGAGAGAGAGACAAAAACTTACAACTCTGAATTGGAAATTTTAAGTAGATAGAGAGAGAGAGAGAGAGAGATGGGTGGGTGGTGGTTTTATCAAATACATTTTGCAAAATTCAAGAGTAATGTTTTATTAAAATGACTTTAAAAAATGTAAAAATTTATTATAATTATTTCTTTTTTACTGAACCAACAAATCAGTGAAAATAAAATAAAAAATGTATCCGTAAAGAATTTATCAAAATATCAATTTCTTCCCATCATTTCTTGCCTGAAGTTTTCTGTACACAGTTTTATAACATGTTTAGAATTATCCATTATAAATATATCCAAGTCAAAACTGAACTACATATAATGATAAATGACAAAAACGTATTTTCATTGGACATTTGAAAGAAAAAAAAAAACTTACTTGAAATAATCTTCATCCTGGGAGTTATTCTCTTTCAATTTCTCCTTTTCCTCTTCTTCTTCCTTATATACAACATCCAACTTAAGCCTAAAACAATTCAGAAAAAAACTCAGAAAATCTACTAAAATCCTCCAGAGCATGGGTGATGTGTATGGGTTGTCTCCCTTTCTTTGCTGGCTTTTCATGCTGTAATACTTGTAAATGTCTTGAAATCCACTATAATCACTTGATTTAACATTTAAACCATGGGATTAAATGAAATTTATTCCTGGATCACCTGAATCTGTTGTATGCTTTACACAAATTTTTTGGAAATATATTTAAGATTAGATAGTCACTGCACACAGCAGTGAAACTGACTGAATGTGTTGACAGCACAATACACTAGTCAAGTTCAATACACTAACAGAACCTTCCTTTTAGATCTTAACAGTAGACTACAAACAAGACCGACACTGTAGTCACTGATATGTCAGTATATCGGAAGCTTTAATACATCTTAATTAACTAGGCTATTAATTTCTGCTTATATTATGTACATGCTACAATGTATGTAGGGTGTGGTGCTTGTAATATCAGTATCAAATCTTAAATAAATCATTCTTATATATTTATATGGTGGAATCACCTTATTTTGAAGTCAGATGACCCAAAATTCTTGTTATATCAAAGTTGTACAGCTGGTGTTGGTTTTTGTGGATAGGTAATTTTACATGCATTAATTAAAATTTTGGTTATCTCGACCTCCAGATATTTTGAAGTAATAAGGGCGGTGCCTTGAATATTAAGATAAAAAATATTCTATTACATGTATATATTATACATGTATTAATAGATATTTACTGTAGAATCAGAAACTTTCATTGGGTTAAACTTTCGTTGTTTTTAAAATAAAACAATTTTGATGACATTAAATTTCGTTATTAAAAAATTAAAACAACGAAATAAATGAAATTAAACCGCAGCAAAATGTTTATATGTATATTTATATATATATATATATATATATATATATATATATATATATATATATATATATATATATATATATATATTATATATAAACACACACACACACACAGTAGAATCTTGTTATTTCATTGCCATTTTCCCAAAGCTCTATATTACCGTTTGTTTGTTTATTGTTGTTTAACGTCCCACTCAAGATTATGGTGAAGGGCTTCAAATTTTGGCCTATGGTATGCTCAGCACTTAAGGCCATTGAGCAGTGAGGGTTCTTTAACGTGCCGACACCTACTGTGACACAGGACTACAGTTTTAACTGTCTAATTCGACAGAAAGGAGACAACATTGCCACAAGCTGGACTCAAACTCATGACCTCACGATCAAGAGTCGAGCGTGCTACCAACTGAGCCAGGCTGACTCCTCTATATTACCATAAATCAACTTATCTTGGCCTGACTCACTTTTTCAATGAAATTTTGTCAACTTTTGCACATTTTTGTGGCAGCCTATGGACTCTCTTTTTTTTATTTTTGTTTGTAATTTGTCAGTTTCTTTTCATGAAAACTACAAGTATTGTGAGTGAGGAGAGAAATTGACATATCTAATCCAATGCTAGGAGAACTACAAATGTACAAATGTAAACAAAATATCCCAGAAACATGACATGAGGGTCTTTGACCATCTTGATATCAAAATCAAACTACTGTGTTTGTAAAAATATCTAAGTATATCACAAGGTTTTCTTACAAACGTCTCTGA
This sequence comes from Atrina japonica, assembly GCA_030159075.1. Taxonomy (NCBI): domain Eukaryota; kingdom Metazoa; phylum Mollusca; class Bivalvia; order Pterioida; family Pinnidae; genus Atrina; species Atrina japonica. The sequence continues at coordinate 456,988 of BROG01000576.1, read as the reverse complement.
TAAATTTGTTTATAAATATCATGGCTTTCAAGTTCCTAATTAACAGAACTATGGGCATCTGCTCTTCTTAAGATTCTTAACAATTTCAACTTAGCCAAGCTACATTGTTTATTTTGCAGATTTCAATGACCAGTTTCCCTTTCATCTATGAGTACAGCAAATTTACCAAATAATTGATTCCATTTTTTAAAAATTCTTATTCAGATGATCAAAACCAGAAATACAATATAAACATTCTAAATGTCAAACAACCATTACATTCATTTCTAGAGTTTACTAACGCATCATCCATTTCTAAAGTTTAGTAACGTATTTAATTTTGATTTGGAATAAACAGAAGCCCTAGAGAGCCTTGAATAGCAAGCCTACCTGTGTGTAATAAAGATTAGATAAGAAAATACCAATACGAAAAAAAAAAAAAATTTCGTTTGATGTTTTAGATCTCACTGAAATTTTTTGTTTACATGGCGTCATCACCATATAAGTGCCACAAATTTTGACCTGCATTGTGGACTCGCGTCAATACACTTTGGGGATGGGGAGGGGTCTTTCAACCATAACTTGTGTTGTTATGCCACTCTCAAGCCGTGGTATAAACGAAGCTGCAGTTAGTTAACATTTACATATAACCAACAGGGCTGTTTAAGTGACATCACAATCACTAAATGATGTAATCGCCAACCTTCAGATGAATGAAAAGATTGAAGTGATCATGTGAGTCCAAACCCGATAGTGTCTAGACGTAATGTAGGCTAATAATCCATACTACCAATCAGCAGTTTTCAACTGGTGTAAGTTAATCATCATGTTTATCTAACTCTCGTTAATTAATTTTCAAAATTTGAAAAGACAGTCGGTTAACCTCATGTTTTTTCAAATTTTGAAAATTAATTAACTCGAGTAAGATAAACATGATAATCAAATAACAGTCAATTCACTTCTTCTTTGGAGTACATGGCAATGGAATACCGTAAAACCGGTTTTATTTGTGAGAATTTTATTTACATGCAATTTTGCGAGAGCTCTTGCTCGTGAAAATAAAATTATTGCGTAATGAAGTATGATAATAGTACATTTGTGTGATGACATGGGCATACGAAATCGCAAAAATACTATCAAAGGAATAAATTTAGAAATTGTGTATTGCGAAAATAAAGTTACACGAAAATTTCCAGATTTACAGTAGTCAAAACTTGTTTTAACCCTTTCAACCCCACAGACCATAATAGACTGATCTAATACAATAGAAAAAGAGCATACCATTTAGTTATGGGGGGGGGTGACAGGGTTAGAATATGACAGGTTAGAGAGTATCTGAAATCAAATCTCAGATTTTTACTTGTGAAGCACACATTCTAAAAAAATAAGCTACTGAAAGTGGTCCAAAAAACACTTTGAAGATTTCGTTATATATAATATATTAAGAGTATTTTGTTCTAAAATTATAATTAATTTTTTACCCATAAGGCTGATGTCAGTTTTATAACCTTTTTATAAGGAGGATCCCTAGGACTGCTCGTTAACAAAATTGAATACTGGCCGGACATATGTCCAGAGATGCTACAAGGCAATAAATCCCTGCATTTGGCCTTGGACTTTCAAAAGGGAGGGGGGGGGGGGGTTAAAAAAAAATCAAAAGGTATTCAGGTCTCAGGCAGACCAATGTTTGACTTGAGAGAAGAGTAACAATACAGTTAAACCTCATAATCAGAATAATGGTTCCTGTTTTACAAAAATAAATAGATCTAGATAAACAGGCAAATCTTTTCTTTCCTACAGTATTCCTGTGTTAAGTATTTATCCCCTAAAGTCAGGGAAAAGAAAGGCCACAGCTACATTTCTAGAACAAAATACGAATGTTAGACTCCATTAGGTATATGCCATACTGTTACAATACAATACAGTTACTTTCAATTTCTTTTTTAAATATTCAAATTTTCAAATACTATTTCATTTTCAGGCTCAGGGCCAAAATTTTATTAAAGCATAAAAGTGTTGGCACAGCTAAACATCACAACAAAGAAATACACTTGTCTTAATTTTTTTTTTTTTTTTTTTTGCATTTGGCACAAATCTGATGATTAGATTTAAGTACATGTAGTTGCTAACAATAAAATGTATAAAATGCAGATGCATGTCATAGAAAAGCATAAGAATTTGAATTAAAGGCCGTCAGTAAAAAGTATTTGTTCCATGTGCCTAAATCAGTAGTTTTACAAGTGGGTCGTTCGGTAGGCAAATTATTATTTTCCATTTTAATTTTAATACATAAATTTCACAAAATTTCAAATTTTTTTATCTAAAAATAAAAAAAGAAGTCAATAAGTGGGGAAAACTGCCTGGAAAAATATTGTTTGGTTGATCTGAAAACATAAATGAACTCTGTTTTATTTTTGGCCTATACACCAGCTGTAACATGTGTAAGACAAAGCCTTGATCACGGATCACGTGTAACTGGCTGCGACCTTGTTTATTTTGCAGTTTATAACTACTTTTATAAAGATGATGATGAGGTATGAGATCTGAAGAAGGGAAGGTGCTAAAACCTGGGAATCACAAGGAAATGATGCTGTGTGGAAATCTGTATGTAAATGACAGGTTAACTGTGAAATCACATGTCAGTGCCAGTATCTGTCCTTGATAATGTGTGAAATTAGATACATAATACCATGTGTACTTTCCAATGATATTGGTAATAATTTACGAAAGCGTATTGCTGCCATATTTAAAAAAAAAAAAAAATTATCTCAAATTTCCAGTTATTATCTTGAAATTTCCAGTTTTAATCCCAAAATGTCAAGATAACTATCTCAAAATTTTAAGTTATTATCCAGTAATTTTGAGATAATTATCTTTTTTGCCCCTATTTAAATTTTGCCCTTACATGAGAGGCAAAAAATTTCAGCATAAATAAAGGAAGCATGGATATACAGGCCATATATGCCATGACTGAAAATTAAACACAAATTTAAGAGTCCACCAGCCCTACACAAGCTTTCTCACAAAATCAGCTTAGGTTCCAGTGTATCTCAAACCTGTGCTGATCAGAAGTGAGAGACTCACAATGTACATGGTTCAAAGTCAGATGCCCTATCTATTTGATCGTGGACAGAGGCTCCTAAAATCAAAGAATGTTTTTATGTCACAAAAGGACAAAAATAACCATGTACACCATTTACAAGTATACCGATTGATCAAGTTTATGGAAGGTGAGGTGAAGGAAACAGTCAATAACATACCTAATAACTCATAATATTTATTCAAATACAAGTTGAATCATGGTCACAAATACTTGATACATGTACGGCAGTCACAAATATTTAAATACTGACTTTCTGTATTTTTTACTCTATATATACATATGTACATGTACTCTACCCTGTTACATGTACCAGTATCTTACTTCTATGTGGACTTACTGGGACTTACTGGGAATCAAACCCAGGTCTTTCCAAACTCTAGCAGGAAGCTCTTACAAACTGTTTTATCAGGGATATCTGTATATAACTGAAACCAGAAATAACGTTGAGAAACATTTTGCACAATTCAAGTGACTTGTGCGACTAAATAAAGGATTATAACAATAATCTAAGCTAACTAGACAATTCCCTGTTGCAATTGATTAATTCAACCTTACTACCATATTTGTATATGCAAACCACATTGGACCTGACCTCAATTTCACAAAATTTACAGGAATATAAGATTTGTTATGCCTATGTATACATGTATACAAAGAAGAAAAAATCATAATATTTTTTTTTTTTGTAAACACTGCTAATACTCCTTTAAAATGTTCTCAATATGTACAATATAGAGTGTATGTACATATGTAGTAGATGCTGAAATGTGATCAGGTTTCTTTAAGTTTGTAATGGATACCTTTCAGGTACTAATTAATTGATTCTCATGGTTTAATCTGAATTCAATTAATGGTTTGTTTGTTAACCTCAAGATGTTGTAGTATAGCTTATTCCAGTCACAAATCAACATTGAAACCATTATCGTTTATTGAAATACATATGTTCAAAATTAATGTTTCACTGGTAAAATTTACATGGAAATCTAACATCTACATGTACTATGATTATAATCATATCAATATTTAAATATCTGGTAATAAACCCAATATTTTCCAAATGATTTCCAATCAAATTTCACAAATACATGTACATGAACTTACAGATACCCACAGATTTTATTAACCTGGTATTAACATATAGTGAGTTGTCAGAAGACAAGAAAGCACACAGGAAATTTTCAATATAGGTATTTGATCCACAGCTGTCAGGTTTTAAGGTCAAAGTTTGGTAAATATTTTAATTCATTCAATTCAGGGTTTTGAAAAATAGCTATAGGTCAATGAAAAAAAGCTATAGGTCAAAGCCTATGGCCAAGGTCACTAGGTCAAAAGTCAAGGTACCAAATGAAAGCTCTAGTCATAAGAAATTTATGTGTGAATTTATATCAAACCCCTGTCCCTTGCAATTAAAAAGATACAGGCCAGGTTTAAGTTTTCGCTAAGGATGCCACCGACAGTCAATGACGGGGATATGGCATTAGCTCTCCGGACTTTCGTCCCAGACAGAGTGACAAAAAAGAAAACCTGAATTATTAACACTAGTAGAGCCATTTGTTCTAATTTAGGCTTTTCATGGTTGAATTTTATGGCACAGTTCTATTAATTAGAATATTTGGCTATTATTAGAATATATCTGGTTAAATTAGAACAAAAAAAATTAATTAGAACTAATCCTGTTCAAGTGGAACAAATTCCATTAAATTATGCCTAGATCAAAACCATGTTAGATTTCTGTTGTTTTTAAGTTGTAAATAATATATGATAGAATTACAATTTATAGTTCATTTCATCACATGTCAAGAAGGTTAATATTTGATTTTCAAATATACAGTCAACCAGTAACAAGGTACGCCATCATTGCATTCTTTTGCAGTCACTGTTGAACAACCATAACAAGGCAAAGAATCAATAGTCCCCCACCTGAGGCATATCGTAAAGATGTATAAAAACAACCATCTACTCTCGTATGTGTGTCAGTACCAAATATGGCAAACACAGAAGAGGCAATAAAACAGATTTAGTGCAGGAATGAAACAGATAAAGGGAAACAACTCCAACAAATAAGGACTGATATGGTGCAATTTTTAGTATGGAATACTTTGTCTTCTTTTTAAAAGATGTAAACCTGCACCAAAAATGATGAGCCTAAATAAAGAAATACATGTACAACTTAGATATGGCCCGGACAAATAAAATAAACAAAGCTGAATAACTAAACAAGAGGCTTAAGAGGGCCTCAATCGATCACTTCAGAACCATCTTCACCTAATTACAAGTAAAACACATAAAAATGAATGCATCAATGTGAATGCAAAGGGAGATAATCGAGGAAATCATTAAAAAATGAATGAAAATGTCAAGGTCTGAGAAGACCTAAAAAATATGTCAAAAATTAATATTTTGATTTCTATGAAAATACAAACTGGAATCATACATCCATGTAGATCACTCAAAAACAATCCGTTTTTCAATTCATGTAGCAGTTCTGTAGAAGAAGATTTTTAAAGAGGGATACCTTATGGAACCTATTTTGCCCCACCCCGGATCCATCCCTGGGCCAATCTGGCTGAAAACTATAAACTTCGTAGAGGACTCTGAGTACTTGCTTCCTGTAAAGTTTTGTCAAAATTCTTTCAGTGGTTTTGAAACAAAACCTGATAGTGTGAAAAATGCACCCCTTCTCCTCTTTTTTGCAGTCTTACGAAAATCATAAAAATTTCTAGAAATTACATTTCAGCAAAATTCTTGCACAAAAACATTTCTTCACCTAATTACAAGTAAAACAAATTAAATGGATGCATCAAAGTGAATGCAAGGGGAGATAACTGAGGAAACCATGCAAAAATGAATGAAAATGACACAGTCTGAAAAGACCTAAAAAATGCGTCAAAAATCATTATTCCGTTTTCTATGAAAAAAACAAACTTGAATCATACATCCATGTAGATCACTCAGAAACAATTCATTTTTCAACTTTTGCAGCAGCTCTGGAGAAGATTTTTAAAGATGGGTACCTTTTGGGACCTATTCTGCCCTGCCCTGAATCTATCCCTGGGCCAATCTGGCTGAAAAATACAAACTTGTTAAAGAACCTTGAGCACTTGCTTCCTCTCAAGTTTCATAAAAATTCCTTCAATGGTTTCAGAGAAGAAGCCTTCAGCTCAGATGAGCTAAAAAATGTGGGTTGTAGGAGCACAATTGTTATATGCGACACTCCGTCCCTTAAAGATGCATACTTTTATCAAATATGGGAAGCCTACATGTAGGTAAAGAAGAAAAACTTGCATACAGCCCAGACAAATAAAATCAGCATAGGGGAATAACTCTAAAAATAAAATACGCGAAAATTCCTGATTAGCAATTTCCAAATAAAAACTAAAATATTTTCAAACAAATATCTCAATTTAAGTTTTTCTGTATTAGTTAAAATAATGTATATTTTCCCAATTGTTTGGGACTCTGGACCAGAATTTAGGAGCCATAGAATAACCGAAATGACACCTATTCACCGAAATGACGGGGTATTAACTGAAATGACACTAAAATACACCGAAATGACATCATTATACTCAATATTTTTACTTATTTGTGTTTTTATTATCAGTTCCAGCTTAAAAGACCATAGTTACATTTTGTAAATACACATTGTTACTTTTGAGAAGAAAAAGTTACGCTGAATTTCCTCCGACATCTCATTAACAAGAATGACCGAAATGACGGGGTATTAACCAAAATGACGGAGTATTGACCAAAATTAAACTGATACCATAAGTAAACTGAAAATAAATAATAATCATTAACCCTTTCAACCATAGAAACCATAATAAACTGATCTTAACAATAGAAGAGAGCATACTATCTTGATTTTCAGGGGTGAAAGGGTTAATGCCAATTCCTTCTGTGGGAAAACTTTTAGACGGGGAAAGAATTTGCTACTACACCAGTAAGAGGACATTTGTGTTGATATTTTTCTTTATAAAAAGAAATATTTATATTTCACTTTATTACTTTTGTTTATCATGACATCCAATATTAAACAATAACCAAATCTTTAGTAAATAAGTGTCATTTCGGTGTATTAAAGTGTCATTTCGGTTAATACTCTGTCATTTCGGTGAATGGGTGTCATTTTGGTTATTCTACATGTGTATGTACCGCAGACACCTCAATTCAGAGGACACCCTCTGATAATGAACAGTTTGTGTAGTTTCCAATTTACACGTACGTTATTGGCCCGATATGCATAATTTCTGTATTTTTAACACTGAATTATTGGACAGTCTTCTTATGATCAACTTCCACTGCCACAGGCAATTTCTCACTAAGCTGTATGTCCCAACTTCTATTTTGAGATACACTCTTATAATCTTTTATTTTGTGTTTTTGCTTCATAATTATTTCCTTGCATTGCATTGCAACACTTGATTACAAGAATGATTATGTTGATTATGCGTTTGAATGTTTTAGCAGTGAATGACCATCCCTCATTCAGCGGACACCTCTCTATAACGGACAATTTGATTAATCCAGCAACTGTTTGCTAAACACAGGTTTTACTGTATACACTTGAATTAAGTAATAATGTGGGATTTAAATATGTATTAAATTAAAGTGGGAAAAGAGAAGAATTTATTTGAACAAATCCTGTGTATTTAAAAGAGGTAGAACAACTCCATAATGGACTAAATGATCTTCATTCCATTTACTGTTTGGTAGTTCGACACGGATGTTAAACCACGACTTGATTGGAAATATTCCCCATATACATGTACTGCAGAATCAGAAAACCTAAACTTTATAGTTTTAATTTCAATTATTTCATTGTTTTCATATATCAACTAAATTAAAGCCATGATGAAATTTAAAATAAATTACACTTAGTAACACTAATAGACTCCTTTACAAACATGTTTTTATTTCAACAAAATTAAATGTCAACAAATTTATTTTATCTGCAAATCAACCAAATTTTAACCCCATAGAATTTTCTAATTGTACAGTAATTACATGTACATATGCTCCAGTGATGTTTGAACATACTAGCTCAAGGTTTGAAACAAGATGCTCTTAACCTCTGAGCTTATAAAGCCCCCACCACCATCCCCAATCTACGATATAAGACTGTTGTTAACTGCTATGCTGACCATGAAATCATTCTTATAGACTCTAATGAGAAATTCAAATTTGTAATAAATAAGAACAGATTCAGGCAGCAAGATTGGATATTAATTATTCAAGACTTAATCAAGATTCACAGGTAACATCAGGGCATTCATCTATCCTGATTATGTTGTCATGAAATTGATATCCTGACATCCACATAGTAAATCTTAATTACACAATACATTAATTATGATCAAAATTACAATTACCTGCTGAAGGGACAAGGTGCTCTTATATGAAGAAATCACAAACATCCATTGTCTCATTAGAGTATCAAGAAGACAAAAGATAATACCGAAAAAAAAAGGTAGAGATAGATTACCCACGGCTGGGCATTATTAATGACACAATGGTTAGTGGTGATCAGAGATTAAGAGTAATAGATTTGCGGACTGCCAAGTTAGAGGACTTAGTGTAGTTAATTAATGAAGAATGATTGATGCAAGGCTTTGATTAAGTATCTCTTGTGGGTTTGCTGTTACATGTATTTTACATTTACTTATGTACATGTATATGTATGTATACATGCACAGTGGAACTTTCCTATTAAGACCATATATCCAACTGACTCCCGAGTGGTCTGATTAGCAACGTGGTCTCTTAAGTGAAGGTTTGGACTTGTATAATAATTAATAAGAAATTTTGCAAATACTAAGTTCTTAAATGTGAGGTGGTCTCTAGCTCGGTGGGCGTAAGGTCAAGTTCTGCTGTATATGACCTACATAAGGAAGGGTCTAGCTTTTAAAGGAAAGGCCTATATTCGGACCTTTGCTACAAATTGGGATCAACACAAAGTTGTTACTTTGTTATGCTTATGAAAATAGTTAAATGTCCTACTCAAGAATCTTTCACACCAATTGCCAGTGAAGGGCTTCAAATTTTTACCTACATGTATGCTTGGCACTTACGGCCATTGAGCAGTGAGAGTTCTTTAATGTGCCGACACCTACTGTGACATGGGACCTTGGTTTTTACTCCTTCATCTGAAGGACATGAAAATCCAGCTGCCTCTGCCTAGACTTGAACCTGCGACCCTCCAGTTGCGAATTGAGCAATCTACCGCGGAGCCACAATGGCTCTATGAAAATAGAGGTCCAATCTGTATTAACAAGGTCAAAGCAACCTAATCTACACAACAGTATCTCTTAACTCTAGTTAGTGAGTGTTGAAGCCTGACTTGAACTTAAAGTGATTATTTTTTAAATGGTGTTTTATGCCACACTCATCTTTTTTTCAATTATATTTCATTTGGTGGCAGCCAATTTTTAATGGTGTTCTTAAAGGATTATTTAAAAGTATTGTATTCCGAATGTGTCCTCAAAAGACAGGCGGTCGTTTATAAGAGTAATACCTCAAGAGAGGTTTCACTGTACAGTAAATTCACAAGTGTGCGTTATCAAACAACCTGATAAAACCAGAAAGAAACTTTTTACCTTACATACATGTATCACATGACCACATATTACACCCGATTTTAGAAATACCATGTACATGTTGAGAACAATACATTGTGTGACTTGTATTTTTACCACTGTGACTGAAATACTGCCTGACTCATCATAAATAATACATCACAAGAATCTGAAGCCATTCTTTTGTGTAACATGTCTAATTAATCACTTTATCTACATGGTGCAGTCAGTGGCTTAATCAGTAACAATGCACTCAGCGATGCTTCAGCATGTAAAAGATGTAATATGAAAATCAGCAGAAAAATTGTTATGTAATAACTAAGTGATAAACAGAATGCAGGTCAGCACCAAAGTAAAAACTAAGTGATACACAAAATCCAGGTCAGCTCCAAAGTAAAAACTAACTGATAAACAAAATCAAGGTCATCTCCAAAGTAAAAACTAACTGAATACACAAAAATCCAGGTCAACTCCAAAGTAAAAACTAACTGATAACCAAAATCAAGGTCAGCTCCAAAAAACTAAGTGATAAACAAGATCTGAATCAGCGCCAATGTAAAAACTGACTGATTTAATACATAAAGTTAGTGCCAAAGCAAGTCCTCAAACTCAGAAATATTTTTATCGTTGATTGTACTGAGAGTGCTGCTTCTTTTTAAGGCCATCATTAAAAAGTCACTTGTTGGATGTGCCCAGGCTAGTACATGTAGTTTTAAAAGTGGGTCAATTGGTGATAAAATCATTTTAGGGGCAACTCAATATATGCTATAATCACTTCACAGAAAGTTTTTGTAAAAATCTATTGAAATTAAGTGAATATATATGTAGCTGAACATTTAATTCTGTTCATACCGTCACATTTACATGAAGGGGCCCTCTAAAGAATGGCCATAATGCAAATTAAATCATATTGGGGAGGGACAACTTCAAATGAATCTGCAACTTCTAAGAAAATTCCATGAAAGTGTTCAGTTGTGTGAAGTCTCAATTTATCCATTAAGTCCCCTCCAACTGGAGATGGAACAAAACTCAGTTTGCGATTCATACTTATAAACCATGCTTACAAGGTATTTTCAGAAGAGAAAATGTACTCTCAACTATTTCAGCAGTTCACATTGACATTGGTATCATTTTTCACATTTTCTTTGTCTTTCATACATGTAGCGATAAGCATTGAAAAAGCAAAGGGAGGTTACTCTAACTTACTTTTACAAAAACATTACTAAAGCTAGTACTAACATGGATAAAGGTGAGTTAACAGGTGGTATTTTTTCTGATCCAAAACCAGTAAAAGACTACCCCAAGGCCAAAAAAAACCTAAATATTTGTTCCCCATTACATGTATGCCAGGAAAAATAAAGAAGTCAGGTTTGTTGTTTTATTGGTGTCTTATGCCACACTCATAATATTTAGCTATACGGTGGTGGCCAGTTTTAATGGTTGCGAGAACCTGGTTACACTGTACCCAGGAATTCAAAGAGACCATCTGCCTTCTCAGTTCTGAAAGTAAACTGGCAAACTTCCTCACAATATCAGCTTAGGTTTCGGTGGGACTCAAACCCACACTGATCATAGGTGAGAGACCTCATGATTTAAATCTAAGTGCAAAACTCTAACCACTCAGCCAAGGTAGGTACAATGTATTGTCCGATTTACATAAGATTAAAAATGGTGGGGGAGTAACCTTTTAATTATCATATGGATGATTCTACTCACTTTTTGGTCATGACAAGCTGCACGGAGTTTTATTCCTCACTGGATTCTCTCTTGTATGGTGACAAGAAGAATGATGACTCTTACCAGAGTAATTATAATGTTATTGCTTTGTTACCTGAAAATTAAACTCGCCCAGGTCAAGAAAGGGTTCACCAGACTCCATCCCACCAGGTTATATGGATTTTACTACAGGTAAAATGAAAGAAAATTAATTGTTTTACAGGCTCTGGGCAAAACTAAAAAACTCCCGTATTTGATCCAATAAGCGCCAATATCCCTATAAGGGCTCCACCCTCTAGTGTTCAGATTTACTCACCACTTTTTTTTTTTTTTACACATGATCAAGTATTTTCTCTAGCCAGTTGATGGGGAGATGTGGACCAGAATAACATAAGTAAATTGTAGCAGTTTAATTTTAGACCCAAGCAATGGAAAAATGTTGACAGGTGTCTCCGGTAAAAACTACAACATTTTAATTGGTCCCAATAAGTGCCCACTTCCCTTTTGTAGTGCCCTGGGTGCTTATTGGTTCGAATACGGTATTTCCATTTTTCTGTAGCTGTCAGTGGAGGATAAATGAATACCTACAGGTCCTGCTTAGTGCTATGTACAATGACAGGTGCATTTGATGTGTAATAAATTTTATTCTGTTTTGGCAGACCGTAGATTGGATTTGGAATCCTTCCAAATGTTTGCATGTTCTTTCTTTGGTTCAAGATGGCTAAGTAACATGGGATTGGGGTCAAATTTGATTCAATGAAACATTGAATTGAGTAAGTGGTTCAAGGCAATATTTTTAAAAACATTTTTTTGTTCTGTGTTAAACTAAGTCTAAATGTACATGTCAGGTGGTGGCTAAGTTGAATAGCATTAATGTTTGTTGGTCAGCCAGTTGATCAGATACAATTTTTAATGGTGTTCAAATTATGATAGATGACCTTGAGTACCAGCTTCATGTAAACCAGAGAAGTTTCATCCAAATAATTTATTTTGAAGAAAAACCTGACAGTGTGAAAAAATTACCCCCTCCCATTTCCTTTTTGAAGTCTCACAACAAAAACTCATAAACATTTTAAGAATTAGACTTTAGCAAATTAGATTCTTCTACAAAAGCATAAAATAAATGGATCAAACATAAGTTTGAAAATTTAACATATTTGGTTTATTGTGGGGACTGGGTCTAAAAAGAGTGTATTCCTTCAGTCATCTATAATACTGTATGTGTACTTATTTTAGCGGTATTCTTATATTAGCGCCTTTCACACTCAAGTCATTGCATTAATTCAAGGGCAGCGCTAAAATTTCTTCATCCTGTCATTCTGTATACACGACAAAGCTAATGAAATTATTGTGCGAATTTAAGATTGAGCTAATAAGTCCATACCCCCCTTAGAACGCTAAAATATGAGTGCGACAAAACTTGACAGGAACCATAACTGGAATGAGTACATGTATATTATCCCTGCCAAGATTTGATAAAATCCATCAACTGTTTCTTGAGAAGCTGTTGAATGTGTTGTAATACATACATATATTAGTGCACCCATTTCCCCTTTTAAACTAAATAAATAAAAAAATCACTATACATTCTGACCCTGAAAATAAGTATTGTTTCAAAACAGAACCAAAAGCAACAACATTATATACATGTATGTAACACATCCATCTTTAAGTCTAGATCACAGTGAGGTATATGGTTTGTACCTGTATGCAGATGGTCTGAAGACAAAGTTTCTTCACTGGATGGTAATTCCAATACCTATTTTGTCCAATTCTGGATCCACCTTGAACAAATAAAAAACAACACCACCTGTAGGAGACCATACCAAGTCTCATCCAAATCCTTTCAGTGGCCCTGATGAATGAATTGACAGTGTGTAACCCTTTTAGAATCATGTAGTCTTAAAACAGTCATAAAACATTCAATAAGTCAGATATTGGTAAAATTCTTGCACAAAAAAATTCTCTCCCTTATTACAGGTAAAACACATAAAATGAATGCATTTAGTGAATCATATAACAAGAATCAAAGTTTGCTGGAAATGGGTGTAAATTTTAAAAACAGTTGAATACCTATAGCTTTCAAGTTTAAAGGTCAAGGTATGGTGATCTTTTTTTATTTCTTCTGAATGAATGGATGCAGTTTGTATAGCCAAGCCAACATTTCTGAGCAGAAGATAATTAATATCACTAAAAAATCAGAAAACATAAGACAAAATTGAAGAGTTTTAATTTGGGGTACAAATTTATCAAAACAGATACAAGAATGGCCAAAGTTAATGACTTTGAAAAATAGCTCAAAATCTTCAGTCAAGGTCACTAGGTCAAAAGTTATGACACTCAAGGAAAGATCTGGTCAAGAGAAATCTATATACATGTATGTGAAATACAAAAAACCATGTCCTGTTTATTTAAAAAATATAGGCCAGGTTAATTTTTTTTAAAGTGGTTAAAAGTACAAGTTCAAGGTCACCAGGTCAAAAGTTACAGTACCAAATGAAAGCTTTGGTCTTTAGAAATCTATGTATGAAATGTCAAATCCAAGTAGTTCAAATGTCACGGCCACAAGGTCAAAAGTCAAGGTACCAAATACAAACTTTGATCATAAGAAATCTAAATGTGAAATATCAAACCCTGTCCCTCATGATTTAAAAGATACAGCCAAAGTTAATGTTTTTGAAAAGTAGGTCAAAGTCCTGGTCCAATGTCAAGGTCACTATTTCAAAAGTCAAGGTAAAAAATGAAAGTTCTGGTCATAAGGAATAGATATCTGAAGTATCAAAGACTGTTCAAAAGATATAGGCCAGGTAAACATCTACAGACACTGACAGCAGCAACAACAGGTGTATGACATTAGCGCTCTGGACTTTCGTCCCCATGAGCTAAAAATGAAACAAAATGATAGTCTGAAAAGATGTCACAACTAAATTATCCAATTTCTATAAAAACCACAACCTTGAATCATACATCCGCATGTAGATAACTCAGATACAATCTGATTTTCAATACATGCAGTGGTTCTGAAAGAGAACATTTTCAAAGAGGGTACCTTCTGGTATTTATTGTGCCAAACCCTGGATCCACTCCTCTGAAAACATGTCAAAAACATGTCGAAATTTAATTCTCCAACTCTAGTAAAAATCATACACCCATATAGATCACTCTGATACTTTTTATTTTACAACATGCAGTGGTTCTGGAGTAGGGAAATTTTTGTAAAGTTTCATCAAATTTCCTTGGGTAGTTTCAATAAACAAGTTGATATTGTGAAAAAGTGCAACACCCACTTCCTTTACATGTACAGGGTTTTCCCTAGGGTTGAATTTCAGTGAATCCCTTAGACCCATGGGATAAAGATTTACGAGTCCCAGTAAAAATGTGTGAGTCCCATTGAGTAACAGGAACTTAATATATACGAATAGGGAAAAAAAGATACCCTTTTTCAGTCCCATATTCAAAACACTTCAGTTATACAGAGTTATAGTGGGTCCACAGGGATTCCATTTTATTCATTCATGCGTCTCAAAAAATATTTTATGCATCAGAGACATAGAAAATTAAACATGCTTTTGGGGAAATCATGCATGTATGCAATCTTTTTAATTTTTTCTAAATTAAATAAATCAGATATTGGTAAAATTCTTGCACAAAAATATTTCTTTACCTAATTACAGGTAAAGCACACGAAATGCATCAAAGTGAATATAAAGGGAGATAATCAAAGCAATCATACAAAAATGAATGCCAATGAAAATTAAAAGGTCTGAAAAGATATTAAAAATGCATAAAACATTGATCATTTTTAATAATAAAAAAAGATCAACACAAACTTGAATTATACAAGTATCCATGTCTATATAAATCATTCTGATACATTCTGTTCTGTTCACTTGGATCTTGAGGAGAATACTTTCAAAGAGGGATAATCTCTGGTACCTAATTTGCTCCACCTTGGTATCAGCCCTCAGCCCATCACAGCCAAAACATAAACTTGACACAGGACCTTGAGTACTTGCTTCCTGTATAGTTTGTCAGAATCCCCTCTGGGGTTTCAAATGAGAAGTCAAATATGTAAAAAAAAATATAAAGACAGACACGGGACCCCAGATAGTTCATCTGAGTCTTTTTGAGGTACCAATTACCAAACAATTTCAACACTTTTTTCTTTTGGTGTAATAAATATTAAATTTTTTTTTTTTTATTGTTCCCTCAAAATTACAAGAAATTGTATGCAGAATTGTTTTATATCCTTTCAATCATTTTGACTGTATCTGTGTTAAATTCTA
The DNA here is from genome assembly GCA_030159075.1 of Atrina japonica. Taxonomy (NCBI): domain Eukaryota; kingdom Metazoa; phylum Mollusca; class Bivalvia; order Pterioida; family Pinnidae; genus Atrina; species Atrina japonica. The sequence goes on along the minus strand of BROG01000576.1, from coordinate 441,329 downwards.
AGATGCAGTGATGTACTGAGTGAGAAGCGAAACTAAACAATTATTGAACACTTACATACTGTTACAATTTTTTCTCTTTTGTTAACCCTTTCAATGCTGCAACATCAAAACTGCATAGTGATGTTATACACTGTAGCAGTTTACATTTTCTGCAGTCTGCTTCCTGTAGCATGTTTTCAATGTTATAATGATGTTGTTTTGCTGTGTAGTCTAATTATGGGTGTGAAATGAATAAATTTATGAGAGAAATTTTAAGGGTATGATCTTATTTTAATTAATTTTTGTACAAATAGAACTTTTGAAAGAAAAACTTAAATAAATTATTCTAAATTGTTGTAAACTTTTTATTGTATACACAATTTTTCCTCCGCATTCCACATAAAAATTGCATGTATACTCATTATGAAAAAGGAGATAAAAATATGCTGACTCACTTTTGACTTGATAAAACATCGAAATTGTATGTTGGACCAACAATTTCAGCTGTAAAAGTGTTAAATTTAATGCCTTGATTTCAATTATTTGTCGATGTAGGTTTTGTGAAGGAGGTTTCTGCATTGAAATCGTCCATAAAATCATCATCACTGCTAACATCTTATTTAGAATCAATATCTATCTCGAATTCTGTTTCCGTAGAAATAGGGTTTACAGGTTGTTCACGTGTAGAATCATCATCCAAATCAGATACCTAATTCATTTTAAGAGTCGGTATCAGAGTTGAAAATATCTAAAACATCTTGAGGGAATCTCGGATGCATAAGCGGATGCCATTTTTCGACGACTTTCAGTCATCGATTTCAAAATAATGGCACTTTTATATTTGTTGTAACTTGCTTATTTGCTGGCATCCATTACATGTACATGTGATAATATAGACTAAAATCTCATCTAACTCTCATTATGTTCGTGATTTCCGGTCATAAAGTGAAATTGGAAAAAAAACCTTAATAGAAAGTGAAGCTACTGAAGGAGAAACACAAGGCATTTTATGACGTTCTCGTATTCAGTGGTTGTACTTCTGCCGGACAATCACGGACGTTATCGGGAGTAGTGAACAATGAATTTAGCAGGCGGTTTTAATCACTATCGGGTTGAAAGGGTTAATGATCTGTCAGTCAGAATGTGTTCAATACATTTTAAAATAAACACTTATTATAATTTCTGAAATGTCAAACTCATCCATTTTAAAGCATTTATTTGATTACTTCTGAACTTTAAAGAAGCTGAATCTGAGTTACGATTTACTGATTGAAGCATCACCATTCAATCTTGACATTCTACAAACTTTTCAAAAAGTTGCCTACTGCTGTAAATTTCTTGCTTGTTCGAAATTTCATTTGATCATTGACAAGTAAAACAAATAATTTTATGTAAGAATCATCTACTATCATGAACATACAAGGAACACAGCAAATAAGATTAAAATGCATTCATATTTCATTGTCCCATAATAGACCTGTTTATGATAATTGCAGTCTTACTAATTTCACCTGTGCACAAACGCTTCCGAAGGGACCATCAAGAAGTTTTGTATCCAAATATTACGTACCCAATACAAATCCTACCCAGCCGACGCCCACATCAAACTTAATCATGGGCCAAAATTCTGACCTGAATTTAAGTTATGTCTCTACTTTTTATTTTTGGTAAATTTTACTAAAAAAAAACAACAGATTAAAATCAGGCCAAAAATCGGCCTAGCTTGGTCCCACTACCTGGTCGAGAATTACGTTTTGTACACTTTACACAATCCCTCATTGAAAGAATTCTCGACCCCCATTGGCATTGACAAAAATAAGCTAGTACATTAGTATTCCAACAATGTTTGAGGTTTACATGGTGATATACTTTTGACTTGAGTCGTTAAAAGCGAGCTCTAATAACAAATACTATTGGAGTAGTGCGCATTAGTTACAGCTGCAACAAAGAAGGTATTTTACTATTTTTATTTTTCTGTCTAGGAGAACAGAAAAACAAAAATAGTAAAATAACTTCTTTGTTGCGGCTGTAACTAGCTAATACATGTGTAGTTTCTGTGGAAACGCTGGGTAAAATCAGAGAATTTTATATGTCCCAAATTCTATGATTTTAATTTTATAGCGTTTCCACAGTAGTGCATGTGCTCCCAGCGCCAAAAACTATTTCTTTAATAGATGTCGACTTTAGTTAAAGATAAAACCTGATGTTTCTGTGTTTTAAATCATATTCATTTATTCCATATATAGGATTTTTAACTTTATCTGTACATGTCTAATGTACATCATTACAGAAACATGCTTCTTACCTTTTGGTTTCACTTTTGTTTTCCATCTTTGCTTGTAAAGTTATTTTTAGACATCCCGATCCCGATCAGCAAAGTTTGAAAAGAATAGCCTGGACCCGTGGGCCTCGGGTACCAGGCTGTGAAAAGACACGCAATATGTCAATTATATAGAAAGTTCTAGAGTTGGAAATTTCCGTTTGTAATTTCTTTTTGTTCGTTTATTTTCATTATAAGATCCATGTCAACAGATTTCATTTTCAGTATAATTATGCCAGCCCACAATCCTCAGACTTCCTATTCGACTATTTGATGTGTTCGAAATATTTTCTTGGGTAAAATAGATTCAACTGTAATTTAAAGATGCCTTTTTAAAATAAATTTTTCATCAGTTTGAACTAAATTTTACAGGTTTATTGATGAAATCATCGAAATTAAATTCTATTAAACAACATCTTGTACTAACAACCCCAAATTTGGAAAATCCCCAACAGGATGGAAAGGTGTTGAAATCTTATTTTCAATCAAAATTTTGATACAACGTGTGCCTTACAGACATTGTCCACCATATCGAAGGAGAAGGCGAAATAAGGCCCCGTTCCCAATGCAAAAAAATACATTTTTCCCAATTTGAAGTCGAAATGTCCCATTGTCGATGTCAAAATGGCAATGACTTTGAAGAGATCCTTGGTTTTTTTTTCAAACAGTTTTGTGTATTTTCAGATTCCCCAATTTCAATAGAATGATCCTAAAATTCCCAAATCAAAATGGCCAGGCCCCATTCCCAAACGAGTGTGGAAATCCCCTGGTTTGTGGAAAGTAAAAGAATGAATTTCCGTTCAAAGTACATAAAGTCCGGGCGGCGGTGTTAGAGCACGTTTGTACTATTTCGTATTTCTACGCAACGGGAATACATAATTTTTCCTTTTTTTCCACATACAATTTTTATATTATCGACCTGTCTAAAATTCAGAAAAAGGCTTCACAGAGCTTTTAAAAATCAATAATATTCTAAAGCCTGTCATTCTAATGCAATATTTGGCTGAGAGAAAAATTATTCGCAATTTGAAAATTAACTCTCTAAGCTTTTCTAGGAAGCATACCCTTGACTATGGTGGCTGATTTCTGCCATTTCGCGTTGTTTCTAACACGAAAAACCGCCGTTTGGCGGGTTGTCGCCGGCGTTTAATTAAATACGCTAAAGGCGAGAAAATTAACATGAAAATGCATCATTTTAGACATTTAAAAATTTCGCCTTTTCGCATAACCTTTTTTTGTCTTTTCGCCTTTTCGTGTGGTTTTGACCTACGCGAAAAATCCGCATTGTCCAATCGCCTTGTAAAATAAATGCGAAAAACCGCCGAACATCGCCTTCCGTACAAATAGCCGGGAGGGCTATGCGAAAGAAGGCCGTGTTGAAAATTGGGGCTTAGCGCGTTTCTGGCGTGTTTCGCCTTCCGGAATGTGTTTTACACTTGCTTCCGACGCCTACAAAACATAAAAACAGAAATCGAAAGTACAGCATAGTGACAAAAGTCTTTCTTTTTTCCCATCATTTTCATGAATGTTTATAAAATCACAAAATCTTAATAGAATTTTACAAAATTTTACAGAATTATATTTAAATAAATTCATATTTATAAAATGCATACTTGACTTACTGATATGGAAATATTTAGGTTTTGTCACGGAGAACATTTTTAATTTCCTTAGTTGTCTCTGTTCATGTAAAATAATATTGTCTCTCATAAAATCGATGTGTATTCAAAATATGAGTTGTTATTTATATTTTAGAATAGATTCAAAATATGAATTTAATTTGCCAAAGATTTAGTTTCCACTTAAATTTGTGGATACTCTGAACATTTAAAAACTGTTGGTTTTATATAAAACAGAGAAGATAATTATGAACAAAAAAAAAAGAAAGACTTGTCACCATGTTGTACTTTCTATTTCTGTTTTTGTCATTCCGGAAGACGAAAAGGCGACGTTGGGCGGGTTTTCGCGTTTATTATACAAGGCGAAAAGGCGGCGTTTGGCGGGTTTTCACGTTTAAAGAAGGCGAAAAGGCGACGTTCGGTGGGTTTTCGCGTTTATTTTACAAAGCGAAAAGGCGACGTTTAACTGGTTTTCGAAGTTTTTTAACAATGCAAAAAGGTGATGTTCGGGGAGTTTTCGTGCTTTAAACAAGGCGAAAAGGCGATGTTCGGCGGGTTTTCACGTTTATTTTACAAAATGAATAGCCGACGTTCGGCGGGTCTACGCGGTTGGTCAAAACAACACGAAAAGGTGAAAATCAATGTTGCCCCGATTTTAAGTTTAAGTTTATGTTATTTTTATTTGCTGCATCAACCTCCTTTTGTGAAGCATAATTAATGTGATTTTTTTCGGCTGATTGCCAAGGCGTATTTTCGATCTTGATACAGAAAATTGTCTTCCGTATTGCCTCACTTAGAATCACGTGAAATGACCAGGAAGGGATTAAGGCGGGAGCGTCCCCTAAAGTCGTTAAAATAGGTGTAAACCCTAATTCACTGTACTATAAAAAGTCGGAAAATTAATGATAGCACATTTTCATGATATTGGTACCTCACAGAGCTCGGCGAAGATAGTCTCGTCTTGCGCCATTTCAATTATACATTTTCACACTGCCTCTGATGAGGGATGTGGAGCAGTTTTTTTTTATAAAGTATAATTCTATGTCATCACCAAGTCAGGGAACACATGACACACAGTGACAGTGAACTGCACACATACAACATGAGCAGAGACAACCACACCAATCGAACACGAGCGTAAAGTGCACAGGATAGAATACGTAAATAACGTTTAGGTTTTAATTCATTTATACCTGTAACATTCTTTCCTGTCCAAAAAAGGCATTTACAACCATTTCATTATTTTTACACTCAAAGAAATATTTTCTTTATTTTTCTACCAGAAATAAAGCGAACACAAACAACGCGGGTTGCACAAAACCTGAGAGATCTATTGCATATTACCGTAACATTATTATCAACATCAATGTTTTGTATTTTTGTTAAAGAGTGTAATAAAATTCCAACTCGGTTACTTCCAAACTCCCCCACACGCATGCCAAACTTCCAGAGGCGCATCTTACCGGAAGTGTATCAAGTCTTGAAAGATGGCGGGTAAGTTGATGTTGGGCATGTGACATTTGTACAGAATGTTACCCGTCATTTATGAGTTGGCATATTATATACTTGTGATCTAAAAGATACACATATAATTAGATTTTCTTCCGTAAATTCAGATCACAGATCGATACTTAATACAATCAGTAATTATGTCGAGCAGCGACCTGTCGAGTGTGATGTCAAGTTGACACTATGACAGGTGTTATATCGGCCGGACGTTTGACTTTTTTCTCTCTCCTTTATAAGCAAAATACAGATCAGGCCACATCATCATACAAGAATAGAAAAAAAGGCTAGATCTACCCCAGACCTTTTGAAATTAACGATTATAAGATAGAAAAATACCTGGGTTCTAACTATATAGTCTATACTATAGTTACCATGGCTACAGTACAGTAAAGGTATTTGGTGTTTGACCCTGATATTGATAGACCTAAATGCTTTTCAAAGTATTGGCCTAATCAGTAATCACAGGCACTTGTGTCATGCTAGGTACAGCTGCAACGAAGAAGGTATTTTACTATTTTTATTTTTCTGTCCCCGAACCTGTACCCTGTACCTCAAAAGGCTTTATTTGACCTTCATTTACATATCCTTTTCAGTCATTCAAAACAGAAAATGAAAATAGTAAAATACCTTATTCATTGCAGCTGTAACAAGTGCCATGCAATCCCCGATAGTAATAACACTCCCAAACCAAAAGATATCCAACTTATCTTTTAGTAGTAACAGCGATATATAAAGCTAATATTAGCTTTATATATCGCTGGAAGTAATAACACCCCCATACCAAAAGGTACCCAACTTATTTTTCGAGCAGAATGTAAGTCATCACTAGTACTGGCTATAATTTAACAAATGTTACTGTTTGCGAGTTCAAATCTTGTGATACAAGTTGATAAATATTTCCTTTATCACATGATTTAAACAATTCTTAATTTCCTGTACCTCAAAAGGCTATATTTGACCTTTATTTACATATCCTTTGCAGTCATTCAAAACTGAAAAAGAGCAGTAGAAGAATTAATTAAACTTACTATCTGACAGGGCACAGGAACTTGAAATTCTGTCCGTATATTGATAAAGAAGTCTTTTACATTTGTACAATAGTGGGGGATCTAGAAATTTTTTAAAAGGTGGGTGTTTTTGAAGCTGGTGACATATAATTATACTTATTGTGATGCAATGCATGTACATCATCAATAGCCGACTGAGGATTTAAAGTTTGAGTGGATGTAAATTGAAAAATTATTCGTGGAGCGGAGTGAGGCTTAAAAATGTTGGGAAATTTGTTTTTAATTTTCTGACCTCCTATAGAAAAATTGAAGGTTTGACACCTAATTTATCAACTTTAGGGGCACGCTGTCCCTTGTCATTACACACAATTTTAAGTGTTTGATTAATTGTGAGGCAATATTACTCTTCTCAAAAGAAGTTTTGATCAGCAGAAAGTTAACTAAAATCGGGGCAGAAATTGAATTTTGATCTCTTTCTCGCTTAAATATTTTGTTGATAGATTAATTTGAAAGTCCAGAGACATATTCTCTTCCTTCCAGACACAAAATCATTGTTTCCCCATGGTCCTTCTGGGTATGATTCCCAGAAGTGTTCAATTTTAAAAGCCCATAGAGTTCATTATCATATCAACTTGTTTTTATTCCAGCCAAATAAGTCATTAAATTGATAGACTTATCAGGGGCAGATCCAGGGATTTTCAAAGAAGATGGGTAAAGTTTTTTTTTTAGTTCACCTGGCCCAATGGGCCAAGTGAGCTTTTGCTATAGCCAAAGTTCCGGCGTTCGGCATACTCCGGCGTTCGGCATCCTCCATCTTCTGTCTATTAACTATTGCATTTAAACACCTTCTTCTCAAGAACCAAACGAAAAAGAGATAGGACCAATAGGGGCCGTAAAAGGGGCCTAAAAGGACCAAAACTTGGTACATTTTTAAAAATCTTCTTCTCATGAACCAGTGATTAGATGAGTTTCAAACTTTGTATGCATGATTGTTAAGTCAATATCTACAAAGTTTGCGAACAAAAATGAAAACTCTGTATAAATGAGCCACTAGGGGGCGCTTCAGTAACAGAGTATCTTTGTATTACAAATTGTTTAATAACTCAAAACTGATCGACTTTTTGTATACAATGATATATGAGAAAGTTGTTTGGAATTATCTGAGGATCATTGTGACAAAATTTCAAGGTCATTGGGTAAAAGGTGAAGGTCACAGGCACCTAAGTAATTGGAAAATATATGTTTTTTTTTTGTAAAATGACCCATTTGCAGTGAAAAGGGGCTAGGATCACTGTGCCCTACACAAACAAATTCAGAAAGCATTTGTTTTTGTTGAATTAGAACAAGGTGTAAAATGAGCAGCACCCTCTGCGGGACTCTCAGGTTTTAAAACAACATATTTAAAAAAATTTCACTACATCCAAGTTCTTCACAGAATGAAATATGTGCCACTGATAAAATTCACATCTGATCAACCCACATCTGAGGTCTTAACATCGGAAACAGAACACATAATTTCCGGTCCTACGAATTTAAAATTTCTTGGTGTATTGAAACATGGGAAGTTCATTTAACCAAAAACACAAGACACAAAAACACGGCACAAATTGAACTGTAAAACATGCATTTGAGTGTATGAATTAAATATATTTTCATTCTGAAGACAAAATTTTAGCTCCTGAGTTTTTCTCTTAGTCATATCAGAAACTTTCGGTGTCAAATATTGTTAAACACCACAACCATGTTGATCAAATTGAAGTTGTTTTGCAAGATTGATTCAGTTAACAAAAATGAAAAAGTTATTGTTACATCTAATAGTCATTACGTTTAAGTTAAAAAGTAGCATTTGAAATACTTCCTTATATTATTTTGAGTTCATACATGCGTGTTTTCTGCAAATTGTACTGTGTTTTTTGGTGATTTGTACCATGTTTTCGGTATACAATACGTATATTTGGGTGAATATTTCTACCATTCTCCCACACAGAAGCGAAGACATTGATCGATTCATCCATCATCATCATCATCAAGTGTCGATCTATTTATACCTAGTCTGGAAAATGAAACGAAACGAATAGAAACCAGAAACGGAATTGAAATGTAAAAAACGAAAAAATCACGAATCGGATGATTTTTTTTCAGGAGTAAAAAAAAAAAAAGATCAGAGCGGCAATTCTGTCGAACAAGATATTAATTTGTTGTGGCCTTGTCGGGGAGGGGGTCAGCCCTTTTCATGAATTTTCATGTTTTTGGATGTTTTTTGACATTATCTTGAAAAGTATAATAGGTAGAGTAAAAGGAAAGGAAGCAAAAATGTTCAGCATGTAAAGGTCTACAAAAAAGTCATTAGGGCCAAAATTTTCAGTTTGCCCCTTATGGGAGTTTTTTTTCCCTTTTAAGTGGAATTTTCATGTTTTTGACATTATCTTAGAAAGTATAATAGATAGAGAGAAAGTGAAAGAAGCAAAAATGATCAGCACGTAAAGACCTACAAAAAAGTCAAAAGGCAGAAATTGTCAGATTGACCCTTATGGGAGTTATTTCCCCTTTAAGTGGATTTTTCATGTTTTTGACAGTTTTGTCCTATTGTCTTGAAAAGTATAATACATGTAGATAAAGAGAAAGAAGCAAAAAAGTTTAGTATGCAAAGATCTACGAAAATGTAACAGGAATTAAATTGTCAGGTTAACCCTTGTGAGGGTGATCCTTGTGAAAGTTAGTTCCCCTTTTAAATAGATTTAAAATGTTTTCTACTGTTGTTGCAAATTATCATGAAAGATCTATAAAAATATCGGCAAGGCAAGTCTACCCTTACGCAAGTTAAATCTCCATTTAAATGAATTTTTCAAGCTTTTGGTTGCTTTTCAATATATTGTCAGTAAAATACATTTCACTTAGGTGATTATTAAGGCCCCAATGAGCCTACTGTTTTTCATGTTTATTAGCTGTTTTATCTTCTACACATTTTTATGTTTTCTGCTATGTTGACCAATTTTGCCAGGTGAGCGACTTAAGGCCCCTTGGGCCTATTGTCTATTTAGAGAGGCAAGCAAAAATGAATGAAATTTATATTTTCTCTTAAATTTGTTGACGTCAGAATTGTCTCCATCTCGCTGTCACTGGGTGTAAACAATCATATGCTCAGCACGTTTGTTATTGTTACCGAAAACCAGCTCCCAAGTGGTATGTTGTAAAAACATTGTGAGCAGTTTTACATAGTGAAATTGTACTTAGTATCTATTATATTACTATACATATGTTAAGTAATTGAAGAAAGAATTGCAAAACATAATTTAATATATCTGTGAACATTATTTTCTTTTAAAATGACAAGGCCGCAATGGCACATTCGCAATATTACCGTAATTTTCGGCGTATAATGCAAAGTTTTTAACACATTGAAACAAAAATAAGTTAACAATTTTGTACTGTGTCTTGAATTTTTACAAGATTTTTCAGAAACGTAAATTCCATTTCAGATTGCTGATTCTGTGATTCAATCTGCGATTCTGCAATCACGGAAAATCACTTGCCCTACAATATGCTGATTATTCATTGAGAAGATCTTCTTCTCTTTTTTTTTTTTTAAAGGGGAAATAACTTCCATAAGCATCAATCTGACAATGTCCACTCTGTTGGCTTATTGTAGATCTTTATGTGACAAACAATAATTTTTGGCTTTTTTCACTTTATGTCTACCATTTGTAGTTTTCAAGTAAAAATGAAGAAGTACCAATTAATATTCGAAACTCAAGTTCATTAGAACACGGCAAATTAAATGTGAAAATGGTCTCAACATGAGGAACAATTGCGAATCCCAAACTGGATGGGGACCAGGTGCCGGAAGGAGTCATCGTCTTCTGCTGGCATGCCACACCCATTGCAAATAATCCATAAAAACTTTTCTAGTTCAATGAACTGGCCAAATTCGGTGAAAAGGTAAAGTTTCAGTGAAAAACATGATTGGCAAAAGGAAATCACTGTCTGTGGTCGTGCTTCAGAATACTAGTATCTAATATTATTGAGAGGGGGACTTCATAATGTTTAACAAGATCTTCGTATCGACCATTAAACTTCTTAAACGACGATTTCAAGATAATGGTCAAAGCATGCAAAATCCAATTAAAAGGGGAAATAACTCCCATAAATGTCAACCCTGTTGACTTTTTGTATATCTTTGCATGCCAAACATTTTTGCTTCTTTCACTCTCTCTCTATCTATTATACATTTCTTGAGAGAATGGCCAAAGACACAAAAATCCACTAGAAAGAAGAAATAACTCCCATAAGCCTTCACGTGACATTTTCCACCAAAATAAAAATTAATAGGTAGATTTTTGCAAGCCGAACATCTTCAGGTGACTTTTTTTAGCTTTAATAATATTCAATATTCAGGATACATATATTATATCTAAAGTACATTGTATTCCTGCCTCAATGGCATGCATGTTTGTTCCTTGCCCCTTTCACATTTATCCACATTCTTCCCTTGTCATTTTGAATTATTCCAATATATTGATATATATATCTTTTGCAAAACCTGCTTTAGCGACCACCTGTGTATAAAGACCACCTGGTCACAAAGATCCGTTTTATTTTGTCCCCAATAGTATCATTTGTGTACAAATTAACCTCTATATACATGTAAAGGCCACCTGAGTCCTCTCTATAAAGGTCGGTTTTCTTGTGTCCCTAAGTATACTTGAAATTCATTAGCTGTGTTTTTTTGTTTTTTTTTTCTAGGGGAGAGGGGGAGGGGGGGTTTGGAACTTTTTTTTCAACTTTTACTACTTATTGGACTAATATATGGAGTTTATATTTTACAAATTATTAGATAATCCACGATGTGTTCAACATATGAACATTTCATATGCAGAGGTAAACTACTCACTGACAAATTATTGACACGGATATCGAAAACTGTGTTTGATGTCAACACTCCACAAATTTATGGTCGGTGTAATAGTCTTGTTTGCAACTACTCTGTTTCACTAAGTGAAATGTTGAGTTACCTGTTCAATGGCGGTTGTTGAGACATCTGTACCAATTATGATGAGGATTTGTTCCTCATGTATTTCATTTTTATTTGACTTTGGACTCAAAGCAGGTGTGACCGGTCGACAGGGGATACTTACTCTTCCATGGCACCTGATCCCACCTCTTGATTTCAAGAGGTCCGTGTTTGTCCATTTTTTGCAAGATTTGACATCCTAATGATTTATACCTTGGTATCTGAGACTTTTTATACACAATAACAAAAATGAGATACATGTCTACACAGGCATAAAAATTCTTAAATTCCTAAATATTTTGTGAAAGTTGCTTGAGAAACCTTGGTTTGGCACTTTTTTACTTGCAATTGATTAACTCGACTTAACTCTTTGTATACAGTGAAACTTGTATATAACGACCTACTTAGGGACACAAGTAAACCGGTCTTTATAGGGAGGTGGTTTTTATATAGAGGTTGATTTGTACAAAAATGGTACTATTGGGGACAGCAAAAAAATGGTCTTTGTGACCAGGTGGTCTTTATGCACAGGTGGTCACTAAAGCAGGTTTTACTGTACATGTATAACATACACTGGACCGGACCTTATTTTCACAAAATATATTTTATATCTTATGTGTATAACCCATTTGTTATTGTACATCAACTACATGTATTAAAAGTAGAAAAAATAATTTTTTTTTTTTTTTTGTAAGTAAAACACACAGTACGTTAATGCCCCTTAACAGCAAATTAACGTCTTGAATTTCCACCTAAAGCCATCGTTAGATGTAAAGCATGAAAAAGCCATTACTGCTTTTTATGAATTAGTGTAGGGATCAAAATGTGTGGCTCTTCACCTGAAGTTGTTGTTGCCTCCATTTACATGAAAAATACAGTAAAACTTGCTTTAGCGAACACCTGTGTAAAAAGACCACTTGGTCACAAGACTGCTTTTTGGTGTCCCCAATAGTATCATTTGTGTACAAATAAACCTTTATATAAAGACCACCTCCCTATAAAGGTTTTCTTGTGTCCCTAAGGAGGTCATTATATAAAATTTCACTGTACTTGATGGGAGTTTAAACAACAATACACCTAGCAATATGATTTCAAAAACATATTGACATTTTTTTATCAATTTTACAGGATTATTCAACATTCCGAGTTAAATAAAGATGCCGTATACCAGTTCTGTAAGGTCGACTAGACCTGGGGAATCCCCCAAAACTGATTCACCACTAAGCAGCGTACTTGCCTGGAGAAAATTTAATCGGAACAAAGTCCGGCACAAGAAACTGAGAAAATCAGGATTCTCAGGCTCAAATGGTGAGAATTATACATGTAGTAACACTAGGTATAATTTATCAAATAGAAAAAAAGAAATTGTATTAAAAATTCCCATGTCTTCCTCTAAGACAGACTGCCATAAAATGTCCATAGCGGACAAATTCTTAGCGACAGAAGAGGAAATGAATGTTTGTACTGAATCTGATGACAGCTTAATCCGTTTCAGAGATGAACTTTTAGAAAAAGGATTGTGTGATGATAAATTCATCTACACAAACACTCAAACAGATAAACTTGAAAATTTGACAGCGGTTTTTGACTTGACCAAGCTAGATGCAATAATGGCCAATATAAGTGATAACCACGAAGAAAAAAATACATCAAGTCATGCTCTTTGTCTTGGTGTGTCTACATACACTGGTTCTAGTTCTGGTAGCAAAGATAGATTGAGAAGTGAATTGCTAGAGCAAGGATTAAAAAAAACTGTCGTCTCTTCATCGAGTAGTGGCAGTGAGTCAGATGATGACTTTCATAAAAGCCCAATAAAAAGAGAATCGATATCTGACACAGATGACTGTTCACAACCTGTAGAAATATCTAACTTCAGTGAATGCAATCCACTTAGGAATTCAAAGGAGCTAGAAAATTACCTGAATGAAATAGATTACTCAGTTTTATGTGAAAATGTCAATACCACACAGCATCCCATTGAGGTCAAGGTCAATAGAAATGAACTTATGATCAGTGATGTCAAGGTCACGTCAAATAAGTTTGGACATAAGAAGCCCCTCTGTAGTACACCTAAGTGTACTTCATCCAATGGTGCTCCTAAAAATTGCATCAGCAATTCTGGACATTCTCATGTGACAAAAGGAGAACCGGAACATGTTTGTAAAGAGTATGGTGGCTTGAGTGGCTTTGTGGATTCAAGTCCATTATCCTCTCTACAAAGTGATAACGATGATGGTTTAGTGTATTCTGATGTGTCTGACTTTGCTAAGGTTACAAAGGATTTGGAGCTCAGAGCTAATTTGAATCTATCCGATGTGATTTTGTCATCTGAATGTGATTCTGATAACACCATGGTAGCTGGAACAAAAGACGTGTACAGAAAACATGGGAAGAGTATTCAGCCATCGGACTATACAGAGGACGAAGATGAAAATCAGGGTACGTGTTTCAGGGTGGAAATGATGCCAAAGTTAAAGTATTTCAGATTGTCAGCAGATATCTGCTGACTTTGTACCTCATGTATAGATGAAATCTTAACTGCTGAGTTATTATAACCTACCACACATGGTGGGTATGTATTATACAGGGTTTTCTTCATGAATTGTTGAAAAGGTGGCTCTAGTTGTCTAAGTGAGGTTAGTGACAATTCTAAGGGAATCCACGGCAAACATTTATTAGCTAAAACAGGCCACAAAATAACAGATATCATCGTAACCTATTTACAGGTTTCACTGTACGCTTAAAGAAATTACCATAATTTGCAGGTTACGATAGCAGTAATGAAGACTCAAAATTGAAATTCATCGAAAATGAAAAGGAGGTTACGATATATGGTTTGTATTTGCTGTAACCTCCACGTAACCTGAACGATCGTTCCCATGTTATTTTGTGGTCTGAAAAAGTTAACCTCACAAACAATATTTAAACATCTAAAGCCATTAAATTATCTCATCTCATAAGGTAAGTTCTTTCATGGGGTTAGGTTCTCAATTCTTATTTTGGAAAAATGAGGCCAGGGCAGATCAAACTGGGGAATATTTTTTTGCATGTAGGGAGCTATAGATCATCTCAGTTAGTGTGCTATAAGTCATATCATGTGGGAAGCTATAGATCATCTCATTGTGCTATAAGTCATCCTGTGGGAATCTATAGATAATCTCAATTAGTTTACTTGGGAATCTATCCACACTTATATGATGTATAGCTTCCCACATATGACTTATAGCGCACTGAAATGATATATAGCCCCTCCCATATGATATGACTTATAGCACACTGAAAGATGAGCTATAGCTTCACAAATATTATGACTTACAGCTAACTGAGATGATCTTTAGCTCCCCACATGATTTGACTTATACCACACTGAGATGATCTATAGCTCCCCAAATTATATGACTTAAAACACACTGATATTATCTATAGCGTCCCACATGATATGACTTATAGCACACTAACTGAAAAGATCTATAGCTCCACACATGATATGACTTACAGCACACTAATTGAGATGATCTATATCTCCCCACATGAAATGACTTATAACACAATGACATGATCTATAGCCCCTATGTTATGACATATAGCTCACTTGAGATGATCTCTACTCCCCCCCATCCCACATGATATGACTTACAGCACACCAACTGAGATGATTTATAGCTCCCCATATGATGTCTTAGAGCACACTGAGATGATGTATAGCTTCCCACATATGACTTATAGCATACTGAGATGATCTATAGCCCCCTATATATGACTTAAAACTCACCGAGATGATCTATAGCTCCCCGCATGATATGACTTACAGCACACAACCTGAGATGATCTATAGTAGGGCCAGTGATTTTCAGATTTGCTTCAATTCTGTTTTCAGCTTTTGATAAATTTTGTTTTTTTTTGTTTTTATAAGAAAAAGAACTAAAAACATACTTTAGATGAAAAATATTTAACAATACAGACTCATAATCATACTTTCAATATTCTGCCACACCAATTTAATGATATATTTAAATAGGGAATTAAATATAGCATATACATGTACATGTCTATTTAACTCTATGTTTTTATGATTTTTAAATATTTGATAAATAATTTGTAAGTCTGTACGCCTATACTCATATACATGTAGGTAACAACAAGTTTTGTTGGAAATTGTACAGGTAATTTCTAATTACTTATTTTTGCTTGAATTTATCACCTAACTTAAAACAAGTCTGTGATGTTTTTTTTTTTGGTGTTTTTACTTTAAATAAACTTATAAAATAGATCTACATGTACATGTATTTAATTTTTAGTCTTTTAATTTATTGTATTAACACTAATGTAATCTATACTACCGGTATGCTGATATACTTTGCAAAATTAAACATCACCATTCTCATAAAGATTCCATGGAAACTATCAACCCGTGCTGATGTATTTATTTTTTAAATGGGAAGAAGTCTAGACAATCGAGTGGTATGTCGTAAAAAGTTAAGATGGATTGTACATTGTGAAATTTTACTATAAATTATAAAAAATTGGTATATATATTCAGAAATTGAAATAAACATTATGAAAACCTAATTCAAGATATCAAATTAAAGCTATTTTTGTTTTAGAATACACCAGATCGGCAGATGTCAGTCAGTACTGATGTTACAACAATGGAAATGATTGCCCTTATCTTTCGATGTGTAAATGTAGGTTAATGAATGTATGAGATAAAATAGTAATCGATGTAAAATTATGTGATGAAATATTTTAAATAAACAAAGAAATGAAGTCTATAACACACGGTAATAGCACACTACCTCACAATTTAATAAATTCTATCTGATGTTGGAATTTTTAAAGATTTTTCAAAAACGAAAATTCCGTTTCAGATTGCCGATTCTGTCCTCGATTCTGTGATCGCAGAAAATCACTGGCCCTACTATAGCGCCCCACATGGTGACTTATAGCACACTGAGATGATCTATACTCCCCACATGATATGACTTATAACAAACTGAGATGATCTATATCTTCCTGCATTAGATGACTTATAGCACACTGAGATGATCTATACTCCCCACATGATATGACTTATAACAAACTGAGATGATCTATATCTTCCTGCATTAGATGACTTATAGCACACTGAGATGATCTATAGCTTCCTGCATTAGACGACTTATAGCACACTGAGATGATCTATAGCTCCCCACATGATAAGACTTAAGCAAACTAAGATGATCTATAGCTTTCTGCATTAGACGACTTATAGCACACTGAGATGATCTATAGCTTCCTGCATTAGACGACTTATAGCACACTGAGATGATCTATACTCCCCACATGATATGACTTATAACAAACTGAGATGATCTATATCTTCCTGCATTAGATGACTTATAGCACACTGAGATGATCTATAGCTCCCCACATGATAAGACTTATAGCACACTGAGAGAAGAGCTATAGCTTCCCACATGATATGACTTACAGCACACTAACTGAGATTATCTAAAGCTCCACACATGAGATGACCTTTAGCACACTGAGATGATCTATAGCTCCCCACATGATATGTCTTATAGCTCACTAACTGAAAGGAACTATAACTCCCCACATGATATGACTTATAATACACCAACTGAGATGATCTGTAGCTCCCCACATGAGATGATTTATAGCACACTGAGATGATCTATAGCTCCCCACATGATATGACTTATAGCTCACTAACTGAGATAATCTATAGCTCCTCCACATGATATAACACACAAACTGAGCTGTGGTTTAAAGCAAGAGTTATGACACATATTGTACTAGATCTATTACAGCCTTTCCCTTGTAATGTTTTCCTATTTTTGTCTGAAGAGGTATTGTCCCACATGATAACTAAGGGTCATAATTGTATAGGACAGACACCACCAAATATTTTCCCATAGGCCTCAATGCTAATTTACAAAACTTCAGGTCACTGTCACTCCCATGTTTATTAAATCTGGGTCAAATAAGTACCCTGTGCTGAAAGATCAATATTTTTGATAACAAAATATGCATTCAAAAGTATAGGTTGCCGTTGCATTTCTACTTCTAATTTTCACTTGTTTACAACTCGTAGTATTCCGCACCAAAGGAAAATATCTATTCTCATATGACCCCTCCCTTTCAATTTTCATCCGTCAACCCTATAATTTCCAAAGTACTACCAATATTCATGTATCTTTTTTTATCACCTTAATTTCACTTATTAATGGCAAAACTAAAGTTTTGATTTAATGACCAATCAGATCTCTGGGCTCATTTTACCCTCCGCACAACTTTGGGTGTCCAAAATGTCTGCGCCCATGTTGTAAACAAAGCAGGTGTTTTTCCTATAGATTTATCTAAAACATTGCCAAAAATAGTCATTTTGCATTTTTTGGAAATCTCATTAACTGAACACCAAGCCCCCTTAATAATGAGGATGGGAACCCAACCTGAAGAGAAACACAGTCTATAATGTGTCACACCCCTACCTCTCAATCCCATTCATTGATATTAACAAATAAATACATTATATGAAGAAATTGTCTGTTTTTCTTTCATGATTTTCATTCAGAATTGTCTGTAACACATACACTTCATTATTTTGAATGGTTTCATACCATTATTTACCAATATTGACCATGATATCAAATAAGGTAGACGGTACCCCTTAATAATGGAAAAAGTGACAAAATATACCATTTTCTTCACAAAAACTTAAAAATTTGGATCATTTCTTAATGAGCATGTAACCAATTAGTCACCAGAAGTAAAGAAGAATTTCTGAAGCTCACTTAAAAGTAAACCATGTCATTTTTTATATCATCAAATTGCTTTTATTGACAAGGAATGAAGTGCACCCTTAATAAAAGTGTAAAACTTCTGGGAGGGGATACCCTTACATACAACACATTTAAATAGACTTATTGTGTTCATTTATACAAAATATGTTATGTAATCATTTTCAGACATGTCCATGTTTTGTTTCATCCCTTAATTACAGTCTCATGATGTAACTAATTAAATACAGAGGGCAGATAACTGAGTCTGACTTTAAAATGACTGACACTTAAAATGGTGCAAAATGCTAGTCAAATTGCTTTTAAAAGGATATGACATATTTATAGTTCTGTTTCAGATGAAAAACTAAGTCAAATTTTAATTATACTAAGTTTTGAAACCAGAAAAAGTCAATATCAGGTGTTAATTTTTGTCTGGTATGACCCCAAGAGAGTGTTAAGTGACATTTGCTGGAAGGGGGGGGGGTTGAAAAAAGTGATTCAAACAAAAAATGCATGACTGAATATTTAGAAAAACTTATGAAAACATGCAACTTGAATGAATATTAGATGAGTTAATACAGAAAAAAATATAACTGATACTTTATAATTACCTTTACAGGTGCTTGAGTATGATAATTAGATAAAAATCTCTTATTGGACAATATTTCCTGGATTTAAGAAATTGAAATATTCCTTCTACAGGTTAAAATGTTGATAGATTATGAAAAAAATGTTAAAGCACCCTATTTCTACAGAATTTTTTTACTTACAAATTATCTTTTACCCAAATTTAACACAATATGACCTAACCACAATGTGGAAATTCTTGTGTACAGATCAAGGGGGGGGATTTAAATTAATTTTTTATACTGTTTTCAGTGTATATGGCATGATGAAATATTTTACTGATGAGACTTAAATGCTGAAATGCAGTTTAATACAATTTTCTTAAAAATGAGATGGTTCTTACCCTTCAGATACAGTACATATATACAGCTAAAGGTACAAAAATACACTGCACGAGTAAAATGACATGGTCCAATATGTAGATTTTGCCCTCAAAAGAAGAAAATCAACCAGTCTTTACCTCAAAAAGGTCTGATTTTAATTCAAATGAGTTAAAATTTACAATAGAAACATCATTTCCAAAATATTTTGCTAAAATTAGTCACTATGCATAACCATAACTATATGATTTTTTATAAAAGAACATGTGCATGTTTGTAGGAGAGGGTGGGGGTATACTTGAATTTTCCAAGTACAGATGGAATTTTGACCAATAAATGATTAAAATATTAGTTCTAGGTGTAATATAAAACATACAGATAAAATTAAGAGATCTCAATATGCAACAAATGCATAATAATGTGTGTAGAGGCAGCACACCTATTAAATTTGCACCTTGTGGACCCCCAACAGGTGCCCCATTTCATAGAGACCCTCAAATCTGTTTAAAAGTATGAGTAAACGTGAATGAATTGCAACTTAGGTGATAAAAACGAGAGAAATGACTTATTTTAAGGCTTCATTCAGCCTACATGTGTCAAATGTGCATTTCTCTATAGGACAGACACCACCAAATATTTTCCCATAGGCCTCAATGCTAATTTACAAAACTTCAGGTCACTGTCACTCCCATGTTTATTAAATCTGGGTCAAATAAGTACCCTGTGCTGAAAGATCAATATTTTTGATAACAAAATATGCATTCAAAAGTATAGGTTGCCGTTGCATTTCTACTTCTAATTTTCACTTTCCAACTCGTAGTATTCCGCACCAAAGGAAAATATCTATTCTCATATGACCCCTCCCTTTCAATTTTCATCCGTCAACCCTATAAATTTCCAAAAGTACTACCAATATTCATGTATCTTTTTTATCACCTTAATTTCACTTATTAATGGCAAAACTAATTTTTTGATTTAATGACCAATCAGATCTCTGGGCTCATTTTACCCTCCGCACAACTTTGGGTGTCCAAAATGTCTGCGCCCATGTTGTAAACAAAGCAGGTGTTTTTCCTATAGCATCACAGTTGTGTTAACCACTTTATAACAACTGCTGTTACTCTATACAAATTCAGGTACCGACAGGATTTTGCCAGGAACAAACATACATAATGTTACATTGTATTTACAGTTGGAATTTCCAGTTTCCAGTATCAACAGTTAAAAATTAGAACAGACATGCATTTTAGGTGAAAAATCCTGTGATACAATGACACAAACGTATGTCATTGTGGGAATTTTGTATTCAGTGAATGTTTTTTAATGGAATTATGAGTTTATGCAGAATTCAAATAAGCTTTAATTCAATCTATTATCTAATGGCTGTCTATAGCACAAGAGATGAGAATTTTTCTCCAGTTGGAGGAATTCTTCCTTTTTCAAAATTTTGCTTCAATTTTAAGTCTTTATTTTCACATTAATCCCCAACTAATGAGCCATGTTAACGTTCTTCCTTTAACACTACATGAATTATAAAATCACATCCCTGATAGCAACATTGGTCATTACTTTTAGCCACAGTCAGTTAATTACCACTTTTAGAAGCCTGATCACTGCTCTTAAAGACATACCACCACTTTTAGAAGCCTAAGCACCGCTTTTAGAAGATCAATCACCACTCTTAAAAGACATACCACTGCTTTTAGAAGCCTAACTACCGCTTTTAGAAGATTGATCACCGCTCTTACAAGACATACCACCACTTTTAGAAGCCTAAGCACCGCTTTTAGAAGATCGATCACCACTCTTAAAAGACATACCACCGCTTTTAGGAGCCTAACTACCACTTTTGGAAGATTGATCATCGCTAACCAAGACTAACCATATAATCATTAATGTGCCATTTGTTACGCGTTTCTTTATAAGAGCAGATTCACGATAAAGGCAGAATCTCAAAGGAATGATTATGGTTGTTATAAAGAGGGTTCATTGTACAAATGTTTCTGCTAGTGTAATTTTATGTAAAGAAGTAATTTTTATGTGGCTAATTTTGAAGTGATATTGTACAACTTTACAGATTTACATAGAGAGAATGATGTAGCTTGTGGCAGGAAGGTGAATATAGTTCAAAACATTAACATGGAACAGAAATATAGCTCTGGCAGGGAAGGGGAATATTTGACTGTGAAAAGTAAGAATTCTTCCCGGTACATACATGTGTATTGTCACATTTATGATGATAAATTAAGAAGGATAAATCTTGAAACATGGTTTATTCCGAAGTTAGACTAGAATATACATGTATGTTAGCTATAAAGGTACATGTATAATCTGTCTCCTCAGTTTCTTGAGTATTAGGATATTCACTTTAATCCATTAAATAATTTGGTCCCAACATATTTGACCATTAATTCAATGCTGTGGAATTAAAAAGTCGTAACTGCAATTTTCAAACTTTTCAGTAGAAGGAAGAAACTAATTTTCAATTAGACTAACACAGATATTATAACAGCAGACATTTTGAAAAAAAAAAAAAAATTACTGGTCAACTGGACCAGTGAATAAATGAATTTCACTGGTCAAAGAAAACTTTTTTTCTGGTCTGTATATATACACAATTGAAATGAAATGGAAAATTACTGGTCATTTGGACCAGTTATCAGATAGATTTCACCAGACTTCTGTAAAATTTACTGGTTTTTCTGGCAAGACCGGTGAATTTCAAAAACTCTGTAACAGTAACTTGCACATGTATTTGTATACAATACCCAAGTCAAAATAGATAATAAATAGCAATGATGGATTAAAAATATTTCATGTAAATGTTTAATTAGCTGTAGACACAACCTTTCAATCCATGATACTTAAATTAATTGTACATTAATTTGGGTCGTGTCTGCCATTTACGACCTTTTGTGACTGACTTTATCTGGCTATTTTAGGTCATATCTGTCATTTATGACCTTTGATAAGTCACTTTTTCCTAATTTTCTTGCAAACTTTTGAGAGATTTGACTTGATTTTTCATAGGAGGATGCAGAATTGAAAACTATCCAAAAAAGGAAAAAATCTAAAAGTTCGCAAGTGACAGTTACAACCTTTCATTTCCACAGTGTCAAATTGTTTACGCATTTATATTCTGTATTCTGAATCTGTGCACTGCAATTACCGATATATAGAACTTGTCCCATAATCACATCGTTATATAACTAGGCCTGGCACAAAAGAAATTTGAAAATTAACTCAAGTCTGAGAATATTCTTAACTTGGCCTGCTTAGCCAATCAGATTTCAGGGTTAGCCAAATGTTTATCAGTGGCCATTTAAAGAGAAAGTTGACTTGTAATTTGTATGTCCAGGTAAGGAATATGTGATGAGTAATATTCAGGTAAATATCCATTAAATTTGTAGTGAATTTGATATGCGGCATATTACAGTTTATTCAGTAAACCAAAAACAAACAAAAAAAGAAAACAAAACAAACTAGCATTAGCATCTCATCCATTGTACATGTTTACATCGTTCTTCTCCTTTTTTATAGAGACCTATGGAATATTATGGGTCATATAAAAGTATACATAATGGACTACCACCTGTGTATAAAGACCCTCTGGTCACAAAGACTTTTTTATTTTTTGCTGTCCCTGATAGTACTATTTGTGTACAAATCAACCTCTGTACAATGTATAAAGACCACCTCCCTACAAAGACCGATTTTCTTGTGTCTCTAAGGAGGTCATTATATATACAAGTTACACTCTATTGCATTTATCTATGCTTATTCTCTTCATCCAAAATCTTCTACAATCTGAATCCTGATCAGAGATTAATATCATCAACTTGCGGGTCCTGTAAAAGGACCCATTCCCAATGCAAAATCTGTTATTTTTTCCCATTTCTGAGCAAAAATTTCCCAATTATGTTCACCATGTCATTCACATTCAGTATAAAACTAAAAAAAAAAAGAGAATTTAGTACATGTATGAACTGCACTTTGAAGTCTTCAGATGAAATCCATGTTGTCAGTTAAATAAGAGAAGCTATAAAATGATTCACAAGTTTTATGCTTTATTCTTATGGCTTAAAGACCATGATTGTTTTTTTCCCCCCAATTTGGCCCATTTACAGCTTAAAATTCCTAATTGGAAGGGTACAGGACCCTTTCACAAAAAGGGTCTATTAACTCCTACTGCTGACTATTCCAATTATTCTCATTGCAATTTAGTATTTGACTTAGAATATTGAAATAGTGTTTTGTGCTATGCTCGACAATTTTTCAGTTATATGGTGGTGGCCAGTTTTTAAATTTTAATGGTGGAGCAGGTCACAAAATCTCAGAAATCATTGTAACACATCAACAGGTTAAGCTAAAAGGAATGTTGATAACCTGCAGGTTACAATACTAATAATGAAGACTTGAAAATTAGATTCATCGAGAACGAAAAGGAGGTTATATGATTTGTATTTGTTGTAACCTCCATGTAACCTGAAAGATCTGTGGAGAAGGGAACCTGGTTACCTGAGAAGAGACCATTGGCCTTCCGCAAGTACATGTAAATTGACAAATTTTCTCACAAAAATCAGCATGGGTTTTAACATGATAAACAGATTATACTGTATCAGTGCAATGAAAACAGGTACCCAGAGAGATTGCATATCACTCACATTAAGCTATAGCCTATAAAAGTCTATACATGTACATTTGTCCTATGAGGACTCAAAAAGATTTTAAATGAAAATTTCAGTTATCTCAACTTGCATTTGAGATATATTGAAGGAATACTGGGCTGGTCCTGTGAATTGTTTCAAGATAACCAGACTTTTCTGTATTTTGTCTTGTTTTTTTGTGAAATCTGTTATTCTTTCAATGAATTTTGTATTTTTTTTTTCATTTTCAAACAGGTGCTCTGAATGCAATGAAACAGAAGGAAAATGATTCCTTATCTGCAACAAATGCTTTAAAAGCTGATGATGCAATCAGTGACCATGAACATAGCTCTTTGTTGCCAGGTAACGATAGCAATACACGTAAACGCTACAGAAGTAAAACACAGTCTGGTAGAAACCAAAATAAAGCATCAAAAAGGATTAACAGAGAAAATGATGCTCACCCCGGATTAAGTTTTCCTGAAGAGAAGGATAATTTGGAAGTTCATTATGGGTTATCAGACCTACAGAGAAACCCTAGTACTTCTACGACCTCAACATGTTCCCCTGGAGCCAGTTTTACTGTTGATGAGGATTTGAACCATTATGGTTCTGCACCGTTTCAGGAGAGTCACCAACGAGCACAAGGAGCTTCGTATTGTAGGCATTACGGTAGATCTGAGGTTGGAAAAGAATCCAGAAATGACTCTCCGAGTAAAGGATCTCATGTGCACCGTAGCCATCATAGTCCCTCTAGATTCGGAGGGGAGTCCATCCTTTCCATAAATCTTAAAGGCATACAGCAAGAAAACAAATTGTCTTTATCAAAGAGAAAGAGAAATAAGTCTAAAAAAGATCTTGTGACTCGGGCAAATGAAATAGAACATGAGGACAGTCATAACAGTGGGTTATCAGTAAGATCAGAGTTAATCCAATTAAAGCTACACAACAATCACCAGAGGAAATGTTTAGAAGAACAGATTGACAGATTTTTAAACAGAAAAGAGAAAGAAGATATTTCCCGACCCTTTTGCCTTGAAAGTCCTGTAAAAATGAGAAAAAGAAATATGTCAAGGTCACCAAGTACAACATCAGAATCATTGCGATGCAGCCGTGAGAGCCGTAGTTACAGCGACATCACAAATGATAGATTCAACTCTGTATATAATTCAAAACAAAAACGAAAGAGACATTGGATTTATACATTTTCCTCAAGTGATGAAGAAACATCAATCACAAAATGTGGGGGTAGAACTGTACTCAGAACAAAAAGAAGTGCATCAGAGAGTTTTATGGATGATTATGATAGACAAGTTTCCAAGGCAACAAGAGATAACAGATTTCAAAGATCAACAAGTAAATCAATCAGGGGAGATAATGGATGTTCATTATTGAAAGATACTGGAGTTATGGAAAGATATCGGAGTTCTACATTTTCATCAAGTGATGAGGACACGTCATTCCCTAAAAGGGGCAGAAGACATGTATCCCTGATAAAGAAAAATAAAAGAAGTGTATCGGAAAGTTTGAATGATGATAAACGGATTTCCAAGGGAACAAGAGATGCTAAAAATAGAACTGAATATAACAAGGAATGGAGAGCGTCAACTAAATCAATCAAGGAAGAGAATGAAAGTTCATTATTGAAAGATACTGAAGGCCAGAATTTGACTGAATCGAAAGTTATAGGTAACTTTGGTGAGCTTGTTAGCATCGCTGGAAATAAGAGAGATGTTGAAAGAACACGCAAGTCAAGAAGATCAAATGATTCATCTCAGAAAGGAAAAGTCAGCAGAAAATTATGTGATGTCGGCCATCAGTCATGTTTCAATATGAATGAAAGAAACGATGGAATCAAGTCAAAATCGCATAAAGGGACAGACAGAAAATTGCTCGTTAAAGCAGATCATACAAACAAGTATAAAGGTCAAAGGATGTCTTTAACTCCAACTGAAATTGATTCTGGTAAACCATCCAAATTTATCAAAGCAAATGAGCATCTGGATGAAAAGAATTCGGACAGATATTCTTTTGAGAATAATGTGTGTCATGATATTCTCTGCTTGGACATACCACTGGAGAAAACCAAAAATATAAATGACATTTCTGAAAAGAGCAAGGTAGTGAATGTGGATGGCTCCGTGAATGTGGATGGTATAGTGAATGTGGATGGTATAGTGGGTGTGGCTGGCTCAGTGGATATGGATGACACTAGTGATAAGAAGGACTTAAGTGGATCAGAGGTAGAGCTGGATGAACAGGCTTTAATGATTAACATCAAAGATTATTACAAGAATATACAAGCTCTTTATGAAACAGGTAAACTATATATCCTCTAGGCGATTCAGTATGTTTGAAAACTGATTTCAATTTTATACAGGCCTATATTGAAATTATTCATTTTATGTGCCTATGTGTCTTTATGTCGATTTCATTGGCATTTAAAATTTGAAAAAAGTCTTAGTTCTCTTAAAATTTCAGCACGTTTTTTCAATTGTTAGTACAGTGGAATCTAGCCTAAATACGATCTTGCTTAGGAGTCCACCTCACAATTAAGACCATAAATTTTTAGTCATTTTGTATTTTCTTCATGGAAATTAAGCTGAGGTTCAAAACCTCAGTTAAGAGACCACAATGCTAATAAATACCAATTTGAGTCAGTCAGTTGAGTGGTCTTAATCGTGAGGTCCCGTTGTATTTTTGTATTAAACTAAAATTTCCACAATTTAGGAGGTTTACAGATTTTTTAGCTCAAGTGGGCTATTGTGATCACTCTCCATTCGTCTCATCCGTCCATCCATCTGTAAACTTTTCATAACTGCGACTTTCTTCTCTGAAACCACTGAAGGGATTTTGACAAAACTTTAAAGGATGCAAATGCTCAAGGTCCTCTACCATGTAGTAGTTTTCAGTCAGATAGGCCCAGGAGTGGACCTCTCTTAAAAAATGTTCACCAGAACCCGCTGCATGAATTAAAAAACAGATTGTTTCTGAGTGATCTACATGGATGTATGATTCAGGTTTGTTATTTTGGTATAAATCAGAATTTTTATTTTTGATGTGTTTTTGAGGTCTTTTCAGACTTTGTCATTTTCATTCATTTTGCATGATTTCTTTGATACTGTCTGTGTACTTATTGTATTCTAATATTAGTGCCTTTCGCGCTCAAATCATTGCGTTAATTCAAGGGCATCGCTAAAATTTCTCCATCCTGACATTCTTTATACACGACAAAACTGAAAAAATAATAGCTTGAATTCAAGATTCCGCTAATAAGTCTATACCCCCTACAGCGCTAAAATATGAGTGTGCTAATTTAGATACACATACAATATCTCCCCTTTGTATTCCTTGTATTATGAGGCATTGATTTTATGTGTTTTACCTGTGGTGAGATAAAGAAATGTTTTTTGTTCAAGAATTTTGCCTTAATTTTTAGAATTTTTTATGAATTTCTTAAGACTGAACAAAGGGGCAATTTTTTCACATGGTCAGCTTGTTCTTGGAAACCACTGAAGGGAATTTGACGAAACTTTACAGGAAACAAGTACTCGCAGTCCTCAACCATATTTGTGTTTTTGTCCTCATCAAATCAGACCTCATATTCTTCTTGGTCTTTCCAGATTTGTAACTGGTTCTCAGCTGAGCAAATTAGGCCCAAGGCCTCGTTTTTAAATGGGTAACGAAATCAATTTGATGATTCTCATTGAATAAGATATTTTATTTTTAACCAATGACATCAACCATATAATTTCTGTCTCCCAGGTGAACTTACATCACCAGTCTTTAAGTCGGCGCTTGCAGAATTTAGAGCGGCTGAAGATTTGACACAACCAGCAGATGAAAGTAATCTTGATGTTTGTACAAAGAATTTATCAGAAGGATTTTCTGCAGTTAAAACTTCTGAAAAGCCAGTGGAGAGATTGAAGTATACCCTTAATAAATACATAGACCAAAATGACTTGAAGGATAATGCTATTTATAGTCAGGCAGGTAACCAGACTGAGAGATTCTCTGGAAGCTACAACTCATCAGGTAACAAGACTAATATTGATGCATATGTTTTTTCTCAAACAAAACATGAAAAAGAGAATTTAAAGACCAATCTTGTGCACATTTCATGTGATATTGATGAGAACAGATATGATACCAAAATTAGTCTGTCAAAGAGTGAAATGGATTCAAATTCAAACCAAAACTATGTATTGTTTACTTCCTTGAATGAACCATCTGATAGGGAAGAAAACATGCCAGGGAAACAAACCAGAAAGTTGACTAATAATCACCTGGGTGGAAGCATAAAAGTGAAGAAATTGAATTCCATATCGCAAAATGAACTGTATGCTGAATCTGCAGGGAACAGTCTGTCGGCAGTCAACCACCAGGAATTTGATTTATGTCTGAGATCCACACAAGGAGATAAATCCCAGGATGAGCCTACTACATGTTATAATTTACCAGGATGTAACCAAGATGCACTGTCAACATGTGCATATAAAGCAGGATGTAACCAGACTGGAGTTTGTTCAAAAATTGAGGATGTGTCATGTATATATAGACATATTTGCTCACCACAATTCAACCAGGATGTTATTTCTCAACATGCTTATCAACAAGGACGTAATCTGGAAAGAGCTCACTCAAATATTGACTTAACCAGATATAATGCGGGCATGTCATGTAAAGATATCTCCCTGTCAGTTGGTAACCAGGATGCTATTATTGCTGATGCCCATGAACAGGCATGTAACAAGGATGGGGTCCCTTCAAGCTCTCAGATACCTGAAGGTAATCAAAATATGTCATCTCCAGTTTCTTACCTGTCAATGAGCAACAAGTATGTCATTTCCAATAATACAAATTTACAAGGATGTTATACAGATGAAGTTACTGAAAATCAGGGTACCCTGTCACATGGAGCTAATTTAACTGCAAGTGTTGACAAGGATAGTAACAGTAGTCAGATGGGTATCCAGGATGTTATGAATAATAAGCATTTTCAAGGGAATACCCATAATGCATTATTATATGATGACTCACCTTCATTTAATCAGGATGTAATTTCTGAAATTACTTCCTTGCCAACAAGTAATCAGGATGGAATTTCAAATGAGACTCTTTCAGACCCTTATAATAAAAATAGCATTGCCATTGACATATGTCCCTTGATTGTAAACCAGGAAGGTGATACAACTCCAGCAGAAGTAACATCTGGCAATTATGTGGAATATCATACAGAAAATCCATCACAAGGACTACCCACTTGTGACCAAAATCTTGAAGGTAAGTTTTTCACTTTTAAATTGTGGAAGGTCATTTGTTTGTCAGATCACTGTCTTAATTTTAAATTACTGTGTAATTGCTTTTTTTATTCGTGGAGGATTTAATTTCACTGTATTTGCGGTCAAAGCAGATACCATGAAATTAAATACCCATGAATATAATACCTTATACTTATGAAGTTTTAAAAGACAATACGTAACCAATCAAAATTATAAAGTTATAACCAATCAAAATGTATTCATTTATATAGATATCATTTTCACCAATCACAGAATCTTTATAAGGTTTACTTCAAAATTCTTTACAATATATACTTGTAAAACAGTAATAACAGAATTTCTTGTTTGTGTCGGTAAGGGAACTGAACAATGCAACATTTTTAAAAGATGTTGAAAGTCTTGATAGATCTACGTATAATGTATAAATCTAAGTTTGACTCTGTGTGTCTGCTGTTTTGTAATGTAAACATATTGAAAAATTTATAAATTTCTACTGATGCATAATCAAACATCTGCATCCACTAATTTCTTATATTTCAGATAAATGTTTACCATGATAAATGTACCATGGCATATGATGGCCTATACTAATTTCTGATTTTAGTAGATCTAGGCTGTATCAGTGATATGTAAAACCTAACGGGCTTTATATATATTACTGGCTGTACATTTCCAGCTTAAACAGTAACTACTTGTATGTGTAGGTCATTATTCCAAATTACTTGTACCTATGACAATCAGGGAACTAAAAAAAATAGCTTGACTATCAACAGACAGATTAGTAATACATAGAATTGATTCAGAATACTTATGTTTCAACAAGTCTATGAAATATTGTTCGAGTAGTCCCAAGTACACTGGTACCTTTGAATGATTTAATTTTTGTACATGTAACATGCCAACAGAAACATATATGTGTGACAATGTTACATACATGTGTATATAAGTACAGTCAAACCTGCCTTAAAGGCCACCTGTTTTCTGCAGCCACTCGTCTTCAACAGCCAGTTAGTATTCCCCCCAATCAATTTCACTATATAAACATACCTGTCTAACGTGGCCAGCGGTCAGTGATATTCAGGACAAAATGCTTGGTCACACTGTTTTCAGCAGCCGTTTTTTTTTAAGATGGTTGATCGCATGATCTTTTTTCAAAAACCTATGAACATGTTAGCCAAGTAGCACTGTAATGTATATGATTTTAACATCTGATCATCTTAACATCAAACCAATTGGTATTGGTATTATATGAATATACATGTGTTCCAATACACTGTATAATGGACATCAATCTTCTTGTGATTTTTGTCAAACTGGAACCATAGGCCACCTGTCTTATGCAGCCACTTTTTCAATTTCCTTTGAGTGGCTGCTGAAAACAGGTTTGACTGTATGTCTATGGTACCAACTTAGAATGTTTTTAACATTGATTTGCATCTGGATATATATTTTTGTTTAAATTCACCAATTCAGATTTGACAAAAGACTTGCCTAAATTCAGGACTTTGATAATTCCTAGTCAACTAAATATTTGTATCATCTACACTGTTGAACTATTTATTCCACTAATGCTTTCCAGAATATTGTCAAAGAGACCCAAAGGTGTTCTTTCCCAGAATGCTGTGTTTCGGCTCAAAATTTTATTTTTGTATTAACTGTCAAATTATCATCTGAAACATGGACTGATAAACCTTTATTAATCAACATCATCAGATCATACAGCATTGCACCGATAATTATCTGATGTGCAGCATGCCCATTCCTGTACTGCTGTACGTAATTCAAGTAGAAAATAATGATTGCACGTACACATTGTTAGGTCATTTCTTGCGTTCATGTAGATTTATCACATGTTGAATGCATGTATCAAATTTTAAAGCTTTTACACATGTGTGTGCATGTAAATTTTCAAATTTTGATTGTGTGTATTTATCATGCTGCCAATGTAAACAAATTTGGTCTGAATGTGCAAATATTGCTTATTCATGTAAACTTGATAATTTATACAAGACAAAAGCAACTCGAAAGCTTTTGAAATCAAATTCATATTTTGAGCTTCCCGATGCTTGATGTGTGCTTTCGGAGTAATTGCACAATGACTTGTTTTAAAGCAAAATTGGTGTGGAATATGGAATTGTCATTAAGAGTGAAAATTTTATTCAGCGTTCTTGCCCCATTGCCAAGATGGCTGTCAATACTATAAATAGCAAACAAATAAGTGATTGATCTGAATTTATTATTGGGCAGATCAGGCAAACTTGGTATATATGTAACTTAGATAACTAGCCATTTAAAGTCCTCTTCACAAATACTTAATATCCAAAATGGTGGCAATTACTATTAAATAAAAGCTGATTTAGATGAAATAAATTGACAATTTGGATATGTCAGATAGATTCAAATTTGAGACTTTACAAGAAGCAGGTGAGCAATACAGGCTTATGCCCCCTTGGTTTGCGGTAAGTTTTTGTGTTTTCAAAATGGATGAATTCTGTTTCATTACCTAAATTACGGGATTCTGTTGGCAAAAATTGTGCTGGAAAAGTGTACATCTACAGAGAAGCTGTACTCTGTGACAAGGCATTAGCAATTATATAGTACATGTAGTTATGATAATACAAATGACACTTAACTCCGTCCTTAATTGAGAGGGCAAATATAAAATGAAAGCAATATTTTCCAGCTACATATTTGAGGCATGGACATTATGCCATCAATGATACTACGGTGATCAAGAGCAATTTTAAGAAGGGGTGAATATGTTGTAGAATGGGACCTCCAGTGTCTGTCAAAAACCAATCGGTTTCCCCCAAAAAAGAGTATAAGTGGCACATCCAAATTCTGTCAAAAATCAATTTTTTTTCCCCAAAATAGGAATATACAGGTAAAATGTGACTCCATGTATTTCTGTAACTCTAATATTTTTATGCTGAAAACAACTCTGTGATCCCTGTTATGGTTCTATTTAGATTCATCTTGTTTGTAAACATTTGCCTTGTTATCTTGGTATATCTATAGTGTTATTCGCCTGATTTTGCTGTAGGCAATTGTTGGTATACATGTAGATGTATAACGCACTTGTCAAAGGTGTATATAATTTTTGGCTCCGCTAGAGGTAAGTTAGCAATATTGGATGATAGTATCTGGTAACATACACACGCATATCCCATATTGGTGGATTAAATCTAGACTTAAAAAGTGAACACTTTAATGGAGATTGCTCCTTTGATGTACATCAATAGTCCATCAGTTTGTATGTTGACTACAACAGCGCATTTATTTCACTTTGTGTAAGTTGAGGAGTAAAATTCAGACTCGAGTTTTTATGATTTAAATCCACTTGTATGGAAGTCATTGCAAGCAATATATATATATAATAATTATATATATATATATATATGTTTAGACCATGAGAACAAAATCAACAAAATTAAACAGGGCCTGAAGTCACTAAGTTTACTCATTACTCAAGCTCAACTTATTTTTTTCATTATTTTGACTATATTATCCAATGTAATCGGACTTTCATGTTTGAGTGATTAAGAAACATATTATTTTTCATCATTCTACATCACACTTATGATTTTTCTGCACAAGTGAATAAATTTGTTGAGTATGATACTCAAAATTTGAGTACGTACTCAAACAATTTTATTTTGATATATCTGTGGTTTTTCTTAAAATGAGCAATAATTTGAATTATGAAAAGTTGGTTAAGCTTGAGTACTGAGTGAATTTGGTGACTCCCGGGCCCAGATCTCACATGAGTCTATCTAATTAAACTCTAAGATCTCTCATTGCTCAATCAATTTTTCAAATATGTTACATAGAGGATCTACTAAAATCTGCTATGGGGTCACATGAGCATGACCTTGCATAGGTGTGTACTGGTTGACCAATGAAAATATGACTTACAATCAATTTATTGAATGATGAGATGTACAGTAAAACCTGCTTTAGAAACCACCTGTGTATAAAGACCACCTGGTCATAAAGACTGTTTTTTGCTATCCCCATTAGTACCATTTCTGTACTTATAAACCTCTATATAAAGACCACCTCCCTATAAGGATCGGTTTTCTTGTTGCCCTAAGGGGGTCTTTGTATACAAGTTTCACTGTATGTCATTTTTATAACCAACAAATTGTCAGTTTGCAGAATCTATTTGGAGTGTCTTTGCTGATTCTAACCCATATCTAATGTTATAAAAAGAATTCTATACTTCCATATTTTTGTTGTTGTTGTTGTTGTTGTTGTTTATGATGTTTACATCCCTTTCCTTTACCATTCAATAAAAAAAAAAATGACTTTCAAGAATGTGTATGCTGCATTTTCTTTGATCGAACAATTGATGCATCTAAGAAGTCGATGGCATATTACTCCATAGCAGGATTTGTTAGCTCCTCTGTGACATTTATTAATAAGAAAATGGGAGGGATGGGAGATAGATTCTTAATTTAAATTGTATATGAGTGTACATATAATTATAAGTAAAACATTGAGATATTAATCGAACAAATTTATAATCAGTTACATCATAGTCTGTACCCTTGTCCGTCATTTTCATGTTTTTCTCTTGCCTAAAATGATTGCAGGTTTTTAGAATTCGCAGATCAGGATTAGCTTAAAATAATTTCAGATCCTGCGAACACGGTGGTCCATAATAATAATATATTACATACATATATATGTTATTGTATCAAAAACGTATTTGCAGTTACTTGAATTCACAGATTTATCAGCATCGTGAATATAGTGAATATTAACACTGGAAGTTATTTTACCCCAGCACAGTATCACCCATTTCTTCCTGACTATATAGCCCTGTGATTTTACCGTGTATGTACATAGTGGTACAGTATCACCCATTTTCTCTCTGACTATATAGCCCTGTGATTTTACCGTGTATGTACAGAGTGGCACAGTATCACCCATTTCTTCCTGACTATATAGCCCTGTGATTTTACCGTGTATGTACATAGTGGTACAGTATCACCCATTTTCTCTCTGACTATATAGCCCTGTGATTTTACCGTGTATGTACATAGTGGCACTGTATCACCCATTTCTCTCTGACTATATAGCCCTGTGATTTTACCGTGTATGTACATAGTGGTACAGTATCACCCATTTTCTCTCTGACTATATAGCCATGTGATTTTACCGTGTATGTACATAGTGGCACTGTATCACCCATTTCTCTCTGACTATATAGCCCTGTGATTTTACCCTGTATGTACAGAGTGGCACAGTATCACCCATTTTCTCTCTGACTATATAGCCCTGTGATTTTACCGTGTATGTACATAGTGGCACTGTATCACCCATTTCTCTCTGACTATATAGCCCTGTGTTTGTACATAGTGGTACTTTATTTTACTCTAGTTATGCCAGTACTTTCCCTCTGAACCTAAGCTAAATTTTATAAGAAAGTTTGCCAGTTTACTTGCGGAAGGCCAGTATTCTCTTTTCATATGCATTGTAACCAGATTTTCTCCGCCACCATTAAAAACTGCCCCCACCATACGTTGAGTATGGGGTAAAACACTTTTCAAAACAAAAAACCAAAGATACTTTCCTCTTTGTTGATATCCTTATCACATTATTTCCCGTTTACTGCATTTATATCCCTGTTGTATTATACATTTCAGGGATTTTCCTTGGCTATTTTAGGGGTCCAGTTACAGGAACCATTCCGGATATAATTTGTAAAGGAAAAAATTCCCAACTCGGAATCTGAAAATTAAAAATGACGTATTTTCAAGCAAATGTCTTAAATTAAGTTTTTCTGTTTAGCTAAAATGTCAAATATTTTCTCAATTTTGGCGGCCCTGAACCTAGAATTTAGGGGGCAGGAAATGCCATACATGACTGTTACTTAAGTCACACTGTACAATGTACCATTGTCTGACATTTTACGTTATAATATGTAAGCCTTAAACATCAAGTACAAATAAGTTAAAGTAGAAAAAATTGAATTTTTTTGGGGGGAGGTGGGATAAATTCAACTTAAAGCCCTTTAAAGTCACATTCCGGGGATGTTATTGTCATTTTTGACATTTTCATTAGAAAATCACTCCTAACAGATGAAAATTTAGAAATTTCAAAAAAAATTGATGAATTAATGGAGTTATTATGGGGGATTCCATAGGAATTCTTAAATTTACTATAGTGAACAAGTGATATAAAGGGTGTGCTCGATTCACCATGAGAGTACTGTTCCAGCACAGTCTCACACTCACAGTATAAGGGCAGAAAGTAGTTATTTCAATGATGTTGATAAAATTTACATAATTGACGCAAGTTTATGGCTCAACTTCTTGCCCAAGTCAGTTTCAGAGCATTTGATTGGTGTTCACTTGTCTGGATTGTCCTGGACAGTGAAATGAACACGATCAGAGTGTCACCACGTGACCAGCAGCACCTTACCATTTATAAATAGATCAATGTGTTACATGTTTTCCATGATTAATTAACTAATTAGTTGGAATAGGACTTTGAAAATACAGGACAAATACGCATTAAGAGAGTACAGAAAAGTTTATTTATGAACATTACTCCCCGGAATGTGGCTTTAAGTCACACTCTGCAATGTCTGACAAATTCTTTGGCACGAGTTCTTAGCACAGGTAAATATTTATTGCATTTCACTGATAACTGGTTATGTCATGGATTCTGTGTTAGTGAAAATTCAGCGGGACATAAGATACTGTATGTACCTGAAAATTTTCACCCTTTTACGACAGAAAACATATTCACCCATCTTGAATTCGGTTTTAATCACCATAGTCTCGTGTATGGGATGTACGTCTGTATTTCAATTGTTCAGCTTGAAAAGTACTCTTTCATTTTACAGCGGAAATTAAATGGAATCGGAAATTTCCGGGTATTGAGTAAGAATAAATCAAACAGACACCCATATAACTTGTAACATTATTAATAGTGTTGTTTTGACACATTTTGCCTTATTTTCTTTTTATATTTCTTAGATCAATCACAGAGCTGTGTCATCAAACCTCACAATGGAATTGACGTCATTGATGAGCAGAAGGGAGCCAGGGTTGCTTTATCAAGTGGAGTGACTAGACTATGCGACTACTCACTTTCTGAATCGGAGAGTACAAAGCAAAGTGAAAGTGACACATCCTGCGTGGTCGATTCTCTTGCAGAAATAAGTTTGAATGAAACAGATAATGCATCAACGATGTGTACTTGTTCCTTACAAGGTAAGATGTTTGGAAAAGATAGTTGTAGCATAAAGATTCCTACATGTAACGTACATGCAGACAAAAATGATCTTTCTCAACGTTCAGGTGATGTGGAAAAACATACATTAGGAATTCAAGGAAATGGACTAAATACAAGTAATCCTATTTCACAGGAAAGTTTGCATTCTGTTAACCTCAAAGAATCTCAGCCTGATTCTCAGTGTGTGATTGGATCTGTCACTACCTCAGTTGACGTGTTTTGTGCAACATTAAACACATCTCGGGATAATGCGTCGGATACTTGTGCTGCTAAATGCTCACAGGCTCACACTCTCACACACAGTCACGCTGATAATGTTGTAGATACTAGAACCATCATAGAAATACAAAATGGTTATGTCAAAGACATACAAAATAGAACTACATCAAACTCTGAAATAAATTCTACAACAAGCCTACAGTCAGTTGACAGGGTGGAGCCACAAGCTAAGGCGGGTCCTACAACAAGCCTACAGTCAATTGACATGGTGGAACCACAAGTTGAATTAGCTGTTGAATCACATATACCAGCATCAAAAGACTCAAAAGCTGGCATTGCAACACATGAACAAACTTGTACTGTTATTGACTCACAAACAAGTACAATTATTGACCCACAGACTGGCATTGTTGTTGACTCAGAAGCTGATATAATTATTGATGCACAAACTACAACATTTATTTCTTCAAAGGCTGGTATTATTGACCCACAAGCTGATTCTGTTATTGACTCACAAGTTGATAAAGTTTTTGACTCAAAATCTGGTATAATTTTTGATCCACTGGTTGATACTGTTATTGACTCACAAGCTGGTACAGTTATTGACTCAAAAACTGGTATACTTATTAACCAGCACCTTGATACTGTTATTGACTCACAATCTAATACAGTTATTGACTCAAAAGCTGGTATACTTATTGACCAGCACCTTGATACTGTTATTGACTCACAAGCTAATACAGTTATTGACTCAAAAACTGGTATACTTATTGACCAGCACCTTGATACTATTATTGATTCACAAGTCGATACAGTTATTGACTCAAAAGCTGGTATTGTTATTGGTTCACAACCTGGTACATTTATTGATTCACAAGCTGATGCAGTTATTGACTCAAAAGCTGGTATACATATTGACCAGCACCTTGATACTATTATTGATTCACAAGTCGATACAGTTATTGACTCAAAAGCTGGTATTGTTATTGGTTCAAAAGCAGATGTAGTTATTAAATCACAAGCTGAAACTGTTATTGACTCACAAACTAGTTTAACAGTTGGTGATGTTATTGATTCAAAAGCTGGTGTTCCCATCAAATCACAAGCTGATGCTGTTATTGACTCAAAATCTAGTATTGTTATTGATTCAGAAGCTGGAACTGGCTCACAAAGCAGTACTGTTATTGATTCGAAAACTGGAATAGTTATTGACTCACAAAATGATATTTTTATCGACCCACAAGTTGATAGAGTTATTGACTCAAATTCTAGTATCATTATTGATTCACAAGCTGATATTGTTAGTGATGTACAAACTAGTACTGTTATTGATTCAAAAGCTGGTATTGTTATTGACTCACAACCTGGTACATTTATTGACTCACCATCTAGTACAGTTATTGATTCAAAAGTTGGTATAATTATTGACTCACAAGTTGCCAATGTCATTGACCTACAAGCTGATGTCATCATTGACTCACAAGCTGGCACTGTTGTTGACTCAGAGGCTAATACTCTCATTGACTCACAAGTTGATACTGCCAATGACTCACAGGTTTATACTTTTCTTAACTCACAAGTTGATACTGTCATTGATTCACAAGTTGATACTGTCGTTGACTTGCCACAATCTGGTACTGCCATGGTTTTGGTACCTGGTACTTTCAATAAATCAGGACCTTGTTATGCAACATATCATCAAGCTGGTTTTGTCACAGATGTACACACTGGTATGGTCATGGACTTGAAGAATTTTCAAATTAGAGAAATTGATGAGTCTGAAATAAAATTGCAAACAAATGCTGAAAGACTTAATAATGAAACAATCTCGAATGTTTGTAAAAATGTTCAGCTTCATGTGGCTCCCCTTCCTGAAAATGCCAGTAATGAAACATCAGTGGGCGCATGTAAAAATTTTCCAATGGCGGCTTCTCTTTGTGACAATTCATTGTCGAAGGAGAGTGATTCGATGGTTGAGGGTGACGGTCACCAGAATGGGAAAAATTCAAATGTGTGTAAAAAGGCTCAAGTGGCTCCCCTTTTTGAAAACCCCAATAATGAACCAATCTCAGATGTATGTAAAATTGTTCAAGTGTCTTCGCTTTGCGACTATTCATTTTCTGAGGAGGGCAATTCAGTTGAAGAGGATGACGGATGTATAATGTTGGAAAAATCTAGATGTAATGACCGTGATTTTGAATTCCCTTCAGATTCTGGACAATCAAAACTGGAAGAAACATTGGTCAATCATGAGGCTCGTAAAGAGTCAACTGGTGTAAAGCAGAACTTCAAGAGAAAAGAAAATGCTTTGGAGAGGAATCAGATATATTTAGATAACAGTACTGTTGTAAATGAAACAAAATGTGTCTTGGCATCTAATGAGAGAAACAGCATTGCTGTAAATGAAACATCTGATTTGGCATCTAATGAGAGAAACACCATTGCTGTTAATAAAACAACATCTGACTTTGCACCTTATGAGGGAAACAGCATTGCTGTTGATAAAACAGCATCTGACTTGGCATCTAATGAGGGAAACAGCATTGCTGTTGATAAAACATCAAACTTGGCATTTAATGGGGGAAACAGCATTAATGAAACAACATCTGACATGGATTTAAATGATGGAATCAGTACTGCAGTTACTGGAGATGATGATGCTGAAAAAGAGTTGTTTTTTGAAAAAGAGTATATGAAACTGATAGAATTGATAAATTCTTCAGAACATTGCAGTGAAACAGTAGATTGCAAGGAAGTGAATCAATTCGAGGATCAGCATGGCCAAATTATAGGTGATGGTCATTGTGGCTCTACTGGACAGCTCAATGAGTCTTTGATTATTAAGGATGCAGATCATACAGCTGTGCAACCAAATAACACCATGTTGCACAACAATCACATTCAGTTGTACTTGCAATGCAAAAATACTGGACCTGATTGCAGTGTGTCAGACCATCAAACAGAATCTCGGGACAGGTCAAGTTCTCCAAAGCAACAAGCATCAGAAAGTCCCATTGAGCAAGAATTCTTGACTAGTGTGAGTGAACAACAAAAGACAATAAGTATTAGTCAACAAGGGCAAACTTCTACAAATCAAGGTGAACCACAGCAGATTTCAGCAAGTCCATATGAAGGACATGTGGCACAAAAGCAAATTTCAGCAAATCCATATGAAGGACATGTGGCACAACAGCAAATTTCAGCAAGTCCATATGAAGGACATGTGGCACAACAGCAAATTTCAGCAAGTCCATACGAAGGATATGTGGCACAACAGCAAATTTCAACATGTCTGTATGAGGCACAGCAACAAATTTCAACAAGTCAGTATGAAGGACATGACACACAGCAGCAAATTTCAACAAGTCAGAATAAGCAAAGTACAGGGGGATGTCAGCAGAGTATCTGTGACGAACAGAACATGATGGGAAATGCAGAGAAAAATGAAGAGGTAACAGAAAGATCTGAAAAAGAGATATTTTTTGAAAAAGAATACATGAAACTGATCGAGTTGATAAATTCTTCAGAACGTTGCAATGCGACAGTAGATTTCAAGGAAGTTAATCAAATCGAGGATCAGTGTGGCCAAATTATAGGTGATGGTCATTGTGGCTCTCCTGGACAGCACAGTGAGTGTTTGATTATTAAGGATGCAGATCATGCACTTGTGCAACCAAATAGCAACTTGTTGCACGACAATCACATTCAGTTATACTTAAAGAACAAAAGTGCTGGACTAAATTGCAATGAGTCTGACTGTCAGACAAAATCACAAGACAGGTCAAGTTCTGCCCAGGAACAAGCGTCAGAAAGTCCCACTGAGCAAGATTTATTGACTAGTGAATGGCAAACTTCTACAAGTAAAGGTGAACAACTGCAATGTATTGGTCAGCATCTGCAACTTTCAACAAGTCAGTATGAAGGACATGAGGCACAGCAGCAAATTTCAACAAGTCAGAGTAAGCAAAGTACGGGGGGATGTCAGCAGAGTATTTGTGAAGAACAGCCTATGCCAACATGTCTTACTAACAATCAAATAGCATGTTTTCAGATACAGCCAATAAGGGTAAATGCTCCTGAGGAGAACAATGAAGATGTAACAGCAAGTTCTGAGGTAGTACAATTTTCAGTATGTCCTGAATATGTGTCAGGAAGTGCTGAGGAACAACCCTGTGTTAATGTCAAACTATCTCATAGTAACAGTTGTTCTAATGAGTGTAAGAGGGAGGAAAAAGTAACGGCTATTAACTCAAACATATTGCACTCAGAATCAAGTCTAGATGTAGAGTATTGTAGGAAACGGACTCCGAGTATTGAAGTTGTAAATCAACAAAATGTTGAGGATAAGACAAGTCACTCCGGAAATAATGTCCATACAAATGTTGTTGATCCCAGGGACAGGACAGATGAAAGACAAGAAAAGCCTATAGTGTCATCTTATTTTGAACCCAGAATTCTTCAGGCCTGTGGGACAATATCCATTGAAGCTGATACAAAATCAGGTAAGACTTGGATTAACATTCAACATCTTAAATGGGCACTAGCTGGTGTTTTTTTTTCCCAAAACAATTTCTTTCTTTTCTTTTTTTTACTACTTAGATTGATATACAATAACAAAAAAACAGAAAAACATGGGCATAAAAATTCTTAAATTCCTATATATTTTGTGAAATTTGCTTGAGAAACCCAGTTTGTCAATTATTTATTTTCAAATGATAAATTCGACCTTACTATTTGTATATACATACGACACCAGATCTGACCTTATTTTCCCAAAAATATATAGAAATATAAAAACTTTTTATGTCTGTGTATATCTCTTTATTTGATATTGTACATTAATCTAAGTAGTAAAAAACAAAGTAACATTTTTGAAAAACACAGCTAATGCCAATAGTCAAATCTAAGATTTTCAGGTAAAGACCGA
Source organism: Atrina japonica (assembly GCA_030159075.1). NCBI lineage: Eukaryota > Metazoa > Mollusca > Bivalvia > Pterioida > Pinnidae > Atrina > Atrina japonica. The sequence continues at coordinate 399,833 of BROG01000576.1, read as the reverse complement.
GTCTTGGCTAAATACTCGGTTTTGCAAAAGAACTGAAAAGTCATTGGCCTTTTGGGTTAGACTGGGCCACATGTGATGTCAAACCCTAAATGAATTGGCATAAGTCCATAGCACTTGTCAAAATTTATGACACCTCATAGATGTGATATCTCCACTTATGTGAAAAAGTCTTGGCAAAAAGCAAAACATTGAAACAAATGATAAAATTTTTCTTTTTTTTTTACTTGTTACCTGAGGGCATTAACAGGTACAGTACTGGATGATTTTTGGTCATTGAATTCCATTTTAAAGCCCTGAAATGTTGAGGAATATGCAGTGTAAAACTTACATGGTCACAAATTTATAACATTAATCTCCGGTCTAAAGACAATGCTGTGATTCCATGGTCATTTCAACATGTTGTCAATCAGAAGTTTCAATGACAGTAAATTGAGTAACTGCATTTATTAAATAACTGAAGCCATCTCAGGATAAGTCATTGTATCAGAACTAACTACCCTATAGAGGGAAAATAACTTGTGATTTTAATATTTTCTTTATTCATGGTGTTCATAAATCCATGAAATTTAGAAACTGAATAATTTTTTGAGAAATGCACGGCCATAATATATAATGGCCTGCATTTGTAGGACCTTTATTTTATTGTATACCTGACAGGGATAGAAATTAAAGTCAGCAATCAAGGAGCCATCTGGGCTCATATGTCAGGATTTTTTGAAGCCCAGTTGCATGTCTAGAAGCCCAGAAACATTGCTCTTCCTATAACATACTATTTAAAAAATCTTACTCAGAAAACATGTTTTAAAGTAGTTCATACACTAGTTACATGTAGCAAAGTATACTCAGTTTACAAGAATATCAGTTGAAATTTCTGAAAGTACAAGATATTCCCACATAATTTTCTGTAGCCACTTGGACTAACCCACTGTGATCTACTAGCCTACATAAGTTTTTACTTGACATGGGCTACGGGGACCCCTGCTAATTTCTATCCCTGTCCTGATCAGCGAATTCCAAAAACTTGTCAATAGTAAGAAGAATGTGAAAATTACAACCCATGGAATTAATTCCCTTCACAATAATATATATCATTACTTCAGATGCCAGCCATGATCAGAATGGGGATCCAGAAGTGCCGGTGTCATCCTCACTGCCAGAATTTACAGAAATTGTTCACAACAAATTAGCAGCAGTAGAGAAGGTTTGTTTTCTTCTTTCCAATAGTTTAGGTGTGGATAGAAATGTCACAGTAAAGATCAGTGAGTCAGAGAAGATTTTGTTTACAGCTCTTATCAAAATTACATGTAGTATCAAGTAAAGTAAAGAAATATAAATATTGTATAATATATACCTGCACATTTTTTGCCCCAGGCAGGGGTTCAAAATTCTTTTTTTGATACTTAAGTCCGGGACTTGGAGAGTAAATTTATGGCAAGTCCAACTAAAAAAATTTCAAAGTCCATGTTGAATTTTGTTAATAGGTAATACAGTAAAATTATAAATGAATGCAGATGAGACAAGTCCCTCAGACTTCGGGTATTTCTAAATGCCATGTCTGAACCTGAATTAACCAAGTCCTGGACTTGGGGAATTTTGAACCCCTGCCCAGGTTATTTTTGCCCCAGGCCCAGGTTATTTTTGCCCTTTTATGACAGAAAAGATATTCACTGTGAATGAAATTGGCCCTACAAATCAACATAGTCTCACAGATGGCATGTATGCTACAATTATTTGGATTGAAAATTTTACTTTCATTTTAAATTCGCCCTCTCACTTAAGGGCAAAAATTGGACTGGAGCGAAAATTTCCAGTTATACATTTGTACAGAATTTTTTATGGCATGTAACATTTGTTTTTTTAAAAATGGGTAGAAATTTGTAAAAGGAAGGTCATTACATAAAAAGCAACCTTTATTCAAGTGAAAAAAAAAGGAAATCATGAAGTCTTTTCCCTCTGGTCAGCAAGGGTTCGAGCCCAACTGGAACCTACACATGTAAGCTGATTTTGTGAGAAAGTTTGCCAGTTTACTTGCGGTAGGCCTGTGATCTCTTCCCGGATATATTATAACCGGTTTCTCTCCTCCACCACTAAAAACTGGCTGTCACTATAACTGAAAAATTGTGGAGTGTGGCATAAATTCTCTCCAATTATACCACCACCTTTTGTTTTCCTTTGGCAGTTATTCAACAATAATTACCTAGCAGTTTTCTCACACTTGTTTATTTGCCTGGTCTGGCAATACAATCGAGTAATTTAATATGCCTAAATGACCATTTGTACCAGAGAATCAGTGGCTGTTTGTGGTATATGGGTTTTGCCGTGATAACGGGGGAATTATATGGGAGGAAAATTTGTTCTTCAAGAAATAGTGGTATTATGCAAGTTTGGCGTTATAATGGGGGGGGTTCTGATATATATCAGGGGAGAAAAATGTATGACATTTATGAAATACACATACTCCTGTATTACTGGTTGCACAGCGCCAATAATATTTACTTACTGTAAAAGAATGTGTGATCAAAATTATTTTTATCCTATTAAGATGGCTTAAATTTGTGCTGTCTAAGCCTATACCAATATAATGGGACTGATTCATGTACCACGTGATAACCGATAACGTTTGTGAGGTACCAGTATCTCCAATGGTGATAGAACGTAACTCTGCGTAAATTTCCCACTGAAATGATGTTATCGGGGGATATCGTCTTTTAGCGTCAGTCCCACACAAACGTAATCGGGTATCACATGGTACATGAATTAGTCCCATTAAAAACTGATCCTCATTGTTCATGTTTTCTAATATGTCGCATACAGGATCTATTGAAACCTGCTAAGGGCTCACGTGCGAGTGAGCTTTAGTGTGTGTGTACTGTTCAACCAATGAAAATATGATTTACATTATCTTGAAAGTTTATTGAATGATAAAGAGATAGCACTCAATTTCATAACAAAGAAATCATAAGTCTGCAGAATTGATTTGGAGTATCTTTGCTGAATCAATACTTTCCAAGGTTATGAAAGGAATTCTAGACTTCCGGATTTTGTGTGTTCAGTGTTGTTTATAATGTTTACATCTATTTACCATTATATAAACTTACAAGATCGCGTAAGCCACATTTTCATTGGTCTATCATGACACATCTAGGAAGTCACGCCCATGTGACCCCAAAGCTAGCTGTCAAGCACAATCATGACTAGTCTGCTGTAAAAGTATTTCGAAACCCCAGTATTCTAATATTCGCACATTTCATGTTCAAGTCATTGTGCTAATTTAAATGCAGCACTAAAATTCCTCCATCCTGCATACATGATAAAACTAAAGGCATTTATACTACAAAATAATATCGATCGTGTGCATATTTCAGTGTATGCCATTATGATTACATTATGGTCTGTCGTAAAAGTTGCAAATTCAAGATTGTGCTAATAAGTCTACACCACTTCAGTGCACTAAAATATGAGTGCACTAATTTAAATACATATAGAGTTAATCTTAAGTACCGTATAGATGGATAGTGCATACAAAATTATGTTCCTAATACCCTAACTTATCTTTAACCCTTTCATCCCTACAGACCGCAATAGATTGGTCTTAAACAATAGTAAAGAATATATCACTCAGAAACTCAGGGTTGCAAGGGTTAAACTAGCTAGAGTTATTTCATAACCTTGGATGTCATATTATATGCACATATTTTCCATTTAAAAAGTAACACCTCTAATGTGTATACATACCTACAAATTTACATATATTGATTGCATAAACATCTGGCTTTATTTAAGTAAGTAGTACTTGTTTCATGGTTTAGAGTTTTTTTGTTGTTGTTTTTTTTTTGGTATTGATTTTTGTTTAAGCTGTGGACAAGTGTGAAGTTTTATATACCGGTATTGTGTTTACCTGTGTCTAATATGTACATTTCTGTTTGATGAAAATTGGCAGATCATTGTTTGAACAATCTCTTTAGTGTGCTTGTTCACAAAGTTTTATACGATTTTTTATTTCTAATTTAAGTCACTCAGATGAGCATATGCTGCCAGTCTTCTCCATTGTCATATTTGTCATTCGTAAACTATCAAACATTTTAAACTTCTAGCAGCTTTGTTAGGATAAGAGGAATTTGAATTTTAAACTTCGAGATTGCTGTAGCCAGTGGATTTTGTAAGGCCAGAGCTGCTAAAAAACAACCTTATCTTAAAAGATGTTCTTTTTTCATTTCTATGTACATCAAGGAGAAAAAATGATTACACAACAAGAAAGAAGCAGGGTTTGAAGTAATCACCAGTCCAATTCCTCGAACTGTGTCAGAATTGGCTCAGACAAGTTGATTTCTAAATGTACTTGTCGGCTGGACAAGTAATTTTTGTCAGCATTAAATGTTCATACAGATTTTAGTCCGAATCACAAGTTTTTGTTTTCAGCTATGTCATTGGTCAAAGTTCTGCTTGTAGCCCAATTCAAACTGACAACCACCATATTTATTGTTATTTTCTTTATTGACTTTATTTATTTTCTTTCTTTTTGGAGACAAGTGAATTCAGTTGGAACAACCAAATTTCTCAAATGAGTTGCCCTTTGGACAACTGTGTTTTGAATTATTATTTCAAACTCTGATGAGTATAAAGCCCTCTACCAAAATTGTAAAATTTATTACTCTAAGAGATATGCTTCAATCTGTAGGTTGGACAAAAATAGCCATATAGTGATACTGATAATGTACTAATGTCTAAAATTTGACAAAAAATTTATATTTTTTGTTCACTTACATGTATGTATGTCTGGGACACTGACCTTTGACCCCATTACCATGATTTTGTCAAAATGATCCTTAGTAGATAATTCCTAACAACTTTATCATATACATGTAAATTCTTTGTAAACAAAAAGTCAATCGGTTTTGAGTTATTAAGTCATTTGTATACAACTTATTAGGAATTATACAACATGCATGATCGATTTTCTGGGCAATTTCTTGATATAAATTTTCCCTTCTCTCGATTATTTTGCACAGAGCTGAAGTTGGCCCACAGTAGATACCTAGGGGTATATTTTGGGGAAAAAGACAGGAAAAGTGCAATGTTTTATCTGAAACTACTCTGACAGAGAAATCAAAGTATGTAACTGAAATATCTTGACAGTAAACCAGACTGGTCAATTTGGGTACTGTGCCAATTTGGGTACTGTTACTATGACGAAAACCCACTATGGTGTCAGATGCAAATGACTTGACAGTGTATACTCTGCGGTTTCTTCAAATTGTCTCCACATTGACAAACCTAACTTGATCCACATCAAATAATGATGACATCATTGTTTATTTTTATTTTTTTTAGGATTTCCAGAAGGACTGTCAAGTCTTGTTGTCTGTGACCAACTTTTTGCTGAGGTAAGAATTTTTCAGACAAAACATCTGAATTTAGGTCAGATGTTACCATATATTTCTTAATACTGTGTACATGTTTGATTATAAGTCAGATGATGTTATGATTTCAGTTCTTTCAAACAGAATTAGCTTTGTCTGTTAGAAATAATTGTTAAGATTCCAGTTTCAGTTTGCTGTGACAGGGATAATAGTAGGATTCCTGTGTGTTTCTGACAGGGATAATTAGGTACATATGTATAATATTAAGATTTCAGCTCATTATGGCAGGGATATTGTCAAGATTTCTGCCAGTTCTGACAGGGATATTGTCAAGATTCATACTTGTTCTGACAGGGGTATTGTCAATACTTGTTCTGACAGGGATGATGTCAATATTCTCACTTGTTCTGACAGGGATATTGTTAAGATTTCTGCCTGTTCTGACCGAGATAGTGTCAAGATTCCTATTTGTTCTGACAGGGATGATGTCAATATTCTCATTTGTTCTGACAAGGATAATGTTAAGATTTCAGCTCATTGTGCCAGGGATATTGTCAAGATTTCTGCCAGTTCTGACAGGGATAATGTCAAGATTCCTGCTTGTTCTGACAGGGATGATGTCAATATTCTCACTTGTTCTGACAGGGATAATGTTAAGATTTTAGCTCATTGTAGCAGGGATAATGTCAAGATTCCTGCTTGTCCTGACAGGGATGATGCCAATATTCTCGCTTGTTCTGACAGGGATATCGTCAAGATTTTTTTCTGTTCTGACAGGGATAATGTCAAGATTCCCATCTCTTCTGACAGGGATAATGTCAAGATTTCAGCTCATGGCAGGGATATTGTCAAGATTCCTACTTGTTCTGACAGGGATGATGTCAATATTCTCACTTGGTCTAATGGGGATAATGTCAAGATTCCTGCTTGTTCTGATGGGGATGACAGGGTTTAAAAGTAACAAAAATTTCCAGTAGCCATGTGTGCTCCTTTATGTCAAATTCTTGGAGCCCACAATCAATTTTAGGGGCCCACAATGAAAATAGTAAAAACAGTGACAAATGGGTTTCTTAATCTTCATTAATAAAAACACTTTCCACATGTTCTTTATCATTATATAAAAAAAATCAATTTATTATAATTGGTTTTTTTATTTAGTCAATTCCTATTAAATTCTAATACATTTTTCAGTATTTATAAACTGATAATGTTTTGAAGTTTCTGTGTTTCATGTTCAAGTACTGATAAGTTTTGCAGAATACAAAGTTTTAATGTTTCTTTTCAATATGTGTAAAAAGGGAATTGTAACATAAAGAATTCAATTTTCATTTAAAATTGCTAAATCTTGAAAACAGAAAATTTCAACATTATGAGCAAATACAGAATTTAAGTTTTATATATTTTGAGTTTTATGGTACAAGTATAAGTTTTATCAAAGTTGCTTTAAAAATGACTGCCTGAATGTTACGAAAAAAATGTAGTTTTATATAAAATATATATAGAGAAGAAAAAATATCTTTACTTTTTGTTTGTTTGTTTAGTGTTGTTTAATGTCCCACTCGAGAATATTTCACTCATATGGAAACAACGCCAAATTTCGGTGAATTGCTTCAAATTTTGGCCTATGCTCGGCACTTAAGGTCATTGAGCAGTGAGGGTTCTTTAACGTGCTGACACCTACTCTGACACAGGACCTTGGTTTTTACTGTCTCATAGTGAAAGACAGGAAACCAACCTGCCGTCGGCTGGACTCAAACTCACGATCAAGAGACCACCACACTACTGACTGAACCAGGCCGGCTCTCTTTACTTTAGTCACTATGCTGTACTTTGTATCAAATATATTTACCGATAGATATTTGAAAATTATATATTTCAAATAAATATTTAATTATAAGTATGATTGACATATGTACACATTAATGTAAATTAATCATTTTATGTAATGATCATTACTATCATAAAATTCATATGCAAGTCTGGTCTGGTATCGGTTTTAGAATTTACTATTTCTGGAAGTACATGTACATTGTAGACAAACTGCAACCAAAATGATGTCAGGTAAAGATTTGCCTGTTTGAATACAAATAAAATAATGATGTTACTTTCTCTTATTTTGTAGAATTGCATTAGTAGTATCTATTTTAAAACATGAGAAACAAAAATGCATACACAAAAAGGAAATTAATTATTTGACTGAAATGTACATCCAAGTAGATATAGGTTTGGTTAATTTAGGCAGAATTCTGTGTTCGGTGAATCCCTGAAAATTTGAATAGTCTTTTGTAAATCATTTAATCATCATGTGGGCAGTTTAAATAGTATTTAAGTCACCCACAGCCAAAATCACTTGCCAATGGTGAGTTTTCGACCATCTATTTTAAACCATGGATGATGTAAAGATTTCGGCCTGTTCTGACAGGGATGATGTCAGTATTCTTACTTGTTCTGACAGGGATAATGTTATGGTTCCTGGTTGTTCTGACAGGAATAATGTCAAAATTTGTGACTGTTCTGACTGGGATGATGTCAAGTTTCCTGCTTGTTCTGACAGTGATGAGGTCAAGATTCTTGTTTGATCCACAGGGATGATGTCAAGATTCTCACTTGTTCTGACAGGAATGATGTTATGATTCCTGTTTTTCTCACAGGCATGATAATAAGATTTCCTGCTTGTTCTGACAGGGATAATGTCAAAGTTCCTGCTTGTTCTGACGTAGATGATGTTATGATTCCTGTATTTTCTGACACTGACCATGTTGTAGTTATTACCAAGTTGCTATGTAAACTATGTCATTTCTGATTACAGCAAGGATCCATCTCTCAAGGACAGACTTGAACCATGTCTGAGAATGTGTATGGAAGATTTGGGTAATCACTTTGTGTATTCTTTCCAAGACTATGTACAGTATCTTATGGCCAAGATGGCAAAATCAAACGGATAAAAAACGGTAAACAACGCTGTCAAAAAAATTGTAAAATGTTGAAACTGAAAAGCATAGAACTACTGGATGGTGATTTGAAGACTTTTAGAAGTTCAATCAGAACTGGAATTAATGGTTGTAAATTGACCTTGTTTCAACTGAACGTTTTGATATGAGACTACATTAAGTGTATCACATTTTAAATGAATCCTTTCATCACGATTGTCTGTCCATTGGATCAAATTTCCATTTGTAATAATGTAAGTTTCTCCATACCAGGTCCAGTATACATTATGCTGGAAATTACAAGGCGGGGGGAGTGTTCACAAAGACAACGTCCTTAGCAAAACCCCTATTTGATCTCCTATTGATGTGTTTTAAGGATGGAATTCATGTATGATTTTGGATTTATAGGTTGCATGCATCTAGGCATATAGAGTTTGTTTAGTGATCTTGGTGAAATAAATAGGTGTTCATCTATTATTAAGAATTGAAATTGAATTTCTTTGACAAGTTTATGATATCCATTGGTAACAATTTCCATTGACTTAACTCATTCACCCCTAAGAGACAACTTTGAACTGGTCTAAGTCCTTGATTTACCACAGAGTCCATTTTTTAGGGGTTGATGACTTAATTGATTTTACAGTAAAGCAAACTGTTCTTTCTATCTGAAGTTTCTCTTGTTATTTTGTAATCATTCAAAATCTTGTAACCATAATTATTAATTAATCTATACTATTTTGTTTTACCAGTAGTTGTAATTGACTTAGTTTTTAATTCATCTTCTTTTTGTTGTAAAATGTAACAAAAGTTATCATAGCAAAAAATCTGAACAAAAAAATCTTATAATTTTTAGCTCACCTGAAATAAAGGTAGTAGTTTTCTGATCACCTTTTGTCCGTCGTCTGTCAGTCCGTAAACTTTTCACATTTTTGACTTCTCCAAAACTGCTGAATGGATTTTGATGAAACTTTATAGGAAGCATGTACTCAAGGTACTCTACCAAGTGTGTTTATTTCGGTCTGATCGGCTCAGGGGTGGATCCAGGGTGGGGCAAAAGAGACCCCTCTTTTAAAATCTTCTCCTCCAGAACTGCTGCATGAATTGAAAAACTAACTGTATCTGAGTGATTTACATAGATGTATAATTCAAGTTTGTTAATTTTCTTGAAATCAGAAAATAAATTTTTGACATCTTTGTAATTTTCATTCATTTTTGTATGATTTTCTCCCCTATTATTCATTATGATGCATTTTCCACATTTTCGACTTTTTCTCCAAAACCGCTGAAGGGATTTTGATGAAACTTAATAGGAAGTAAGTACTCAAGGTCCTCTACCAAGTTTATTAATTTCGGTCAGATCGGCCTAGGGGTGGATCCAGGGTGGAGCAAAAGAGGCCTCGGGTACCCCTCTTTAAAAATCTTCTCCAGAAGATGGAGATTGAAATACTTATTGCATCTGAGTGATTTTTATGGATGCATGATTCAATTTTATGTTTTTGGAATAAATTGGAAAACTAATTTTTGACATGTTTTTGACATCTTTCCCAGTTTTGACATTTTCATTCATCTTTAGGTCTCCTCCACTCCTAAGGAGTGTTAAAATAATTTGTAAACAGATTCCCATATTTGTAAGATACTAACACAGTTCAGGTGAGCGATGTAGCCCATTGGTCTCTTGTTTTACTTGCAATAAAACAGGGGTTCAAAATTCCCTAAGTCAGGGACTTGGTAAATTCGGGATCAAACTTGGCATTTAGAAATACCTGAAGTCTGTGAAAAATTGCCTCATCTGCATTCATTTACAATGTTACTGTATTACTTATTAACAAAATTCAGCATGGAGTTCGAAATTTCTCATTTGGACTTGACAGAAATTTACTCTCCAAGTCCCGGGCAAAAGAATTTTGAACCCCTATAAAAATCATTGAAATTTTTTATCATATAAGGTATTTGATTAGTGTGAAAGGAAACCAACACTGATACATTATTAGTTTCAGAAATATCCTGTCATGTGACTGTTGACCTAGATTTGGTCATTTACCATTTTCTTTTTTTCATTGCCCCCAGCAGTCAGAGACATGGCTTTGGGATTTTATATTGGTATTTGGTGATAAACATACATGTATACTTAGCTTTTGAAAGATCGAATTTTTATGCCAAGAAATATATTTAATTTGAGAGGAGTGAACTTATTTTTATGGGAGTATGAGTTTGTTATTTACATGTATGATGTGCTAGATCACAAGCTGATAACCATGTAGTCTGTGAGATGTATGGTATGTTTCAGAGCAAGACATCTCCATAATTCTATCTTTTGTTTGATGTTTTTTATCATGTTGTTCTGGGTCTTCTCTTGGCAAAAACTTTATACAAGTTGATATATATATATATATATATATATATATATATATATATATATATATATATATATATATATATATATATATATATATACATATATATATACACACACACACACACCCATGTACCAACTTTCTCACAGGTGTGAGAAACAATTGGCTGACAGCACACAGATACCCTGTGAGATTACTGGAACACATTCCAGATTTCCTTATCTAGGATGAAATGAGACAGCTTGTGCTATGACATCATGTAAACAAACCCAAGTGATCTATTTTAACAGAGGAAATTTGTTACACATACAATTTATGTACTTAGTAATTATTTAAACAGGTTTGAGAAAAATAATTGATTGCTAGTTAATATGATATGAGATGTAAAACTCTCTACAGCTCAGCTTTAAATATAAAGTCCAGCAGCCCATTTCACAAAGAATCATAAGTTTTCCCCTAAGTTTTTTAATTACAAAATCCTTAAGTAAATACTTAAGTCATTTTCACAAAAGAGATCGTAACTCCAAGGAAAATCAGTAAAGGTTACAGGTTTTTTTCCCATAAGTATTGAATAGCGCATATTTTACAACTTCTATTTGGAGTTAGAATTTAATTTCTGTTTTGTTATGTGTCTTCAAATCATGCGGTATGTGTCTCCTTGGCAAAGTTCTATCGTAAAAAAAAAACCTAACAATTATCACTTAAAATATAAAGACATATACGTTAGTATAGCACACTGTTCACTGCGAATTAACATTTGTAGTCAAGGAGGATGGAAAACATCTGGGGAGTAGGGCACCAATGAACGCTTTCGCTTTGGAAAACACGAGGAGATGACCCCAGCATCTAGATGTAATCATTTTTAGTGTTGTTTGCCTAGTGAAACCATGGTTAGGGATGGTTAACAGGGGTGGGGCTATTGATATCTGACTGAGAATGATAGAAAACATGGCAGAGACCATTTTTATTTTTCATGTTTTCTAAAGAAATATTTTTACACACCGTAAATGAAATTAAATAGACCATTCCCAGTCAGATTTGGAAAATTGAGGTTTTTACGCCATTAACCATGTTTCTACGCCAGGGGATAGGTTCGGGATTTAATTTTGAAAATGGCATGTTGTTCGACACAGGGATTTTAATGACGGCAATTTTCCAACATCGACTCCAATTCAGGCATTAATTGAAAATGTTAATCACATTTCTAATTTCTTAAAACTTATTTATTTAAAAAATATATGCCTTCTGCTTTATCAGCGTATAATTTTTATTTCATAGAGCCTATTAGGTGGTTTCTTGCATTTTGAAAATAGCGTAAATTACGAGATTTTGTCAAAACCGGTACAGAAATTCCTTAAGACTTATGTCAGCTTTTATGCGTCCTTAAAGTTAAGGAATTTCCTTAAAAATGTTTTACTTACTAACTTTTGTGGAATTGACATTGGGAAATATTTTATACTTAAGTAAAAGAATTTATGTACGACTCTTTGTTAAACGGGCTGCAGGTCTTACCCAGCATTGCCCTGGACTCAAAACCTCTCATGGTTCAGATTTTCTACATGTACATTCCAAATCATACCCAGTGATCATCCCACATAAGATTCTATATATCCCATATCAGGTAGGCTACATAGAAGTGTAACACAATCCCTATGGTCTAGCCATATCACTATGAAGGCCTTCTCCATAACAAATGGGTCAAGACCTTATGACATTATTTTGTAACAGACTGAATAATGGACTATGTGACACACCTCGGTTTTACACTACAGAATATGTCAGATTCATCCCTAGGTGTAGAAATGGTATGCTCTTTTCTACTGTCTTTGACCAGTCTATTATGGTCTGTAGTGTTGATAGTGTTAAAAGATATCTTGGTAATCTCGTGTAATTTTTACTTTGTGAAATCACATTAGTTATGAAAGTATAATGCAAATATTGTATTAATTTTAGATTGATTGAAAATAGGTCGATTTTATGTGCAAAGTGACAATTATGGTACTGATGAAAAAATATGAAGATGTTCAGTAAACGGAACTTGTCAGTCACTAGATTATACGATATCCATTTCAGTTCAAATTTTTATGTTTTAGTTTGTTACTACGATTTTTTGTTAAATCATAATTTTCTATTCAAGTGGTGCACTTTTCATTTTTAGAGTAAATTTTGTTTACATAAATCATGACTGTTTATTATGTGTTCTAATGTTTATGTCACTTGCATAACTATAAATCTAGTTTTATTCGTGCGAATTCGTGAGAGCTCTTGTTTAAATTGTTAAAATTATCATGTAATGAGGTATGATAATAGTATGAAGAAATGGGCATTCGAAATCACAAAGAATATCGACTCGCAAATAAATTTAGAAATTGTGTATTGCAAAAATTTCCAGATTTACAGTAATTGCAATCTGTTGCTGTGGTAATGTGTAAAAATTTAAACATTTTAAAACATCTCAAAAACCTGCCTGGCCAACTCATTTTAAATTTGGCATGTTTACAAATATGATAAATCCAAGTTAAACCGTAACAGTCTAGTTTTCAACACAAAAAAATATTAGTTAAAATAATGCATGGAATCAGAGCCAGGCAAAATGTTCAAACTGCTAACCTCTATATTTGGAAAATACACCAGATGTATTGTGGTTTTACATAGAAGCCAAATGTGCCACTTTATTTTGATTGATGTACATTGGGTAAGTGAAATAAATACCTTTAACCTGTATTGAGATACCACTGGTGTAAAAGATCACCAGTCTTGAGAGACCACTGTCATAAAAGACCACCTGTCATGAGAGACCACTGTCATAAAAGACCATCTGTCATGAGAGACCACTGTTGTAAAAAACCACCTGTCATAAAAGACCATCTGTCATGAGAGACCACTGTTGTAAAAGACCACCTGTCATGAGACCACTGTCATAAAAGACCATCTGTCATGAGAGACCACTGTCATAAAAGACCACCTGTCATTAGAGACCACTGTCATAAAAGACCACTGTCATAAAAGACCATCTGTCATGAGAGACCACTGTCATAAAAGACCACGTCTTGATAGACCATATTCTCAAAACAACTTAAATAAGTAATCCTTTAAATAAGACCTTTTTAGAAACCACATTTCAGTGGCGGACTTGGTGGTCTCTCATGACAGGTTTCACTGTACATTATTTGAATTCTATTGGTGCTTGGTCCAAGGAACAGTCATTATTTGTAATCAAGTCTTAGATTTGACCATAATTCAGACATTGAATCTTTTACATGAGGCATTCCCCCATTGGATCTCTGCAAGGAGTTGGGCTACATGTACTTTAAATAATGTTCCCAGATTAGATATGTTCAACACCACATGTAATCAGGATAAACTACCAAAACTGGACATACCAGCCCAACAGACAACTTATGTATAGCCTACAGTCAAACTTATAAATAAAGTTCACTCAAGGGAACAGGCAAAAGTGGCCATTATAGACAGGTGGCCTTTATAAAGAGGTTCATCATAAATAAGTTAACATGGATCATGTTTGAATGGCCTATATAAGCAGGTGCCCTGTATACAGAGGTAGCCTTAAATGCAAATTTGTATTTCAAGTATTTTACTTAAAATTTACACTTTATTCATTTTACGATTGACAAGCAAGTTATGTCAACTTATAATCATGTCTCTCATTGGCCCAGATGTTGGCATACGGAGGTCCTGCTGTGGGAGGAAACCAAAGTACCCGGATAAAACCCATTTGTTCGACTCGTCGACCACCATATCATCTCACACACATGTATACTCTCCTGTTGAATTCAAGGATCGAACCAGGGTGGCATTGGTGAAAAGTGAGTGCGCTAATCACTGCACTACCAGTATTCAAATTTTACTTCTACCATGAATGGAATACATGTATACAGTGTTGGAATACCAGGACAACCCTGTGTAATCTCAGTATACATGTAACTATGAAAGAAGTCGCATTTAACTTTCATAGAAAACTTTATTTCAGCTACATACATTGTACATACCGTATATGGAATATGATAATACACTGTACTGTACAAATTACATGCCCATATGACATTTTGCAGAAGTTTTATTTCTATTTTGTTAGTTTTACATTTTGTATTTTCCAGTAGAACAAGTAATTTTCCAGTGTTTTGACATATACAATATGCATGTATTAATGTACATTTGTTATTTTCCTGATATTTTAAACAAAATTATATCACTTCTGATCAGTGCAGGACCTGATACATACATGTAGTGTTGTACAAGTACATCAAAACAAATCTTTGTATTTTGATATTTTAATTGATCCATTTCAAATCAATTCCATTTGAAGTGAATACATGTAAAATAGAGCACTGTACATTGTACCTTTTAGTATAATAATAGTGTAATTCTAAAAAAGGTAAATACATGTAACAACTAACATTATAATTACTAAATTAGAAGTTTTCCACCCTATCACAGGGGTCGAAATAAGGTCCCTTTCCAAATGCAAAAAGAAAAAAAAAGAAAAGAAAAAGCATTTTTCCCAATATGCACTAATGCAGTCGAAATTTATCAATTGAAGTCTATTGACAATGAATTTCAAGAGTTTCTTGTATTTTCAAACAGTTTTGTTTATTTTTACATTACCCAATTGCCATTAAATGTTAATAAAATTCCCAATTCAAAAGGCCTAGGCCCAATTCCCAAAAGAGAGTGGAAAATCCCTGTACATGTAGGTTAAGGCAATTAATTTTATAAAAATATTTTCTGATGGATCATGAAATACAATTCATTTCTCAATACATGTAATGTATTTATTATTAAATAAATTTGAGACACATATACATCCTGATTCCTTGTACATGTAATATATTACAAAATGTTTATCATACATGTTTTTAGCAGAATTTTTACATCCAAAATATAAATTTTAAGACAAAATAAATAAAAACAAAGTTTTACAATGATGAATTGGATATCAGCTGCATGTACATGTTTATACATGTAACTGGTCTAGACACAACAAATTTGGATATCTACTGAGAATTTTGGTATTGACTGTTAAATGTAGAAGTCGCGAGTCCTATCTTTGGCTTCTGTTTTTTAAATGATCAAATTTTCTGGTAAAATAAAACAATTTAATCCAGAGGAGTAAGTGGCCATTGTGCCAATAAACAGCTAATCATGAAATAAACATTCATACAATACCATTTTATTTTCTCCATTGTTAAACATATAAATAAATAAAACCAGATTTGAAAGGATATGACCTGAAATTCATATTTATTTTGAATTTCATGGGCAGATCCTGTCTCTGGAACTGTGTGTGCAATCCCATATTCCAGTGTTATAGATCTGCTCCAGAATACGTTTTTCTCATTACAATTTGTATCAGTTAGTTACTGTACATGTACATGTAGGACTTTTTCAAAGTCCCACTTGAAACTAGAGGATTTTATATGTCCCAGCATTTCTGTACAAGGCCTCTTTGAGATCATATGATACCAATTTCTGTGGAAATGCTGGGTAAAACCAGAGGATTTTATATATCATCCTCTGGTTTTACCCAGTGTTTCCACAGAAATTAGTTTCATATGATAATGATCTCGGAGGCCTTGTACAGAAATGCTGGGACGTTGTCACATATAAAATCTGTCGGTTTTACCCAGCCACAGCATATCCACAGAAATTACTCTTGACCCACAACCTACCAGGACATGTACATGTATTCAGGGAATCAATTTACATGATATATAATTTATAATCACGAACGTCTATTCAAGATTTTGTAACTTTAATGATGAGTAAATATTGCAAGTTATATAAGGAATGTTATTATTTTTTTTTTTATGTTTGTTAGTTTTTTCCCATTTTCTTTACTTTATAACAAAATAAATAATTATGAATGCATTCAATTTTCAGAAAGAAGAATTACATATACAATCTACACTTGACACATTCACATCTTTGGTTATGAATAATGTTTTGTTCATGATTTTCCAGAGCTTTAACTTCAGAGTTGTGATTTGATCCATACTTGCACACTTTTCCTATCAATGCACCGAAATCTCTTAAGTATTTGTTCTGTGACACGTGTATTGCTGTGGAAATCAGCAATGTTCCATTATTTGCATCAACAAATATTTACATAATATTGCAAATATTTAGTGAAATTTTAACAAGTGACACAGTACAATGTTTCTACAAAAACGTTCATGAATAATTTCTTCTTCAATTGATAAAAAAATCACAGCTCACATGACGATGGTGTAAGCGACGTAAGGCTACATGACGACACTGCTCAATTTCACTTTCCTTTCTTGGAAAAAAATCTGTCACATGATGGCATCGTGTTCCAAAATTAACGTTTTAAAAATGATGATATATGAATAAGTTTCTAACATGACTCTTCCAAACAGTGTTCACCATTCATACCCATGATTCAATTTGTAAAAAGGAAAATCCATACAACCACAGGAAGAAACAAGAGGAAATTCTGCCTCACGGATTATCCCGATCTCCGACGAGCATAATAACCTAAACACGCACAGATTCCCAGGATTCCAATTATTAAACCTAGTACTAGTGCTATGGCATCTCCTGCGTCGAAAGCCTCAGCCCCTGGCAGGAATATCGCTATCAAAAGCGCAGCTAGAGGGAGAGTTTGCATGAGATCATCCGCCATTTTGCTTGCACTGATGACTAGGCACGTGATATGTCATATGATTTGACAAGGGGATGTAACTGTTGGAACAGGACGACTCGTCCGTAATGCCGTCAGATCTTAGTCGTTTCGGACTTTTATCGATTCGATCTCTGGGCTAAAACTTTTCGACAAACCATCTTTAAATTTAGCGAAAGGTCGCATGGGTAATTTTCGATTTCACAAAATTGACTATAAACATTTTGATTGATGACGTGCAAAATAGAGTGGAGCGGTTAAATTAGGTTTTAGTATCACCCGCACAGTAAGCCGAATTTCTGAACCGATTTGAAGTTAGATCTACTTTTTAAAATTAAAAAAACCCATAAAATCATCCTATCTACACAAGAGCCTGCAGTTCTGTCTATATGTGCAGAAACAGTTTCAGTTCTCCCCTCATCAAAGCGGCTAAATTAACTATTTGTTAATTTATGCACACAAGGATCCACTTTCGCCCGACGGTTTTCTGTCCGTCTCGGCAAATTCAGTTTGTCATTTAACAACTTCTCAAGAACCATTGTACAGATTTCAGCTCGCATATTTGACAAAGGGTATTCCCTTGGAAAGTCGCTTCGAATTTTGGAATGAAAAGGAGTCTGTACCCCGTGTTACCGTTAGTGAACCAAAATTAAAGGTGTTAAAAATTTATACATCTTTTTCTTTTTACAAAAAAAAACTCTCAAGAATAGACGCTTCATTTGACTTTGAAATCACATGACATTAGGATTCTTCATTGCCTGCGAAATTGCCGCACGAAAATTAACTTCAATCGAGTGTAACGTGAAAAAATTGACCTGCAGTAGATATGCTACCTGGGGTCAATATTCTACGATAGAAATCGAACACGGGAACCCATAGAAAAATGTGGACCGGCTTCAACCTTTAATTATTTCGTCCCGTGAAAAGTGAGCCGATTAACTATCTCACATTTTAAGGAAAAGAACCATCAACAGACAACACATCTTCCCATGTCAATGTTTTCCGATCCACTCCATTACTCACACATCTTGACAGATTTGGCCTGTGTAGTGTGACTTGGCGGCGTTGATTTCCATTGGCTGCGGGTACCGTTTCACTGAACCAAGCAGAACGCGTCTAAAAATCGATCACGCATCAACCACATGATAGTGAGGAAAGTGGGTAAACACAGAGTAATGGCAATGTACAGGCTATGCCAAGACTTGAAGAGTCTTTTCATTAAAGTCAGGAGTCAGTGTCGGGCCAGTCTAAGTGAAATTTTAGATCGGCGCGAGATGTCGCCAACAGTGACCACCAGATATGAAATGTAATCTGTCAAGATGTTTGAGGAACGACGTGAACCAGATAACCATGACTTGGGAAGATGCAGAAAACACGGATTTGCATATACTATGCCTGATAAATTATCATATGGACCTTTGGGCTCCAAAGACGCCCTGCGTCCGTGGTTCGTCGTCAGTCAGTCGTCTGTCTTTAAACAATTATTATTATCGCTATTCCTCAGAAAGTACTGAAAGGATATTTACGAAATTTGACATATAGGTTCTCCTTGAGGTTTTGGTTGTGCAATGTACATTTTCGGGAGGGTCGGATCACAAAATGGCTGTCAGGTGGCCATCTTGGAATTTGACAATTAAAGTTTGTTATTAATATTTCTAAGAAATTGCTGAAGTGATCTTTGTGAAATTTGACATACATAGGTTCACCTTGAGGTCTAGTTGTGTCGTGTACATTTTCAGGAAGGTCGGGTCACAAAATGGCTGCCAGGTGGCCATCTTGGATTTTGACAATTAAGCCCCCCCCCTAGTTTATGCATAGGTCGCATTGAGGTCTATTTCTCAGAGAAGTACAAAATGGCTGATATAAAAAAGTTTGTTATCTCAGAGAGTACCGATATAAAAATCTCGGATACCAAAGTATAAATCAATAGGATGTCCAGGACATAGATACAAATCCGGTAAAAATGGAAAAACACGGACCTCTGGAAACCAAGAGGTGGGATCAGGTGCCATGGAGGCGTAAGCATCCCCTGTCGACCGGTCACACCCGCCGTGAGTCCACAGTCAAGTCCAATGAAACACGTGAGGAGTGTATCCTCGTCACAATTGGTACAGACGTCTCAACAACCGCTTACGAAAAGGCAACTCAACATTTCACTTAGTGAAACAGAGTAGTCGCAAACAAGACTATTATACCGACCATAAAATTTGCGGAACGTTGACATTAAAGGATCTTTATGAAATTTGACGTAAAGGTTCTCCTTGAGGTCTAGTTGAAATATCTTTCAAACTGTGTAAGAGCATTTTGTGGATACTTCAATGACATAATAAGCTTTATATAAATGGGTCAAGTCAAAAACTGGTTGACTTTTTGAATATAAAGATATATGAGAAGAAGAATTGTGACAAAGCTTCAATGTAATGGGATAAAAGGTCAAGGCCATTGACATCTAATTTAGCAGAGTATATTAATTTAGTTCAACTTAATATTTGTATTTTTAAGAACTCATAGGGTTCCAGAAAGGATCAAAACATGGTACATTTTAAAATACATTCTTCTCATCACCCAAAGATCAGAACTGATGTGCTTCACATTTTGAATGCATAATTGTTAAACCAATATCAATGCGAATGAACTTGAAGGCATTGGGCGGGCACTTCGAATGACATAGGGTAAAGTTTTGATTTTCTTCTGGATACAATGATATATGTAAAAAAAAATTACGAATAATACCAGAGTCATTGTGACAATTTTTCAATGTCACGGGGTCAAAGGTCCAGATAAAAATTCTCTAGATCTACCCAGAATTTCACGTGGAATCTATATGCCAAAAGCTCATCATTCATATTCCCTCTACATTGAACGCGGGGCGTTTTTCTACAGGTATGGTTAAATTTTCAACAAGGGTTCGGGATTAATTTCTCCGTAAAATAATGACCCCGGATAGGTTTTCTACGTATATATATATACAGGTTACTCGAATCTGGTCAATATTTTGTATAGGGGCCTAAATATATTGTCGGGAAATGTATATAAGTTTGTGTGGAATTTGGCAATACATGTATGACATTTCGAATCATGGGCTTAAAGGTCAAGGTCACATGGGTAACTGACATACACGTATATGAAATCACTGATTTTCCTAACAACCACAGTCCTTTTGTACAAACATGCATTTGAAAGTTGTATAATCATGAAGAATCGTAAATAGAAAGAACTTTTAAGGCTTTATGGAGTCAAAGGTCATATGCACTTCCGTTAATTCAAAATGTCAATCTTAAAAACAAATACGGAAAGACAACATTTTTTGTATATGAATCCGAAGAAAGTAGGATCAGACAAGAAAATTCCACTAATGTTAAAGGTCGTATCCTTTTGGAAGGACTGAAATGAATTTGAAAATTGTAGGATCAGCCGTGAATGTTTATTTTTCAGCAAAGTATCACGGTCATTTGGTCAAAGTTCACGTGCACTTTCGACGGCTGAAAATGCCAATGGGACAAATTCATGTACCACGCGATACCCGATAACGTCTGTGCGGGACTATTGTTTCTATTAGTGATAGAATGACTCTAGAAAACGATATCCGCGCAAACGTCATTTTAGCGGGAAGATGACGTAGAAGTATGTTCCATCACCATTGGAGATACTGGTATCGCACAAACGTTATCGGTTACCGTGGTACATGAATCACTCCCATTTCCTGAAAAAAACTGTCAGTTTTTGTAACTTAGACTATGGCTCTTTTGAATATCGCAGAGGGGTGGGGGTAGGGGGGGGGGGTGAGGGGGGGGGGTGGGGGGGGGGGGGTGGGGGGGGGGGGGGTATGCGGGGGGGTGGGGGGGGGGGGGGGGGGGGGGGGGGGGGGGGGGTGGGTCATAGTTGAATATTATTTCATCCAAATTTCGAGGTCGCCCAGTCAAACTTATCATTCGGTTGCCATTGGAAAACCTAAAATAAATAAATGTAAATCATTTGGTATAGATACAAAAATGTAAATGTGTATCAGTGGCGGATTCAAAGGCGCGTAGAGGATGTAGGCCCTGCGCCCCCTTTAGGCGTTAAAGTATAGATGTATGTACCATTGTACGGTAAAAACACACTCAAAAGCTTATTAGTGGAAGAAAAATATTTAAAACCTATATTTTTTTAATAAAAAGTTTGGAAATTGATAACATAAATTACCAAAACTTTCGCACCACGCTACGCTCGAAGAAAACAATTGTGTCGCATTCTTCCGTCCTTCTAACGTTGAATCCTGTATCCACCGCGGCTTTATATGTATTTGATTTTACACGAGAGAACAGTAAAACACTCAATTGAGTGTTTTCTCTTTTTCGCATAACGATACTTCCCTTAGGAGGACATTGAATTTTATTCGATTTTATAGTTTTGACTATGCATTGTTTTATTTCAGGTTCTCTCTGAAGTGTTTGCCCTACATATCGATAAAAACTCAAACCCTTTAGCGTAACTGCGTTATGACTTTGAAAGGGTGGCAAAATGATCGTACGCTAATAAACATTTACTAAAGTGAGTATGTTTTTTGCCTGTTACTGAAATAGGCCTAAGTATGTTTGGTACAAATTTATGTTTATTTGTTAAAGATAAAAAATATTTATTGATAATGTTAATGTAAATCATTGTGAACGAAATATTGATAATTCGGGTTAATTTATCTTCACGAGTGTGAGTGTCAATACAGGTGCAAAAACATGGACAATAAAAAAATTGTTTCTTGACGTCATTTTCCGGGAATCTGTTATTATCAAAGTTACAGGAAGTTAGAAAGGGTCTATTCGTAAAATATTTATAAGGAGTATGTGTGTATGAAATAGTGTGTTTGTACAATTATGTTTGTGTGATATGAAAATCATTGTACATTTTAAAATATCTTGAGTGTAGTGTCAATTGCAAAAAAAAATTTCCTTGTGTTATTATCAGTTAAAGATAAAAAATATTTATTATTAATGTTAATGTAATGATCATTTCGAAGTGAACGAAATATAACGACTTGATAATTCGGGTTAGGTATTTATAGGCCCCTTCACGTTAACTGTGGTCCTGTGACTGAGTGGCAAAAATGATACAGGTACCCGCAAAAACATGGACATCGTTATAGTAACTAATTGTTTCTTGACGTCATTTTCCGGGAATCTGTATAATTTTGCCACTCAAAGTTACAGGACCCGGCAGTTATCGTGAAAGGGTATATTCGTAGCTAATGAATATTTATAAGGAGTATGTGTGTATGAAATAGTGTGTTTGTACAATTATGTTTGTGTGATATGAAAATCATTGTACATTTTAAAATATCTTGAGTGTAGTGTCAATTGCAAAAAAAAAATTTTTTTGAAGGAAAGGAGTCCAAATAATAGGTGCAAGTGTACTGAAGAATGCTGACATGTTTTACTACGCAGACCCTCTATGACGTCATATTTACCGTGACGACACAGACCCTCCATGACCATTTGTGTAATTATGGCGTAATACTACTATATAGTACAATAAGTTCATACATATATCTGATCATGATAGGCCTAGTGTACATACTAACATCAAAAGTCAGTGCAATTGTATAGGAAGCAAACCAAAAGAGAGGGGAGGGGGCAATTTTTTTTATGAAAATAGTTTTCCCCGGGTTAAAATTGTGTTTTTATATGCCTTTTGTTTATGCAACAAACATATACAATTACATTTGAAACCATTTGCTATGTTACATGATTGAGAATAGAGATTTTTTTTTTTAGAATTTTGCTGTGTGAAAAGTGTGAGAGTGCCATTTTTTCTTAATGAAAATGTGTTCCCCGGTTTAAAAATGCCTTTTGATTATGCATTATAAATATATTAAAAAAATTATTTCATTTGAAACAACTTATCATCGTGAAAAAGTCCCTCCGCCCCTGTCCTTATCCCGGTTTCATGCCCACAGAGACATATCAAATTATCTGTAGATGTCATCATGATAGTAGCCTACATGTGATTTATATCTATAGATGTCATCATGATATTAGCCTACATGTGGTTTACAGGTAGATATATGGGACTACCTAGGTAGTAACTAAGATGTTGAAGATAAAATTATTCCATCATCATCATCATCATGATCATCATTTTTTATATGATAACTGTGTTTGGTGGCTTTGATACCTCATAACCTAAATTTGTGTTCTTGTAAATATGAAGTTGATAATAAGTCGGCATTCCATAAAGGAAAAAGAACACCTGCTCATGACCACGTACGAATCACCCGTATAGCCTAGCCTAGCTACTTCAGCTCGTGGTTTTATTTGATCAACACTAACAATATTTAAACCTCAAGTATTGTTATAATATTTTCTGACCTAAAAAGAACCTTATATCAAATATCAAAGAAATGAAGATATTTTTTGTTTGTAATTGTATAAAATTATAATCATGTTTTGAATCGCACGCGTGACTGCACAGAACAAAAATATTAGTGACGTAGTTTGTTGTGATCACATGACCTGGGTCGGCCTTGATCCATCATGGCGGTCTCCAGCGTACAGAGTGTCGACTATGTAAAGAGGGAGGATACGTCTATCACTGGGAGTCCGCAACTATGTCGATCAACTATTAGTGAAATCCACACATCGGAGAAAACGGGTGTACCGCTAAATACGTCATGGACATTTTGGTTGGATAAGTAAGACATGATCAAAATCTACCCAGTCACAAATCGCTAAAGCTATCTTTCACTTGTAGTTTTACTTTCAGTTTGCCTGTAAAACGAGGGTTTTTGAAATGTTGTTCGGTGACAGTGGTGATAAGAGTAAATGCTGGCTAATTACTTCGAAATTAAGTACTATATACCTTCAATCTATTTCGGTGATTGTTTTACCGGATGGTGAAATGAGGCTTACCTCTGAACAGGATATAAATTTAGGCGTAAATTTAGTCAATTATAATATAATTACCGTGCTTAATCACCCAGCAAATGCACTTAACGATAGCTAATGATGTAAAGACCACCAACGAATATTCTACAACCATGTTTTTTTGTTTTGTGTGTGTGTGTGTGTGTGTGTGTGTGTTTAAACTGTGTAAAATGTTCCATTGCATCTTCTTGGCCATGGTTTGGAATTTCATTGAGATATTGGAACTGTAACTTGTGTATAATTAATATGTTCAATAGAAAAAAATCACAGATACCAAACTGGCTAAGTATTTACTGAAAAAAGATTCAATGTACAATTGAGACAATATACAAATCAGGTGAAAATTGGACAAACACAAACTTCATAAAATATAGAGATGGGATCAGGTGCCATGGAGAACTCTGAGTAAGCATCCCCTGTAGATCATGCAGTCACAACCACCATGAAGGAGTCAATAGTGAAATTCAAATGAATTAATCGAGGAATAAACCTGCGTCATCATCAGTAAAAATGATTCATCATCCACCATCAAACAGGTAGTTTCACTCGGTGAAATACTAATAGCAAACAAGGTCATTATACAGGTAGTGAAATTTGTCAAATGTTGACATATAATATGATTCCTGTTATCCATGTGACAACAACAGGAAAGTCCATTGGGTTATATACATGTACATATGAAAGTTGACGTTATCAATAAACAAAATGACAATGCCTTAAAAATGAGCACAGCAGGAAAAAAACATTCATCTAGATTCTATCGGATCTCAGAAGGACACCACTTTTCCCACAAAATGACATCACATTAATTATGACATTAAATATTTAGATCATTTGCATTTGCCATAAAAATTATCTGCTAAATGTTTGCTAGTACAAATCTCAAGCCCATCTGTCTTGAATATGGCTCAAATCCCAGTTTGGTCCAGTCTGGCTGAGTGGTAAGAGCATTCTGCTTTAAATCTATTATCATGAAGTCTCTAGGCCTCTAGTCATTATAGGATAAAGTCTTCTAGAATCTAAATTGTAAGCTGACAAGTTTGTCTATTTACTTTCAGAAGGACGATGGTCAAGATCTCTTCCTGGGTACATTGTAACCAGATATTTTTCTTCCTGCTTTAAAATGGTCACCATTATGTAATTGTAAAATTATTGAGTGTTGTGTTACCACTCAAACAAACAAATCCCATTAACCCACTTGAGATTGACCATAATCTAATCATGGTCCCAGTAAGGAACATTGTAACTAAAACTTGACTGAACATGACTTCCTGTCTGAATCTAGTGTTGATCTTATTACCCTCTAGCTGTATTGCCTGTGACCTTGTATTGGGCTTAACCAACACTCTACTGTACATGCCTGAGCCAATGAGGCCCATTTTAAGAAAAATCAAAAAGTCCTACATGTAAGTCTTAGACTTGGTTTAATTTTGAGACCACACTCACAACTTGGTTTAATTTTGAGACCACACTCACAACTTGGTTTAATTTTGAGACCACACTCACAACTTGCCACCATTTTTCATAGAATAAGGACTTGGTGACTTAAGACCAAATCAGATTCTGTCGTAATGATTAGAAAGAGTCAGTGTGTAGACCAAGTTTATTGTTGTATGTGTGATAAAAAATGTATCTTTGTAAATATAATGTAGCAGGTAAAAATCATAAATTATCAAAATCTTATTTGAAAATGTGTGAAAACACATTGAACTTGGGAAAAACATGGATCAAACTAAAGACTTACAATTTCAAGAAAAAAAAATGCACCCCTGGATCTTTGATATGCAAGACACAAATTTGATGTACATGTACTCTGAAGTGTGTATTACAAATTGACTCCAGGCATGCATGTACCATTGCATATCATATTTACATCAGTTTCAAACCTAGATCAGTATTTAAGAACAATTTTTTCACACAATGGAGCATGACATCTATTGATATCATGGCTTTTTTCATTGACATGAAAAATTTTATTTTTACGTTTAGTTTGAGATATTGTTATCAGATGGGAGTTACTAAATTAGGGACAACTTCCTAGAGTTCACAGACATATACAGTGAAACCTGTTTTGAGAGACCACTCCCTCTGCCACTGCAGACAGGTGCTCTCCCACATTAGGTTTTATGTAAAGACTTATTTGACTGAATGGTTGTCAGAATGTGTTCTCAGAAGACCATCAATTTTTCATGACAGTGGTCTCGAAAGACAGGTTTCACTGTACATGTAAATAATCACTTTTCCTATCACAGAATCTACATGATACTTTTTTTATGATTTATTATAATTAGTCATGGCATGAAACATTTTACCTTTAAACTATAAGTTTGTGATTGTTTTATCAAACAGGAGTTTCAAAGAAGGGATAACTTCTAGAGTTCACATAATTATGTATGAACATTATCACATTTCCTATGACAGTCTAGTTGATATTTTCTTTCAAGATTTGGTTATTAGTACATTACATCTGTTCAAGAGTCAACAGTATTGAAAATTTCCACTTGTACTGCAGGACAAATAGTATTAAAATCTTCTTGTCCAAATGCAAAAATGACTTGTCTGAAAATTGAGTGTATTATTCAAAGATATCATTTTGTGTTTAAACAAGTATAATCTTTGTTGAATTAATTTGTCTTCAGCAATTTCACTTCTCCTGTCGCACAACTGAAAAATAACATCTACAAATGTACTCGTCTGACTGCAAAATGGACTGGTCCTTGACAACCAGATAAAAATGGCTGTTGAGCCCTGCTGTTTGTTAAATACATCTCTAGATGAGAAGTACCATATTAGAGATATGATAGATCATAGGAAAATAATCATCAACAGTGAAACCTATCTCAATAGACCATCCTTTCATTTATTGAAATGAGGTATTTTAAGAGAGGTTTTCTGATTGTGGTCTTTCTAGGGAAGTTTCACTGTACATAAATTATTTGACTTCAGATCAATACCAGGTACATCTGCTGCCCAATATGAAGCCACACTCAGGAGGTTGTACACAGTTCAAACTGTACAGGTAAGAATTTTATTTTTTTTTAAATTAAAATAGTGTTTTATGCCACAGAAAATGTGTTGTAATGATTTCTTTATACAGTAAATAAATGATTTCTATATGATAAGTCTTGCTGGAACATACTGGTACATGTGAGAGAAAGTTTGCCAGTTTACATGTAGAAGGTCAGGGGTTTTTCCTTGGGTACATTGTAACTAGTTTTTCTCCTATGCCATTAACTCTGTCACCCCTAAAGACACATTTGGTCTGACCTAAATCATTGATTTACAGAAGAGTCCATTGTTTTTCAGGGGTTGATGAGTTAGAAAGTGGCCACCACCACATACATTTAACCTTCAGATTGTGGACTTGTTTCTGTGTTATAAGATTTCAATCATTATTTTTGATTCATTTCTGTATTTTAGGGTTTTTGGAGTGTATACAACAATATACCGGATGTCGACAAACTCAATTTGCGATACACATACCATTTAATGCGTGAGGAAAGAAGACCAGTTTGGTAAGTAGTAGAAAGCAAGTAGTAGAAAGCAAGTAGTAGAAAGCGAAACGAAAGAAAATAGCCAACCAAATAAACGCAAGCAGGAACTAATGAACATTTGAACCAAACAGACACACGCAATAGCAAATGAACAGTAGCCTAGCAACCAAACATATAAATACAACCAGTAACAAATGAGCAAAAACCTAAAAACTGAACAAACACAAGCAGAGGCTTACAAGCTCTAACTACGATCAAACAACAAATGCAGACCCAGAGGCTAACATGCAGTAACCTACAAACAACAGAATCACAAGTAGAGGCTAATGAGCAGTGCCCTATGAACCAAACAAACACAAACAAGAACTAACAAGCAGTAACCTACAAACCAAGCAAACACAAGCAGGGTCAAACAAGCTCTAACTTACGAACCAGACAACAAATGCAGACCCAGAGGCTAACAAGCAGTAGCCTACAAACCAAAGAAGCACAAGTAGAGGCTAATGAGCTGTGACCTATGAACAAAACAAACACAAGCAAGAACTAACAAGCAGTAACCAACAAACCCAACATAAAAAATAAGATGGAGCTAAAGAGCAGTAACCTACAAACCAAACATACAAATATAAGCCCTAGCTAATGATTAATAACCCATGTACCAGATGTCCAAATACAAGCAGGGGCTAACAAGCAGTTACCTATTAAGCAAACATATGAATATATGCCATAACCTATGAACCAAACATGCAGGTACAGGCAGGAGCTAACAAGCAGTTACCTATAAACCAAACATATGAATATATAATATAACCTATGAACCAAACATACAAGTACAAATAGTAGCTAAAAAGTATTAACTTACAAACCAAACATATAAATATAAGCCGTAGCTAACGAGCAGTAAGTTACAAACCAAATATATAAATATCAGCTGTAACTAATGGGCGATAACCTACGAACCAAACATGCAAATGAATGCTGTGTTGTAGCAGCAGTAAATTATAAACCAAACATACAAATATCATTTGTAATGAACGAGCAGTAACCTAAGAACCAAACATGTGAATAAATGCTGTTGTAGCAGCAGTAACTTACAAACCAAACATACAAATATAAGCTGTAACTAAGAAACCTACAAACCATGCAAATATAAGCCATAGCTAACTAGCAGTAAACTATGAACCAAACATACAAACACAAGCAGTAGCTAATTAAGTATTGGACTGCTGTCAGTTGGCATTCATGGGCTTATGAATGCCAACTAGACAAAGGCAAACGAAGTGTGTGTTAGACAAAGGCAAATTCCACGAAGTGTGTTAGCGCTTAATGATAAAGCTTTGTCCAGTTGACATTCATTTTTCACTTTCATCATATGTAATTACATACCCTAATTCTCACTGCTAGGCTATCTTAATTGACTCTCACTCTGTAACAACTTTATTTGGCTGATGGTAAGACACTCTATATGACTAACTAATAAAATGTCACTTTGTTTGATATATGATAATACATTCCTTTTTACCAACTAATAAACCTATATGGTATGATACTTTGTTTAACTAACTACTAAGGCACTAACTGGCTGACTGGTAAGACACTCTATATGACTAACTAATAAGAACTACTGGTAAGATACTTTGTTTAACTAACTACTAAGACACTAACTGGCTGACTGGTAAGACACTCTATATGACTAACTAATAAACCACTGGTAAGATACTTTGTTTAACTAACTACTAAGACACTAACTGGCTGACTGGTAAGACACTCTATATGACTAACTAATAAACCACTGGTAAGATACTTTGTTTAACTAACTACTAAGACACTAACTGGCTGACTGGTAAGACACTGACTGGTAAGTAAGACACACTCTGATATGACTAACTAATAAAACACGGTAAGATACTTTGTTTAACTAACTACTAAGCACACTACACTGACTAACTGACTGGTAAGACTTTGTTTTAACTCTGTATGACTAACTAATAAACCACTGGTAAGATACTTTGTTTAACTAACTACTAAGGCACTAACTGGCTGACTGGTAAGACACTCTATATGACTAACTAATAAACTACTGGTAAGATACTTTGTTTAACTAACTACTAAGACACTAACTGGCTGACTGGTAAGACACTCTTTATGACTAACTAATAAACCACTGGTAAGATACTTTGTTTAACTAACTAACTAACTACTAAGACACTAACTGGCTGACTGGTAACTCTGTATGACACTCTATACTTTGAATAACTACTAATAAACCACTGTTTCTGGTAAGATACTTTGTTTAACTAACTACTAAGACACTAACTGGCTGACTGGTAAGACACTCTGTATGACTAACTAATAAAACACTGGTAAGATACTTTGTTTAACTAACTACTAAGACACTAACTGGCTGACTGGTAAGACACTCTGTATGACTAACTAATAAGACACTGGTAAGATACTTTGTTTAACTTTAACTAACTACTAAGGCACAAGACACTGGATACTGACTGGTAAGACACTCTATATGACTAACTAAATAAAACACTGGTAAGATACTTTGTTTAACTAACTACTAAGACACTAACTGGCTGACTGTATGTAAGACACTCTAAGATTTGACTAACTACTAATAAACCACT
This sequence comes from Atrina japonica, assembly GCA_030159075.1. Taxonomy (NCBI): domain Eukaryota; kingdom Metazoa; phylum Mollusca; class Bivalvia; order Pterioida; family Pinnidae; genus Atrina; species Atrina japonica. The sequence goes on along the minus strand of BROG01000576.1, from coordinate 369,499 downwards.
GGTAAGACTAACTACTTTGTTTAACTAACTACTAAGGCACTAACTGGCTGACTGGTAAGACACTCTCTATATAAGACTAACTACTATAAACACACTGGGTAAGATAAACCACTTTGATACTTTGTTTAACTAACTACTAAGGCACTAACTGGCTGACTGTAAGTAAGACACTCTATACTTTGACTAACTAATAAACCACTGGTAAGATACTTTGTTTACTTTGTTTAACTAACTAAGGCACTAACTGGCTGACTGGTAAGACACTCTATAAGACTAAGACACTCTATATGACTAACTAATAAACCACTGGGTAAGATACTTGGTTTAACTAACTACTAATAATACACTAACTGGCTGACTGGTAAGACATTCTATATATGACTAACTAATAAACCACTGGTAAGATAGTTTAACTAACTACTAAGACACTAACTTTGGTTTAACTAACTACTAAGACACTAAACTGGCTGACTGGTAAGACACTCTTTATGACTAACTAATAAACCACTGGTAAGATACTTTGTTTAACTTTAAACTAACTACTAAGGCACTACCACTGGCTGACTGGCTGACTGGTAAGACACTCTATATGACTAACTAATAAACCACTGGTAAGCACTAACTGGCTACTTTGTTTAAAAACTAACTACTAAGACACTAACTGGTAAGACACTCTGTATGACTGGTAAGGTAAGACACTTTGTTTGACTAACTAATAAAACACTGGTAAGATACTTTGTTTAACTAACTACTAAGACACTAACTGGCTGACTGGTAAGACACTCTGTATGACTAACTAATAAGACACTGGTAAGATACTTTAAGGGGGCATTAGCTGTGTTTACCCCAACATATTATTTCAATTTTTTTTCTACTTTTACTACTTGTACTTGATGTACAATAACAGATAAGAGCTAATACACACTCTGTTTGCATAACAAAAAAATCTTTGTTTAATATTCCTACAAATTTTGTGAAAATAAGGTATACTTTGTTTAACTAACTACTCAAGTGTGGTGTTCATATACAAATAGTAAGGCTAAGTATTTCAATTGCAAGTGAAAAAGTGCCAAACCCAGGTTTCTGAAGCTTTTTTCACAAAATATATTGGTATTTAAGAATTTTCATGCCTGTCATATCTCTTTTTTGTTGTTATATATCAATCTAAGTAAGTATAAACACTGAGAAATAATCTGGTTTTTGTTTAAAAAAACAGCTAAATTGGTAAGACCCTGTTTACTAACTATTGTAGTAAGACACTAACTGACTGGTAAGACACATTAACTAATAAATTGTGTCCACTCGTTTCGGCTGATAAAAACAAAATGGTTGAAACTTACCTCCTGAATACACAGGCATTATATTCCTACTTAGCAGTATTAGTACGTATTTCAATTGCAAAGTAATCTGAATCCATGCCATATGACATATGAAATTAATCCTTTCTCTTTGAGATATTCACACTGAAATGACCCCTATGACAATTTTGTATGAATAATGCTGGCGTTCTGTTGAAGTCGGAAATAGGAAGTGAAAAAAAGGGACCCTTTATTGCTCAGACTGAATTTAAAATAAAATCATCCGAAAGTCATGTTTTCAGAGCATTCTGAGTATTATCATGTTATGTGTATTTATTTTATTACATCGGTTAATATATTGTGAGTTATTCCCCTTCTAATTACTATTTTGGCAGTAGTTTATTGTTGTTTAACATCCCACTCAAAAATCTTTCACTCATATAGGGACATCACCAAATGCCGGTGAAGGGCTTCAAATTTGGGCATATGCTCGGCACTTACGGCCATTGAGCAGTGAGGGCTCTTTAACGTGCCGACACCTACTGTGATACGGGACCTCGATTTTTACTGTCTCATCTGAAGAACAGGAAACCAACTTTGGCAGTAGTAAAATGATGGTTACCCCCACGACCCAATTTATTGAAATCACATGGCTAACACAGATTCCTGCAAGAAAAGTATTTTCATAAATTGAAGTGATCGAACAAAGAAAAAATATGAGAAAAGATAAAGGATATACATTTTTGTTTTCTATTGATATCAGCACATGTTTTTTTTTTTTTTTTGATCGGACAATCAGTTGCATTGTAAATGTCCTATCTAAAGTAGCTTTGACTATAAGAGACTAACGGGTTGACGGATCAGACACATATTTGATTATTTCTTCTTTGTTGACAGGGAAGATGAATTAAACTGTCGAGGTGGAAATTGGAGACTGAAATGTAGCAAGTTTGAATCTGTAAGTAAGAGTTAATACAGCAACTTTTAATCTGTAAGTAAGAGATAATACAGCAACTTTTAATCTGTAAGTAAGATATAATACAACAACTTTTAATCTGTAAGTAAGAGATAATACAGCAACTTTTAATCTGTAAGAATTAATACAGCAACTTTTAATCTGTAAGTAAGAGATAATACAGCAACTTTTAATCTCTAAAGAGATAATATAGCAGCTTTTAATCTGTAAGTAAGAGTTAATACAGCAACATTTAATCTGTAAGTAAGAGATAATACGGCAACTTTTAATCTGTAAGTAAGAGTTAATACAACAACTTTTAATCTGTAAGTAAGAGATAATACAGCAACTTTTAATCTCTAAAGAGATAATATAGCAGCTTTTAATCTGTAAGTAAGAGTTAATACAGCAACATTTAATCTGTAAGTAAGAGATAATACAGCAACTTTTAATCTGTAAGTAAGAGTTAATACAACAACTTTTAATCTGTAAGTAAGAGATAATACAGCAGCTTTTAATCTGTAAGTAAGAGTTAATACAGCAACATTTAATCTGTAAGTAAGAGTTAATACGGCAACTTTTAATCTAAGTAAGAGATAATACAGTAACTTTTAATCTGTAAGTAAGAGATAATACAGATGAATCAAACTGTCGAGGTGGAAACTGGAGACTGAAATGTAGCAAGTTTGAATCTGTAAGTAAGATAATGTAGGTAAGATAATCAGCAAGTTGAATCTGTTGTTGATAATGTATTAGCAAGTAGGAGGTAAAATAGCAAGCTTAATATGAATAGATAATTTAACAAGTTTGAATTTGATAACAAGATAATTTAACAAATTTGAATGTTTGGTAATAGATAATGCACATGTACATATAAGAGATAATACAGCAATTCTAGAATCAACTTTTAAACTGTAAGTAAGAGAAAATACAGCAACTTAATCTGTGAGTAAGAGATAATACAGCAACTTTTAATTTGTAAGAAAGAGATAATACAGCAACATTTAATATATAAATAAGAGATAACACAGCAACTTTTAATCTGTAAGAGATAAAACAGCAACTTTTAATCTGTAAGTAAGAGATAATACAGTAGCTTTTAATCTCTAAGAGATAATACAGCAACTTTTAATCTGTAAGTAAGAGATAATGCATCAACATTTAATCTGTAAGTAAGAGATAATACAGCAACTTTTAATCTGTAAGTAAGAGATAATACAGCAACTTTTAATCTGTAAGTAAGAGATAATACAGCAACTTTTAATCTGTAAGTAAGAGATAATACAGCAACTTTTAATCTGTAAGTAAGAGATAATACAGCAACTTTTAACTTTTTAGCAGTATAACCTCCAGTGTATTTGTTGTGTATTTGAATTTATAAGTAAGAGGTAATATAGAAAGTTTAAATCTGTATTTAAGAGATGATTGCCTCTACCATGACATGACATGTTTTACATGTCCATATATATATTCGCCTGCTGTGTTTTAAGTGACAGTTCTTACAATTGATTTAGAAACAGTTTGAGGCTTTTATAATTTCAAGTTTGATGCCTTAGACAATTTGATACATTTTAATGGATTCTCATTCTTGCCTTGAACAGCCTCAGATCTGGAAAGAGTTGCTGCTGGCAGCCATAGGTGAACAGCTGTCCGATTGCATGGCCAAAGGTAAGTAGTGTAGGTTCAGATCTTGAGCTTTTTCTGGCTTTTATTGGAAATGAGTTCAGAAGTTTTATTCTATCATATGCTTATGATTGAATGCTCAGGTATTAGTCCCTAACCAGTTCCAGCACAGGGGGTACTATAGTTTTGTGTTGTGTCCATTCGTCTTTATGACCTTTCATCCTTTTGCTCTATCCAGGCCATTTCTTCATCTAGGCTTCCCATATTTGGTGCAAGTTTATATCTTAATAAAACAGTGTGTCACATACAAAAATTGCACTTCCTACGGTACCACCCTTTATGTTAAAGTTACTCGTCTTTGTTAAATTTATTTGTCTGGACCATATCTAAGTTATTTCTTCACTAAAGCTCTCAATATTTGGTGCAAGTATACATCTTAAGAAGACTGAGTGTTGTTTAATAAAAAAAATTGTGCTCCTACCAACCCTTATTTTTAGAGTTACTCCCCTTTGATGATTGTCACATACAAAGATTGTGATCCTACTACCCTTATTTTCAGAGTTATTTCCCTTTATTGATTGTATTTGTCCAGACCATATCTAAGTTATTTCTTTGACCAGGCTCCCCATAGTTGGTACATATATGGATCTCTAGAAGACAAAGGGTTGCAAAATTGTGTTCTTACCACCTTTATATTTAGAGATATTCCCCTTTGTCAGTTTTGGTTGTCTGGGCCATATGTTTAATTTCTCACCTAGGCTCTCCATATTTGGTTCAAACATACGTTGTATATCTTGGGTAGATGGGTGTTTTTGTCAATATATACATCTTGGAGATATGCCCCAGGTGGATGACTATTGATTCTTCAAATTAGCCTTGAAAATTTTGTGACATTTAGATATCCACATATTTAACTAAGAACACTAGGGCTAGTTTAAAAAAATGGAAGTAAGGCCAAGCAAAAAAAAAAAAATTGGCTCGCAGGCCACTTTTTTTCAAATCAGATGTGGCAGACAGGTTGTTGTTGTTGTTTTTTTTAAACAAAATACCATGTCACATGACTGCAAATGTACAAACCATGCACTAATGTCATTCATCAGTGTTGAAAATAAGTTTTGTTACCACAAGATGTGATCTATGTCTACAAATGCTTGAAAGATCAAGACTATAAAAAAAAATCTATTACTCTACATAATAGAGTTCAGAATGAAAAGGGACACAAAATCTGGAAAATATGTGACACATTTTTTTAAGATATAGTGGTTAAAAAAATCAAATGCTTGGAATTTAAAGTACATGCAATAGGGCCAATTCCTTCTTATTTTTGTTTGTCCTAAATTAAGCATGTAGAAAAAGACATACTTGAATTTAAATCAATTTGTTCACATAGTACAAATTTGAATTTAAAATTATTTCATTACTTGTTCACAAGCACTTGTCAGACTCACAAAGTTATGTGACCACTAACAGTGTGGTTTTCATAGTTGAAAAATAAACCTTTTAAATCTATCTGTTTGACAAATACTAATTGGTTATGCTGAAATTCTTTTGAATCACATTTGTTTCTTGGATGTTTTAGTTAGTATTGTTTCTGTGATTATAGGTTTCTTGACTGTTCAATCATGATCATAATTGTGATTACAAATTTCTTGATTTTTCAATCATGATTATGTTTGTAATTACATGTTTTTTTTTAATGTTCAATCATGATCATGTTTGTTATTAAAGATTTCTTAAATGTTTGATCATGATTATGTTTGTGATATCATATTTCTGGAATGTTCAATCATGATCATGTTTGTGATTTTCATGTTTCTTGAATGTTCAGTCATGATCATGTTTGTGATCAGATATTTCTTAAATGTTCAATCATGATCATGTTTGTGATAAGATATTTCTTAAATGTTCAATCATGATCATCTTTGTGATTCACATATTTCTTAAATGTTCAATCATGGTCATGTTTTGATTACTTGTTTCTTGAATGTTTATCGTTATCATGTTCATAATTACAGATGATGAAATAAGTGGATTGAGCATCAGTGTTCGAGAGAGAGATGACATTATACAGATCTGGAACACTCGATCAGAGTTTCAAGAGCAATCAACTGTGATAGACAAAGTCAAAGAACTACTACCCAATGTCAACTTTTTTGCAGTTTTCTATAAAGGTAAATTTGAGGCATCTCACTTCCATCATGAAGTTTCTCACCTCTAGGCAGCATGAGTTTCACTTTGAGCCTTGCTGGAACTTAAGCTGTTTGTTTTAGGAAGTTTGTCAGTTTACTTGTGGAAGATGGGTGGTCTTTTCATGGGTATGTTGTACATGACAATCTTCCTTCTTTGGTAAAATTAACTCATCAACCCTTGAAAAACAATGGACTCTTCTGTAAATCAATGACTTAGACCAGTCCAAAGTTGTCTTTAAGGGTGAATAAGTTAAAAAGAATAAGATGATTTATAATTTTCATCAAAGATTTAACTTGTTTAAGTTATATCAGTATCAATATTAAAATCAATAAGAATCTGATGGAGTTGTATCAGACCCAATTTCCATGTTGATTTGGAACCACAAATGTGCATTCTTGATTTGGCTTGTTTGTTTGTTTATTGTTGTTTAATGTCCCACTCAAGAATATTTCACTCATATGGAGACATCACCAAATGTCGGTGAAGGGCTTCAAATTTTGGCCTATGCTCAGCACTTACAGCCATTGAGCAGTGAGGGTTTTTTAACATGCCGACACCTACTGTGATACGGGACCTCGGTTTTTACTGTCTCATCCGAAAGACAGAAAACCAACCTGCTGCCAGCTGGACTCGAACTCACGATCAAGAGTCGAGTGCGCTACCGACTGAGCCAGGTCGGCTCCTTGATTTGGTGTTCCTGGTGCTGGGGTTATTTGTTTTTAAGAAACGTATCTTGTTTATGTCTTAGATGTATTAAGTGAATGAAAAATTAATATTTAAAATGCTTCTTATTTCTACATGTTCTACTTTTTAAAAAATTTCAGCTTTCCAAACACACCAGGCATTTGAGGGAGGAAAAGGTGTACAACGCTGACGGAGGCCCTGCCTAGGCTAGTTGTTCTACCTACCAATCTCAGTCTGTGATTGACATAGCTATAAAATTATCCAATGAACTAGCTTTATTTCATGTCAGAGGAAACCTAGTTCCTTACTATTAAATGTTTGACTATGGAATCCAATAGGATTTAGAATGTAGCGACCATTTTCAGTATTAGTTGCCATGATTATTTTGTTAGTAATCATTTGATTTCAAATGTGTTTTAAATTTTGTATGTTAAGTATGGTATGGATAAGAAAATTGTTATCACACAAGGTATTAGACTTCTCTAAATTTGACAAAGTGGAAGAGTTTATTTGATTATCTAGAATGTTTTCACATCGTAGTTACGAATCTGTTGCTCGGCATCGCCAAATTCACTGAATAATCAAGCTCAACATATTTTATCAGATTTATTTTGTAGTTGCTTTTAGAACAGCTGAATGAAATCAACAAGAAAGTTCATGAAAGAAAACTTTTCATTCTCATAAAAATGTCGCGTCACATATAAGATCTTCCCATAAACAAATCTTCTTTTTGGGATATTCTGAAGCTTTCCTCAAATGAGCAATAATTTTCATACAAATTTATAATGTTTTCATTTCAAAATTATATAAAATCAGTTGAGCTTGAGTATTCATGAATTTGTAGGCCCCACAGCCAGAAGGTGTGATAATTCAGTCAAAGATTCTTGGAAGACACACGAGCTGAAATGAAGGTTTGAATATTCATGAATGTGTAGTAAGTGGCGAATATTTGAATATTAAATTACCGTTCTAATATTCGGTCATATATCTAATACCGGTATATTGCACAGAGTAACATCATTCTTTCATCATTAATTGACATGGATAGGATAAGTTTGGCATGGGAGAATATGGCCTGAAGAGTACTCCTTTGAGTGCAGTCAGAATTTTGTTTTCTTGCTAACAAATGTTTTTATATCCAGTTATTATCCACACAATTTATACCTGAGAACACTAAGGGTAGTTAAAAGAATGTGAGAAAAAATAAGCCATGTAGAGAAAGACAATTCTATGAATATGATTTGAATATTAGTCATGAATATTCAAATTCCGATTTTCGATATTCGTTTCAGCTCTATAACACACCTCGATATAGTCTATTTTTAACTGATTAATCTTGTAGTTGTAAGATCCAATTTTTTTTTACTGTAATTTCTTCTTTTTACTTTTGTAAATCCAACCCTTATTATTCCATTTAATGGGAAATGTGATAAAAATGTCAGTTTTTTTTTCATCAGTATTTTATTCATTCAGTTCACAATTGTCATCATATTCGGTTTTGTGTTGTTGTTTTTTGTATTACCTTTCTATTAATATTTTTACCATTTTTGTTTTTGGCATTTTGGGTTCACTTATACCATAATCAAAACTAACTCTATGCATTTTTTCTTAACAAGCAGAATATCCCAGATGTCAGCATTATTTTGCTGTCTGATAAATTGTACACTAAATATTCAAAAAATTGCCATTGCTTTTCCCCCACTCACACAAAAAAAAGCAAATTCCCATGCTTTTCTTCATAATTATCATCGAAACAAAAAATATTTTACATGAAAAAATTGTTTCTTTGATATTTTACCATTGGTAATTAAAAAAAAAAAATTCATTGCTTTCACATTGCCATTATAGAGAGTAGTATAGATTCAAGTTTGATAGATTTCAGGAACAAAAAAGTAGACACAAATAGCTAAGGACAGTCCAGAATTTGGAACACAGGTTTTCCTCTGGATTATTGCCATGGTTATGGATTTGTTACCTGTGTTGCCAGATGAAAAGGTAGCTTTATTTACCATCTCTCTGTTGACATTAAATATCCTTAAAAGAGGATTGTGCAGAAATCCATTTAATATACATGTAAAGATACACAGGTTGCCTCCCTTTTATTTTACATATAAAAATACATATGTATATGTGGTACATTTCAACATTTTCAGCTTAATGTGAAAGAATTCTCAACATAAAGTTATACTTTGTTTAGAAATGATAAAGGTTCTTCTTCACTTTTTAAAATTGATCCATGATTTTCATATACATGTAATGATTAAATATATACACACAGTCATTGCATACAAGTGATTTATCCCATGTATATGTTTTGTAAGCTTTTCGTCCATTCTCTTTCTCTTTCCTAACACCTACCCCATCCCCCCTCTCTCTCAGTCTGTTTTATTTTTGTTCCAGGAAAAGTACATGTCATCATCACGATGAAGGCTTGTACTGGGTTAATTGTTTCAATCCAAGAATGTGTTTGATATTTTTTGTATTGGTGAAGCTTTTATGGCTTATATATTTAGAAGTTTTCAAAATCCATTTGAGTTGATTATTATATCACGATTTGATGAGGAGATCAGATTTACATAATTTTTGTCTAAATCCATTTTACCATAGGTTAATATTTTTGTCAAACAATCCAGTTACACATAATACCTTATTTTATATGTACCACATTTTCCTTGTTTTATATTTAGGTAGGATTTCAATATTGCCCTCTATACCAATAGACTCGTATACCGATAAGTCTTTTCTGATGCTAAATCTAAAATGGTTGGTTTTACAAGGGGTGCTTACTCTTCCATTGGATCTGATCTCATTTTCAGGTTTTCAGATTTCTGCTGGTGTCCAATATTCACTCTAGATTTTAGATTGTCTGATAGACTTCCTTTATACCAATAACATGTGGTCTCTTTAATTTGTATATTTTGTATCATTCCTCCATTACCTGAGACCTGGGCCATAAAAAGCTTGAAACTTGAGAATTTGCTCAATCTGAGAATATTCTCAACTAGGCCTGCTCAGGCAATCATATTTCAGTATTGGCCAAAGTGGAGTAAAATTTTTAGACTTGAGATTTTCTTAAGTTTTAAGGTGCCAGGCCCAGGACTCGCTTGCATAAAACATAACGAATGTTTTAAGTCTTAGAATATTCTTGGCTTGTGTAGCCAATCATATTTCAGGATTTGCTAAAGTTGAGTTTTATGCAAATTGTTCTATATTTTTGACTAATTATGTTCTTCATATTCTTGATATGTTGAGGTCTGTCACACCTCAGGGCACTTTTAAAATGGCTAATATCATGTATGCCTGATATATGCACTCATCTACATTACTCACATCTTTTGCCACTTATAAATCCATTCATATCCTTTACACCTGATGCCACATGCACACTCAATCATATAATTCATGCCTGATGCCACATGCACACTCAATCATATAATTCACACCTGCTGCCACATGCACACTCATCCATATAATTCACACCTGATGCCACACGCACACTCATCCAGATATAATTCACACCTGATGCCAAAGTCAAATTGGTCAGCATTATTTGTGTCTGATTCTTTGTGAAGCCTACTGTATACCTATAATTTTTCGCACCGGTGTAATTTTCGCCCTTAGATCAGAGGGCAAATTTAAAATAAAAGCAAAAATTTAAAGCTAAATAATTGAAGCTTATGTGCCATTCATGAGACTGGTGATTCAGAGCAAATTTTAGACAGGTGAATATGTTTCCTGTTGTCAAAGGGCGAAAATAATGAGGGGCAAAAATTTCTAGGTCTACAATATTTATACTTGATATCATCTCTATAGTGGATTTTGACATCCACACTTGGAACCACATTCCTCGTCTCCAGTATCATTCTTGATACCACAAATTAAACTGGGCGTGGGTTCACACTATTTACACAATACTTGAGCTCGGCTAACTTTTTATTTTTGTAAGATGAAGATATATGTATACAGAATTTATGCTTCAAGTTACAACTGGACATTGTTGTATATTTATTGCATAAAAGTTTATCTAATGAAGAAAATCATTACTCATTCAAAGAAAACTTCAGAAATGTCCAAAAAAAAAAAAAGTTTGAGTACTTACTAATAATTTGAGTACCTTGCTTAATGTATTTTGCAAAATTTTTATTGGGAAAATCCTAAGTGTGGCCTAATGTTTTTTATGTGAATGAAAACGTAAATAATGTTTCATATTTAGTCACACTCTGAAGTTTTTCTTACAAATATACAGTAAAACCTGCCAAAACGGACACCTTAATTCAGCGGACACCCCTGACGACAGACAGTTTGTCTAGATCCTGATTTACATTGCTATATAAGACTACTAGCGTCTGTTTTAAATAAAGGGACACCTCCCTTATCTGTACAACGCACACAGTTGTTGGCCCAAGTATGCACTCTGTATTTTTAACACTGAATTAGTGGACAGTCTTCCTATGATCGACTAAGCTGTATGTCCCAACTTCTATTTTGAGAAACTTTTTTTCCTTGATGTTTCTTTCCTCGTATTGCATCATAACAGTTGATTAGAAGAACAGTTTGTTTTGATTATACGTATGAATGCTTTAGCAGTAAATAGTCATCCTTCATTTTGTGGACACCTCTATAATGGTCAGTTTGATTAGTCCAGAGACTGTCCGCTGAACATAGGTTTTATTGTACTGTCAGAATGATAAAATAAAAGTTGAGCAGGAGTATTGAGTACAAATTTGGTAACATCTGGCCTTGGTCTGTACTATTCACACCTGATACTTCACATTAGCCCAGTATAACTCAAGCATACAATATACCATTACTAAACAGAGTTTGGAAAACACATTTGTATTGATACAGGTTAAAAATATTGAAATGCCAAGCAATGTATACAACAAGAATTAGAACATTTCCATCGTATTCTGTGTCTAAGAACCCAATTTTAGATGACTTTTGTGGTTTTAACCCAGGCTGGTCATTTTAATGAATTTTTTTTTAATTATTTTAATTTATGTTTTTATCTTACAGTGTAACTGTATTAGATTCTTGTTTTGTGTCTTGTTGGTTAATCTGGGTTTGTGCGTGATTGAATAGTTCTGTGTAAAGAATAGTTCAGCTAAAGAACAAATTATCACTGTTTTTAGCTCACCTGAGCTGAAGCTCAAGTGAGCTATTGCAATCACTGATTGCCTGCTGTATGTCGTCCATCATTAACTTTTCACATATTTGACTTCTTCTCTGAAACCCCTGAAAGGATTTTGACAAAACTTTACAGGAAACAAGTGGTCATGGTGCTCTACAAAATGTTTTTTTTTTTTTTTTGGCTGGAGAATGAATTTTCTAATTTGTAATTTCAAAGATTTGACAATTACAAAAACAATAAAAATTAGATATTACAATTTTACTTAGCCATAAAGGGAGTTTTCATCACAAAAATTAAATTTTCTGTTTGAATAAATAAATTTCTAAGTTTCTAATTCAGAAAATTAAAATCCAAATATATAATGACGCTGTATTTAATTCTTTCTTCAACAGTGAAAAGCACATGTAATTCAGTCCATAGAAAAAATGAAATAACTTTTGTATCATGAAAGAAATAACATAGGGAAAATTAACTTGTTTTGTTCACTTTCACTTTTAATATGAGAATATAGTAAGCCCATATACCTGAATGTGCTCATCTTTTTGTGACAGAAAACTTATCCTCCCTGTCTTAAACTTGCTATAAATAATCACATTCAGGTTGATGAATTGTATGTCCGTGCTTCTGTCGTTTAGCTTCTAGGGCCGAAAATGGCGAAAAAATAAACGAGGATGAAAATTCCTTGGTATACAGTATTTAGCTGATATCACAATGTTTATGTATGCTTTACATGTTTGTCGTCATTTTTGTTTTGGATGTCTTGTTTAAGATACATGTTTTTTTTAAAGATTTATAAGATAATTAGAAAAACTCCTACAAAATGTCATTATCTTTTATTTTTGAAACATAAAGAAGCAAGATGAAGGAAGAGCAAAATTTCGGTAATTGTACTTAGAAAAAATGTTAGAAACCATATCTGTATTAAAAATTTATGTGAATGCATATCGTGTCTCTTCCTCCATTAAAAACTGGTCGCCACCATATAACATAGTATAACTGAAAAAATGTTGAATGGTGTAAAACACCGTTCAAACAAAAAAAAACATATCGAGTCAGAAATTGTTGAACCACTTTAAACATGTTAAATACATATTATCATAATTGTAAAATTAACTACGCTTGAATTACCCATAATTGCTGAAAACAGAACTAATGCGTAACAGTTTACTATTTATGTACATGTAACAATGGTTAATTGATGATCTAGGTTTTCATTGCTCTGGGGTCAAGTAGTGTGACCCATGTCTTGATTAAAGACTTGTAATTTTTTAATGTTAATTTAGGGTAGTCTCGGCCTTAACATGGAATTGATTACCTTTATTTTTATTTCCCTTTAACCGTCAGTTTCATTGCTTATTGTCTTAAAAGTGTAGACACGTGTATGAAGAACTATCTAAAGCAAGAATAATCAACAATACTTGATAAATGATCACTTGCTTTAATCATCTATCATAGGTATATACAGGTACGTATATAGGTTCACCAGGATAAATTATCATTTGTTTACAAATACTTTAAAAACATTTCAAAACATTTCACCATGTGACTGAAAAATTGTTGATTGTGGTGTAAAACAACATTAAAAAAAACCCAAACAAACAAACAAACACACAAACAAACACGAGTCTAAATAAAAACAGGGGTGACGGGCTAATTATGGCCTGAAAATATTAAAGTTACAATAATGCATGGCATTAGAGCAAGGCAAATTATATCTACCTGTACACACCTATTTTTTTTAAAGTAGACTGTACTGTTTTGGTTTTTAACAGAACCTTGATCTACCACTTTATCTTGGTAGACATATATACAATACATTGTACATGCTATTTGTGAGATTTAGTTCTGGCGTGTAAATGTTGGCAAAAGTTTTGCCAGGTGAGCTATTTAGCTCTAGTTTAAGTTTATCAATTTCAAATATTCTGAAAAAAATATTTGATGCATTTTCACATTTATATTTTAAAAAACATTTTACAGGGTTTTGTTATTGTTGTGTTGTTTGTATGTGAAAAGATGATAAAAGTATAATGCTAGGTAAATGTATGTGTTTATTAACCCTTACATCCCTTAGTATCTAAATGGTATTGTCCTAGACCAGTCTATTATGGCCTGTAGTGTTGATAGGGTTAATGCTGATTGATGAGTCAATGTGTAAACAAGAGTTGTGTCTGAATTAATTTTAGAATTTTGTCTTTGTGGATTTGTAAACAAATAGAAGTTATCATATACGATAACTTCTCAGGCATTGGAAAATAAGATGATTTACAATAGTTAGAAAGTTATAAAGGCTTGTAAGGCTTTGAAAAATCTGTCTGGAAGATCATTTATAAACTTATTTAAAAGTTTAATCGTTTTTGAAGAACAGGGCCTCAATTATCAATTACAGTTTTCAGTAAGATTGTTGGGTTTTGAAGAAATGGGCCTCAAATATTTTAATTACAAACTTTCGCACGGCTTGTTGGGTTTTGAAGAACTGGGCCTCAAATATTAATTACAATCTTTAGTAAGGATGTTGGGTTTTGAAGAACTAAGCCTCAAATATTAATTACAACATTATTAAGGCTTGTTAGGTTTTGAAGAAATGGGCCTCAAATATAAATTACAAACTTTAGTAAGGCTGTTGGTTTTTGAAGAACTGGGCCTCAAATATTAATTGCATACTTTAGCTAGGTTTATTGAGTTTTGAAGAAATCGGCCTCAAATATTAATTACAAACTTTAGCAAAGCTTTTTCGGTTGTGAAGAAATGGGCCTCAAATATTAATTACAAACATTAGCAAGACTTGTTAGGTTTTGAAGAACTGGGCCTCAAATATTAATTACAAACTTTAGCAAGGCTTGTTAGGTTTTGAAGAACTGGGCCTCAAATATTAATTACATACTTTGGCAAGGCTTGTTAGGTTTTGAAGAACTGGGCCTCAAATATTAATTACAAACTTTAGCAAGACTTGTTAGGTTTTGAAGAACTGGGCCCCAAATATTAATTACATACTTTGGCAAGGCTTGTTAGGTTTTGAAGAACTGGGCCTCAAATATTAATTACAAACTTTAGCAAGACTTGTTAGGTTTTGAAGAACTGGGCCCCAAATATTAATTACAAACTTTAGCAAGACTTGTTAGGTTTTGAAGAACTGGGCCTCAAATATTAATTACATACTTTAGGTAGGTTTATCGAGTTTTGAAGAACTAGGTTGCAGAGATCAGTTACAAACTTTAGTGTTGTTGGGCCTCAAAAATCAATTACAAACTTCAGAAAGGTTTTTAAGGGTTAAAAACTTGTCATATTTTACAAGTCTTGGCTTATCTAATAAACATGGCTTTGCTTATTTGATAATTCACAGATGAATTACATATTTGTTTCTATAGTGCTTGACTTTCCAATTCAACTTACACATTTCATTAAACTTGTCATCATTTTTAAAAGAATGAGTCTGTGTAGTTAATGAAAAACAAATTTCCCCAGAATTTGATAATTTTCTAGAGTATACGCATTATGTAAATGTATTTTATTTGCTCCCGAATGTCTATATGTTTTTATGTTTGCACTTGATACATGTCGACTTTAATTTATGGTCCATAAGTTGTATATGAATATTTGGTTTTTGCACAGCCAATCAAAATGTCTGTAATGTTTTACATGTATGTAAAAATGGTACTTAGTGTTTATAGCATAATTCCGATCATATTCAAATACGTCTGTATGTACAGCTGAGTAACAAAAGTGAGGAAATGCTTTGTTTTTCTCTATATATTTCCTGTGAGCCAGCTGCAGCGAAAAGAGTCTTTATGACAAAATGAATGAAATGTGAGAAAGCAAACAAATTTGTCTGATGTAATATTTCTATTTTGTAGATTTTTTGTGCCAGAAAAAAGAGAGTTGTGCTTACCTGTGCTCATTCTCATAAAACATCTTTTAAATCTACATGTGAAAACATAAAAATAATTATTTCCCCCCATGTTGTTCTAAAGATTCTTTTCCCAGCCACTGGCTCATATAAACTCACATTTGTTCAAAACAATGTTGCAGAGTTAATTCCTATTCGATTTCAATACAATTTTTACTGTTTACCATCAACATTAATGTTTTGAAGTTTCTTTTGTTGTGTTATCATCATTTTTCATTGTTTCATGTTGTAGTACCTATAAGTTTTGCTGCATACAAAGTTTAAATGTCTCTTTTTACATGTTTCTGTAAATAGGGGAACTGTGACATAAAAAAAATGATAATTTTTTGTTAAAATTCCAAAATCTTGATGACACAATTTTAACATTATGAGCAAATACACAATGACAGTGTTAGATATTTTTAGTTTTATGGTATAAGTTTGATCAATGTTGCTTTAGAAATGATTATCCCAGAATGTTTTGAAAAAATGTGATTTTATATAAAATATGTAGAGAAAATGTAACTTTTGTCACCCTACTAAAGATATATTTGACAAATGTAGGCATGTAGTTAAAATGACTTGTATTGGCAGATATTTGATATGCCGTATATATTTACATGGCAGCCAAGATTATTTGCAAATTCTTTTTAACTCATCTTACCTTGAAAACCAGTGGACTGTACTTAGAATCAATGAAGTAGGTCAGTCCAAATGTTTTTTTTAGGAGTGATTGGGTTAAATATCCCCTTTTAGCTTGCCAGGATGAAAGTATGGAGAGCTAATGCCAAACCCCGGGCGTTGTCGTCATTGTTGGCGTCCATAGACAAAACATTAACCTGGCTGATATGTTTTAACTGCAAGGGACAAGGCTTTGGTATGTATCATATAAATTCCTTATGACCAGGGCTTTCATTTGGTACCTTGACTTTTGACCTAGTGACCTTGACCTTGGACTTCAACTACCTTTTTTAAAAACTTTACCCTTGGCAATATCTTTAAACCATAAGGATAGGGCTTTGGTATTTCACATATAGGTTCCTTATGACCAGAGCTTTCATTTGGTAGCTTGACTTTTGACCTGGTGACCTATACCTTGGACTTTGACCAACTTTTCAAAAACTTTACCCTTGGCAATATCTTTTAAACCATAAGGGATAGGGCTTTGGTATTTCACATATAGATTCCTTATGACCAGAGCTTTCATTTGGAACCTTGCTTTTGACCTAGTGACCTTGACCTTGGACGTTGACCTACTTTTCAAAAATTTAAACCCGAGCTGAAGGAATCAAAAGATTTACTGTACATTGATCTTAACAGCTGACAGCTGGGTGTCGAAGACCTATTGTGAAAATTACACCCATTTCCAGCGAGCTTTGTTGTCATTTGTTTAAAATATTTTTGGCAGTTCTGTATTGCCCAGTACAACTCTGAAAATTACGGTCCATAAAAAAAAAATATGGTGAATGTTGTATAAATGATCATTGTATATATATACTTGTATAGGGTATATGAATAATTCATCAAGGTGATTTTCTGCACAATGATAAATAAATGTGTCCGTTTTGTTGCCAATTTTCTGAGCTTGTTTCACTGTACTGGAAAAATTATTTTGCTGAGGACAAAATAAAATGAAAGCGTGTTTCCTACTACATGCCCAAAATGACATAAGGTAGGTAGGTAGGAAATACATGTTATTTTGAAAAATTATTTTCTTTTCTGCCCCAAAATAGTAAATGGTCAAACTGGAAATGTATGTACTCTACGTCTGTAATTGAACCGCAAGTATTGAAATCAAACAAAGATGCTACACAAAGGCTAATCTTAATAAGAAGTTTCTTAAAAAACCTGATAAATGCCAGATATTTTCCCAATCCGACATCAATAAAATGTTTTAATTTGAAATCGTGGCCAATCGGTTAACCAGAAACCCACATATTCTTTCTTGGCCTTATTGGTTTATTTTTTTATAAACATTTCTGTACTTATGTTGGTCTCACTAACATTAGATATTTAACAGTACATTATATATATGTAAATTCTAGTCTGATGGTTTGAAATAAGAAGCAATTTTTATTTTTTGAATCCCAATTTATCGACATGTTTTAAGATATGAAAATGACTAAAAAAATTGTCATAAACTTGAATTTTTTTATAGTTACCTCCCTTTAAAGCATTTATTTGTGGGTTTTTCATGTTTCATGCCTCTATCTATAAAGAATTGATGACGTAAGTTTTTTTTTTTACTACTGGTAGATTTTGATTTTGTATCTTTTTTGCCAAAGATATATACATGTACTGCTATCTATTGATTTGTCTATCTTGTCATATATACCTCTTATTTAGATAGTGAACCGCTTGCGGTGGTAAAGTGAATTGTGGTGGTCTACAGGTAGAGAGTTCAACTTGCAAGTGGAGGGTCCTTGGATTGATTCCAAGTAGTTGTTGCATGTAAAAGAACCCTCACTGTATTGGGATCAGTCCGTTGCACAGATAAAAATTTGTGGCACTTCACCTATTTTTTAGAAAATTTGCCAGTTTACTTGCGGAAGGCCAGTGGTCTCTTCCCAGATATATTGTGATTGGTTATCTCCTCCACCATTAAATCTGATTGCCACCATATAAATGAAATATTTTGTGTATAAATACCTTTTTAGTTGCTGCTTTACATAGGGCAGGGGAAAGAAAATTTCTTGATCCTGAAGGTTTTTTGTTTTGCAGTGCGTTCTCTTGGACACGGGTGACAGGTAATTTCTTTTCACCTTTGTATTATAAGTTATATCACGATTGTTGAAATCAGATTTTAAAAGAATAGGCCTATGTTAAATGAATAGTATCGATGAGAAATCGGTAATAATAAAGATTTTTATCAGTAAACACGGCTATATCTCATCTTTAATTTTGATGAATAATTATATAAGTGGCCAAACACTATCACTATATAGAGCATTATATCATAAATTACTTGAATTTATAATGAAGCTCTATGCTAACAGGTCAAGGTCATTCCACAGACTATATACAGGTAGTCTTTGTAGATAAATATACTTTAGTGAATACACGGTTACTTATTTACGCAATCTTTCATCTTCAGAGTGGCCAGGATATTTGCGCTGTCACTGAATACATGTCGCTTCAGTTTTTTATTCTGAAAATATTTTATCCAATCAGATACAACTATCTGGCACCTTTACAAGATTTAAGTGAAGTAGCCACGGATATTCAGCAGCATTGCAAATACCCTTAGTCGCACCGAGGATAGGAATATGTGAAAATACATATATTGGTTGTACATGAATATATAATTAATCTGATGTATCGGTGCTCGTTATGAACAAGTTTTTTCGTTGTTTGTCTGGTCAGCAGTATTTAGAAAATCTGTACAAATTTATTTTACAAATGTGTACTTGCTGTTAGTTTTAAAACATTTAGTACTGGTGTATAAATGTCATTCTATATTTATATGTTATATTAATTTGTTTCGATTTACATATGCCTGGTAGCAATGGGTAGATTCGCTATGCTACATAAGTAAAGGGCATATATTAAATATTTTATGGAATCATTTATTGTATTGTAAATTTTGATTGACATAAATATTTGTATCTTCAAAATGACAGTTGTATTGTGTATATACCGGTATATATATATATATATATATATATATATATATATATATATATATATATATACATACATATATCTCTACAGGAAGTATCCAACCCCCTGAGTATATACATATACATCTGGGTACTGTTGTCCTAATGTTAATTAAGAGTTCGTCTCTAATTAAAGCTTTGCCAAGCTAATAAAGATTTGTTGACATTATTAGAAATATGATATTGTTTTTGAAGCCATAAATTGTGTTTCTTTGTTTTTCTGATGTTCTATATGCTATACTCTACAATTCTACAGGTCCCGTGTCGCAGTAGGCAACTGCACTAGAACCTTCACTGCTCAATGGCCCCATGTGCCGAGCAAAATCCCAAAATTTGAAGCCCTTCACCAGCATTTGGCAACATCTTCATATGAGTGAAAGATTTTTGAGTGGGATGTTAAACAATTATGCAACAAAAATTCTAGGTATATATTGTTGGGTAGGGTCACAGATCACTGGCTTTTAAAATAGTCATGAATAAGTACCAATGGATTTTCGAAACTCCCAGATTCATTAGAACATGACAGAATGGATATGATAACCGTCTCAAGATGAAGAACAATTGCGAATCCCAAACAGGATGGGAACAGGTGTCAGCATCTCATGTTAGCGTGCTACACCTGTCGCAAACGTTCCATGGAAACATCACAGGCTTGGTGAAAAGGTAAAGCTCGGTGAATAGGTCATCAGTTAGTTTTAGACCTGATTGGCTAATCTCAAAATGGAAGTCACAATGAAGTACAATGGAATGCATATGCACATACATGTTTGCTCAGCTTAGCAATAATCAAATAATCGAGCTGCTTAGTTCAGTACAGTGAAAGCAGAGAGACCAGCTGTCTTTTGAGTGGTCGACTTGAGATTCACTTAGTTAAATTTTCCTTTATATAAAACCTTTTAAGAGACCATCTGTCTTAGGAGACCATATTTGTGTGGCACTGTTCCGAGTTTGTTGCAGTGACTTCTGGCCCAGGTTTTAATAAAGGAAGCTTTTTTTACAAGTCCAAAGCATAAGTCTTTATTTATTACACTTAAGCAGTATGTTGTGGCATTTCTATATAAATGAAAATATCGGGGACAGACTTTGAATTTTTTAATGGTGTTTATGCCACACTGAACAATTTTGCAGTTATATGGTGGTGGCCAGTTTTTAATGGTGGAGGAAAGAACCTGGTTACAGTGCAACTAAGAAGAGACCGCAGGATCTGGGATAGAAATGAAATAGTTGTACAAATATTTCATGTCTGTTTTAGATTAAATGGTTGTTTTCTATGGTCTGTGTCATGATAAACTCTTCTATAATTTTCGGAGACTATAAACGGAACAACCAGATTCTACTACTCTAATGAAGATTCCTTTATCCACTTAACACACCTATGTAAGATTAATAGAATAGATTTGATATGGAAATCTCCACCTTAGTGCTAACTATCTGGTTTTCCAATCCGAGGGTTTCCCATGGACTCTCAGATTCTTACCACGGGTAGAGATTTCCCTTTCCACTCAACACACCCATGTTTGATTATTTTTCTCCCACAATTCAAACACGTGTACTCCTGTGACATGGGTTTTCAACAATCAAAGGACGTTTCCGAATGATCTGTTGTTAATGGAGATGTAATGAAATCGTTGAATTCAACATATTGTCAAAAACATAATATAATAGGACATACACATGAAAGTCATTCAAAGTGAAATTGTATTGTGACATCATAGTGCATGTAGCTTGTCTACACCCTAAAGTGTGGACAGAGAAATCCTGGCTCGGCAAAATGATAGATATGCCTGTCCAAGGTTGGAGAATATATTAATCACAAAGAAACTTTGTTGTGGAGGAGTTGATACATTTACAACTGGGATAAATTATATATATACGTAAAAAAAAAAAATTACAACACAACAAAATTCAAGATTTTTGGCAATCTTTTAATATTGATAACTGTTCAGTAATACAGTCAAACCCACTTATACTGAACCATGTCACACTGAAATCATGCTATATTTGAAATTTTTTTTATCCCCCTGCCAAATATCTGTATTGCCATCATAACCTTGTTATTTTGAAAACCCTGTTCATTTGAAAGAAAAAATAACTCCCCTTCAATTTCGATATATCAGGGTTTGACTGTAGCCTATATCAGGAGCATAACAAAATAGTTAAAATAATTATATAACAAAGTCTTAGAACAAAGTACTGGGAAAAAAAAATTCCAGTACAGAAAACAGTGTACAACAATTCAATAATATCATTAAACGATACAATATTATTCTCTAGGTCATATGACAAATATTATGTAACCACGGGTCTCTGAAAATAGCGTCCGGAAATATGTGCAAGCTGACTGGCATGTGTTCTAGATTGTGTTTTATATTTGTACTGGAAATATGAGCAAATTGACTGGCATGTGTTCTAGATTGTGTTTTATATTTGTACTGGAAATATGAGGTTGCAGTTCTGAATGACACAGGCTCAGTAATATTTGACCTCTATGTAATTTGTACTGGAAATATGAGCAAATTGACTGGCATGTGTTCTAGATTGTGTTTTATATTTGTACTGGAAATATGAGCAAATTGGGCTGGCATGTGTTCTAATTGTGTTTTATATTTGTACAATATGAGCAAATTGCGTTTCTAGATTGTGTTTTGTATTTGGTCCGGAAATATGTGCAAGCTGACTGGCATGTGTGGCATCTAGATTGTTTTATAGCACAACCTAGAATGCATATCAGTTGACTGGCACATATTTTGGGCCCAAATACGAGCCTCTGTGATGTAACCTGTGTAATACATATTGAGTTTACAAATGACCATTCAGTATAACATCAATACATGATTATTTAATGAAATCCTATAACAATATCAACATATGTGATTGATTTTTAACCAATCAAAATCTGAGTTTTAATGCAAATTTGTCAGAGATGGGGTAAGGAAAATTATATAAGATTTGATCTGTTCTCATAATGTTTAACATTAAAACCATATCATGTGGAGCAAAAGTTTTAAAGAGAATTTAATGGATCAATTTCACATACATTGTTTATCTCTTGCAGGCCATTTGACATATACCATAATAGACTAGTCTAATCCAATAGAAAAGAGCATTCCATTTACATCCTTGGGGTGATGGGGCTATAGAAATGATGTGGAAACTTTTACA
Organism: Atrina japonica; assembly: GCA_030159075.1. Taxonomy (NCBI): domain Eukaryota; kingdom Metazoa; phylum Mollusca; class Bivalvia; order Pterioida; family Pinnidae; genus Atrina; species Atrina japonica. Next base: position 346,914 of record BROG01000576.1, on the reverse strand, counting down.
TCTCAGAGAGTAAAATTTATCATGTTTAAAACAAATTAAATTTAATATGTCATACAAATCAATAAGATACTTCCTCGCATATAATATTAACTCGTCAACTCGGGGAAAAACAACGAACTCTGCTGTGAATCAATGACAGACCACAGACCACTGGGTGAACGAGTTAAAATAAACAGCAATTTTATACATCGCCTAACAGAATGAACGACACAATTTATCACATATTGTAGATTATCAGAGTACTGATATACATGACAATTTATCACAGATTATCATGGTACTGATACATGACAATTTATCACAGATTATCACGGTACTGATTGACAATCACAGTACACAGTACTGATAAATGACAATTTATCACACAGATTATCACGGTACTGATAAATGACAAGTATATCACAGATTATCACAGTATGATAAAATATCACAGATTATCATGGTACAGATTGACAATTTATCACAGATTATCACGGTTATAAATGACAACAAGATTATCACAGTACTGATAAATGACAATTTATCACAGATTATCATGGTACTGATAAATGACAATTTATCACAGATTATCACGGTACTGATAAATGACAATTTATCACAGATTATCACAGTACTGATAAATGACAATTTATCACACAGATTATCACAGTACTGATAAATGACAATGACAATTTATCGGTACAGATTATCATTTACTGATCACAGTACTGATAAATGACAATTTATCACAGATTATCACGGTACTGATAAATGACAATTTATCACAGATTATCACAGTACTGATAAATGACAATTTATCACAGATTATCACGGTACTGATAAATGACAATTTATCAAAGATTATGACAATTTATCACACAGATTATCACGGTACTGATAAATGACAATTTATCACAGATTATCACGGTACTGATAAATGACAATTTATCACAGATTATCACGGTACTGATAAATGACAATTTATCACAGATTATCACACTGATAAAGATTATCACAGAGTCACAGTACTGATAAATGACAACAATTCACAGATCATCACACTGATAAATGATCACACAGATTACTACTGATAAATGACAATTTATCACACAGATAAATGACAATTTATCACACAGATTATCACGGTACTGATAAATGACAATTTATCACAGATTATCACGGTACTGATAAATGACAATTTATCACAGATTATCACAGTACTGATAAATGACAATTTATCACAGATTATCACAGTACTGATAAATGACAATTTATCACAGATCACAGTACAATGACAATTTATCACAGATGATATCACTGATAAATACAATTTATCACACAATTATCACAGTACTTATTGATAATTTATCACACAGATTATCACAGTACTGATAAATGACAATTTATCACAATTTATCACGGTACTGATAAATCACATTTACAGATTATGATAAATAAATGACAATTTATAGACACAGATTAAATCACAATTTATCACAGTACTGATAAATGACAATTTATCACACAGATTATCATCACTGATAAATGACAATTTATCACACAGAGTATCACAGTATTGATAAATGACAATTTATCACACACACTCTCAGGATACTACTGGTTCACATTTGTGATTTATTGGATACATAGATTGGTAAAAAGAATCACAGCGGAACCTGTCTTTAAAGACCACTGTCATAAAAGATCACCTGTCTTAAGAGACTACATTTTGAAAACCATTTTGAAAATTTTTTAATTTAATAATCCTTTAGATAAATTCTCTTTGATAGACCACCTGTCTTGTGAGACCACATTTCATTGGCAGGAGGTGGTCTCGAGACTTCAATGGCAAATGGGGTGGTATCAAGACATCATTGGCAGATAGGGTAGTCTAATGACTTCATTGGCAGATGGGGGTGGTATCAAGACATCATTGGTAGATGGGAGTGGTATCAGGGGTGGTATCAAGACATCGATGGTAGTAGGGGTGGTCTCAAGACATCATTGGTAGATGGGGGGTGGTCTCAAAATTTCATTGGGAGATGGGGTGGTCTCAAGACAGGTTCCACTGTTTAAGTTTATAGATTGATATTTATCTCATCTTGGTTGGTCTGTTTTACTGAAATCAATTTGTTTCAAGGTTAAGGTACTGAAACAACATGTCTGGACTTTCCCCTAGTGATCTTTCTCAAGATTGGTCAACGTTTTACTGATATCGAGTTCTTTCAAGGTTTGGGTTTTCTAAAACCGGATGTCTAGACTTTTCCATGTTGATCACTCTCTGTAAGATAATGGATTGTGACAACAAAACTTTCAGGTACTGCTGGGCTAGGTCTTTCATTTTCCTGTGTTTCTCCTGTATCCCATGTGAAGTACAATCACTTATGATCATCTGAAAATGTTTGGATAGAATCGTTAAAAGATGCAAACGCTAAAATTCTACGACAACCATTAATGCTCTGTATGCTCATTCAAATTTTCATTGGTCGAACAGACCACACCTACAAGAGGTCACTCAAATGTGACCCAACAGTTGATTAAGTTCTATCTTCTATGACATATCAGAAAACGGGAGTGACGAGATTGTATATACCAATGTCAAAGTATACCAAATTACATACCTTTTAGTTATTTATATTATATTAAGTCGATGTAGCTATGATCAACTTAAAACAAGTTACAACCATAAAATAGGTTTAAGCAAAAATAATTTTTTTCAACAGCAATGTGTGACAGTTAGGATCATTAAAGATAAATTCCTGATATGTATGCCTGTGACGTATGAGACAGAAGTCAATGGTTAACTCATAAAAAACAATAGACTCTTCTGTAAATCTGATGTAGACTAGTCCAAATGGTGTCTTTAGGGATTAATGGGTTAAGTGGACAAAACATATATAAAGGGATGGATAGACATATGGGAGTAAAACACCATTGCTGCAAATTTCGTATACACAATAAAAACAAAGAAATGATACCTCCAAAAGCCTTGAAACTGTAAACTCAATAATGTTGGCCCACAATAACATGGGATGACGAATCTTGTTCATTTTCTTGGTTCCGTTAGAAATCACTACATAGACATGCTCCATGATTTGATATGTCTGTAAATATATGTATGGAGACTTTAGATATATTGTAATATAGAAGGCACCAAATAATGTCCTAATTAATGACCTTTAATATTGGCATTTTAATCTTTTACAGTACACACATTTATGTTATGTTGAATTACGGTAATTCAATTATATTTTGTTTAGACTTTCACTTTTCCAGACTTTTCCAAAAATACAGTAAAACCTGTGTTTAGCGGACTGTTGCTGGACTAATAAAATTGTCCATTATAGAGGTTTTCACTGAATGAAGGAGGACCATTTACTGCTAAAACATTCAGATGTATAATCAACACAATCGTTCTTGTAATCAAGTGTTGCAATGCAATGCAAGGAAATAAATACGAAGCAAAAAGACAAAATAAAAGATTGTAGGAGTGTATATCAAGATAGAAATTGGGACATACTGTTTGATACTACTTAGTGGAAAATACCTGTGGTAATGTAAGTCGATCACAGGAAGACTGTCCACTAATTCAAGGTTAAAAATACAGAAATTATGCATATTGGAACCAACAGCTTTGTCCGTTGTCCGGTTGAGGGAGGTGTCCCTAGTAGTCTTATATAACAATGTAAATCGGGACCTAGACATACTGTCCATTATCTGAGGGTGTCTGCTGAATTCAGGTGTTTATTATGGCAGGTTTTACTGTACATTCATTTGCTATTTTAAAAATGGCACCCCCCCAAAAAAAAAAAAACCCCAGTTTGTTGCAAGTTGCAAACCATAATATTGAACATGTATATAAACAGAAGTATACATGTCACCTGTATGCTGACATTATTTTCATATCAAGGGTACTGTACACCTGGTTATTTTCGCCCTTTTACGACAGGAAACATATTCACCCCGTCTTAAATTACCCATAAATCAACATAGTCTCAGGGGTGGCATGTAAGTCTGTGCTTCAATTATTTAGCTTGAAAGTTTGGCTTTCATTTTAAATTAGCCCTGTCATCTAATGTTGAAACTGACAAAGAATTCCCAGGTAAACAATACAGTTCACCTCCGATATAACGCTACTTTTTGAATGTATTATAACAGGTTTGGCGATATATATCAAGGTTTACTACTTCGAGGTGTGGTAATTTTCATGTCTTTTATATGTACATGTTCGACGGCTGGAAATTCTAGATCTGTTTCTAACATTAACCTGAAAACATTTCTAATATTAACTTTCATTGTTTTTTGTTTAAAATAAATCTCTGATAGGCCGGTAATACAAAGGCTTTAGGTTTATATATCCCATCTACTCATAATTATTTCTTGATGTTTGGTAACCAAAAAGTGAGAAGAATCCTCTGTGTGCTAATCAAAAAGGTTACTCTGCCCCAACATTTTATGTGAAATCTGTTTGATTATCATAGAGATGATTCTACACACTTTTCGGTTATGACAACTTAAGAATTGCTTAAAAACAATTTGAATTCAAAAGTACCATGATTAACTCTATTTATTGTCCAATCAGAATAAAAAATATGTGAATTGAAAATTTTGGTTATCTCAAATTTCGGATATCTCAAAGTAAATGAGGCGATCCGGTGATTTTCCAGATAACAAGATTCCACTGTAGTGGTAAGAAACTTTAAGTAGAAGTTTAAGTGTACAGAAATAATATAAATTTACCTCTCTGACAAATACTAAAAGCTGTTTTGCTTCAACAATGGTATCTTCTAGTTCTCTTATGTAAATTTCAGCTCTCCTTTCTTTCTTTTTAAATTTTCTCCAAGTGAACATTTTCTGATGAAAATAGAAATTTAGATAGATACAAGTAGATAAATTTCTCTATTAAAAAAAAAGGTCATTAAAAAAATACAGGTCTAGTCCAGCATCTTAAGCATATCTAACACGAATAATTTAGTCATTGTATTCTGTTCACTGTGATCACTTCATTAACGCCTCAATGCATACAATTACTCAAAAGGTGTCAGACCAGGGCCCGAAGTCACCAAATTTACTCGGTACTCAAGCTCAGCTAACTTTTTACGATTTCAAGATAAAAACATGCAAACTTTATTCTGTAACTGGACATGTTTGTATATTGATGGCATACAATTGTAAATAATGAAAAGAATTATTGTTCATTTGAAGAAAACTTCAGAAATATTAAAAAAAATGTTTGAGTACTGTACTATTTATTCATTTTTTTACAGGAAAATCATAAGTGTGATGCAAAAATTTATATGTAAATGATTAAAAATCACAACATGTTTCCTAATCACTAAAATCCTAAAGTTTTATAAACAATTTAAAATTTAAAAATAATGAAGTAAAAATTGAGCTTGAGTACTGAGTAAATTTGGTGACTTTGGGCCCAGAAATTACTTTGTGTTGCATTGTGGGAGTTGTATCAGTATACAGTATTACAGCTAGCGGGAAAAATAAGAGGAGCTCATACAACTGACTGTAAATTAAGCTGTCCAACTTTTGAAATGATGTGATATAAAAAGTGAATCCAGTTGTAAGCATTGTCAGCATTTTGTTAAATGTAAACAACTTTAAGACAGAGCAAAGACAAAAGACTGTCTATATTTTGATTAATTTTCACCAGATATGCCTACTGCTCATATTCAAAGGAATAAGACACTGTGAATGGACCTTGTGACACGAACAACCAACACAATATTATCTTATAAAGAATTCAAGACCTCGAACGAAGGAATGAATCGGAAATGGAGAGGGCTTGAATTATTTAAGTTGAAGCATATTATGTGCTAAACATACAGTAATCAAAGATTACCAAGCTCACCTCACGTGGCAACTTTGCCTCTATACTGATAACTGGATTTTCTTAATCAATTTTCATGTGATTTTGGCAATGAAATATAAAGGATTTATTAAAATTACAAGTCACTAACATGACCAAAGACAATACAGCCATGTTCAGGTTCTTATTTTCTATCCAAGAAGACATGGACATTCAGCTTCTATCTAATTAAATGATGATAACTTATCACACTTTCAGAAGTGTAACTTCTAGTATCACAGATTTGGTTTGTCTAGTTCTACTACTTTCTCAGATAATGCCCAATTCAAATCTTTTTAACATGGTCACTCAACCATAAAATGTAGGTCAGATGCAACATCTGTAACATACAAGCTGATAATCATCATATGACACATCATCCATGCAAGTTTGGTCTGTCTAAGGCTCACTTCTTTTTGAGAGAATGCCAAAGTAAAATCCTCTTAAGGTGGCCATTAAACCATGAAATGTAGGTCAGATGCCAAATCTGCGAACTGCAGGTCAGATGCCAAATCTGTGAACTGCAGGTCAGATGCCAAATCTGCGAACTGCAAGTCAGATGCCAAATCTGCGAACTGCAGGTCAGATGCCAAATCTGTGAACTGCAATCTAATGGGCATCATTAGATGCATCATCAGAGTAAGATTGGGAAGTCTAGCCTTTCTACTTTCTGAGATAATGCCCAAATCAAATCTTCTTAATGTGGTTATTCAACCGTGAAATGTAGGTCAGATGCCAAATCTGCAAACTGCAAGATAATGGGCATTACCAGATATATCATCATTGCAAGCTATCACCAGTCGCATCATCCATACAAGTTTGGTCTGTCTAGTGCTACTACTTTCTCAGATAATGCCCACATTAAATCTTCTTAATGTGGTCACTCAACCATGAAATGTAGGTCAGATGCAACATCTGCGACATGCAAGCTGATATTGTCATCATATGACACATCATCCATGCATGTTTGGTTTGTCTAGCCTTTCTTCTTTCTGAGATAATGCTGAAATCAAATCTTAACATGGTCACTGAACCATAAATCTTCTTAACATGGTCAGTCAGATGTGGGTCATAGGTCATATGCAGCATCAGCAACCCACATTCTGATGCTCATAACTAGATGTATCATGCTTACAAGCTTTGTCATCCTAGCACTTCTGGTTACATAAAAATCAGTGCAGATGCTGATGCTGACACCAATGCCGAACGCCGACACCGGGGGTATAGCATCAGCTCCCCTTCACTTCATGAGGTGAGCTAAAAATCATAAGGGCTAGAGAAAGCGTGGAATAAGAATCAATTTACCTGGTTTAACACTTTTATTTGTAACCCGTGTATGTAAAAGTCAATGTTGTTATCCTGCAACTTCAGCCATTTTTTCCTCTGTTCTACTGACTTCAGGTAAAATTTGATTGGGTGAGAATATAATCTTTCATTGGTCAATTCCATCACCTGAAAATGATGTGAAAAAAATGGAAAAATTTACAATGCAGCCTCATTACTTGTGTGTATCCTTTTTAGCTAGCCTGAGTCAAAGGCTTAAGTGAGCTATTGCGATCACTCCCCATGTGTCGTCCGTCCATCGGTAAACTTTTCATATTTTCTACTTCTTCTCTGATATCACCAAAGGTATTTTGACAAAACTTAATACAAAGCAAATGCTCAAGGTCCTCTATCAAGTTTGTAGTTTTCAGCCAGATCAGCCCAGGGGTGGATCTGGGATGGGATAAAATATGTCACATAAGGCTCACCTCTTAAAAAATCTTCTTCTCCAGAACCACTACACAGATTGTTTCTGAGTGATTTAACAGTACATGAATATATGATTCGAATTTCTATTTTTCATAGAAAGCAGAATATTAATTTTTGACATGTTTATGAAGTCTTTCCAGACTTCGTCATTTTCATTCATTTTTGCATGATTTCCTCAATTATCTCCCCTTGGATTCACTATGATGCTTTCAATTAATGTATTTTACTTGTATATACAATGTAGGTGAAGAAATGTTTTTGTGCAAGAATTTTGCTGAAATAATTTTTTTTTGATATTTTTTAAGAATTTCTTTAAACCACAATATTTAATTTAGCAATAAATAACTAATATTAACATTTATTTGTGTGAGCATCAACGACTTAGATATTTATTGTCTTTGTGTTGATTTTAATACCCTTCCCGATACTTCTGCACATGCAGTCAGTTTTGCTCTGTTGTTTGCTTGAATGAAAGCAAATTTTTCGTAAATTGATGTAACCCATTTATTGATTATCAACTGTTTAAGATTTATTACACCATGCCTGAAAAAATAAGGTTGTGTTACTTGAGCGATATACATGTAGGTTTAGGAGACCACTTCTTTTTCTGTTGGCTTGATTTGTCCATACAATAATTGTTTACGTTAACAATAGGGACAGTGTAAATTTACTCCCGATACAAGTGTCCAGAGTTATTTTTCTTAATGTATTTATGATATATTTAAAGTGTAAATATTTATTTAAATCAAATTTAAGTTTATATTTTAAATAGATATTTAGACAAATATTATATCTCTTGGTTGGTTACTAAATAATTAATCATAGATTAATGTTAGGTCATTTATTTTTAAGTCGTTTTATGGTTTGCCAGTTTTTCACTTTAGTCAGATAAGTAAACTCTTAACTTTTGAGAATAAAATGCTAAATTTTCCTTGTTTATGGTCTCGGGCACTTTAAAGAACTTTGAAGACGTGGAGGAGGAGCATAATACCAGCATCTCCAAAGTTTACTAATGTACTGGAGATAATGTATTTCATACATTATGAAATAAGGTAAGATCCATTGTCGTTTGAAGAACAAGAGGCCCAGTGGGCCTTAATGGTCACCTAAGAAAAAGTTTGAGTCAAGTTTAGTTAAAATTAGTCAACTGGTTCTTGAGAAGAAGTCGAAAATGTCTAAAAATTTGGCAAAAACCTAATACTTTCTGCTTACTTAGGTGTCTGTGACCTTGACCTTTGATTCAATGACTTTGAAATTTTGTCAAAATGATCCTTAGATAATTCCTACTTTCTCATATATATATATGTATACAAAATGTCAATCAGTTTTGAGATATTAAACAATTTGTAATACAATTGCACCCTATGTTACTGAAGCGGTTCTAGTGCCTCGTTTATAGACCGACTTCATTTTCGTTCACAAACTTTGTAGATATTGACTTAACAATCATGCATACAAAATTTGAAAGTCATCTGATCATAGGTTCATGAGAAGAAGATTTTTAAAGATGTACCAAGTTTTGGTCCTTTTTGGGGTCCCCATGGGTCCTAGCCCCTTTTCATTTGCAAACTTTATGCAACTTCACATGGGGATGATACATGTCAAGTTTGGTTAAAATTGGTGCCCTGGTTCTTGAGAAGAAGTCAAAAATATGTAAATTTTAACGACGGACGACAATAGACAAAAGAAGATCGCAATAGGTCACCCTGAGCCTTTGGCTCAGGTGACCTAAAAATGAAAAACAGTATTTTACAATTCTCACATAATATAGAATATTATGTCCATGTATATCGCTTGCCATACACAGCTAATTCCCCTGTCATGTAAATTTTGAATTTGCTGGGAAGATGTAAATACAAAAAGATAAAACGTGACTGTAAATTTTGTATTTACACCCACCCGGTAAATTAAAAATTTACAAAAAGACATCATTTCTATGTTTTGAAGAAAAACGTGTTCGTCAGTTGCAAATATGCTGCATTCTTCTAATGACAACAGAAAAGAAAATTTTCCAGTCTCTAAAATCTGAAATAATTTGTAAATGCAATCATGGCAAAGTCAATTGTCAAGACCAATAGTTTAAGTCATTTTGATTGAATCTGTTGAAAAAATACTTGGAGAATGAATGCGATTTAGTATTTATTATGCTGCAAATGTCAAAACCACAAAATAAAAATGTGATAGTTGTACATACCAGTATTTAAGAAAATGTGGAAGACGACGAAAACAAATTATAAATTAAGACAATGCGATATAGAGATACTATGAAATTGTATGAATATGCAATTTTTTCAAATTACCATAGTTGTATCTATCATCTCCTCAAAGTTCTCATTTAAAGTAACCTTCCTTAAAATAAGATATTTTCCCTTTTTAATTTTATCCATTTTGGACATTGGTATACATGTATAAAGTTGGTAAATTGCTGCAGCACTCTCATTGTTTCCCTTCAGGAGCACTGCAGCAACACCAAACTCTTCGGTACTACCTGTATTCATCCTTCTCATTAAGAAACGTTTTGAAAATTTTCAAATTATATTTTACCTGAATTTTGGTTTAATTTTACCTGTTTTGATAGTTTTTACAAGACGAATATACAGTACAAATTTAAATTAAAGAATTACATTTCTAGATATTTTATGAAAAATTCTGTCATGCATGTATAGGTTCAATTTCACAGAGTAATGTCAACCTGAATTTTTATTTTACATTCAAATTTAAAATTATCAGAATTAAAAATATATCAAAATTTTTAGATTAACATATTTACAAATTATAGCTAAATTTCACAGATAAATATAAAACCAGATAATTTTTTGTACCCGGTAATCTATTGTAACAATTCTTTAAAATAGAAATAAATTTCTGTCCTTATCAAATAACTTGAATGATCATTGTAATGATAACCTGAAAGCGGCTAGTTATATGTGTTCAAATATTTAAGATATTGGCGATCATAAAGATAAAGAATGATAATAATAAGGGGCCATAACTCCACCAAATAACATGTGCCAAAGTGTTGATCTAATATGTCTGAGCCCTTTAGGCATTTAACCTTGTTACCAAGTTTGAAGAAAATCGAACAATATTTGTTGCCGAAATTGCACAGGAGCTGCAGAAAATGACATTTTTTGCTAATCAAGGGGACATAATTCCCCCAAGTAACGTGCGCCAAAAGTGGCGATTGAACTTGGCTGAGCCCTTTAGGTATTTAATGTAATTACCAAGTTTGAAGACAAATGAATAATATTTGTTGCCGAGATTGCATGGAAACGGCTGAAAATGATATTTTTCGTTAATCAAGGGGCCACAACTCCACCAAATAATATGCGCCATAAGTGGCGATGGGACTTGGCCAAGCCCTTTAGGCATTTAATCTTGTTACCATGTTTGAATAAAATCAGATAATATTTGTTGCCATTATTGCACGGAAACGAAGCCCAAGAGAGGGACAGAGGGAGATAAATATTTAAGATAAAACAAATTCAAAGATAAAATCAAATTCTTCCAAAAGTTCTGCCAAAATAAAGTAAGACTTTTATTATGAGTTGATGGAGCATCAACTCAGTAATGTTGTTGTAAGTTGATTACTTGGGATCAAGTCAAAACACATTTTGCAGTATGGGGTTAATAGCACATTATATTGATGGGAAATTACACATGTATGTGCATTTCAGCAACATAAACTCAACCTCAAGATTGAAATTTCCGAATCACACTTTTATTCGTAAATATTTGCTTTTTGAATTGATGAAAAAGAAGTATCATTGATTCACTGAAATATATAGGTCTAGAAGACTTGTCGAAATACATGTTACAAAAAGTAAGTCAGGCATCCTTTGTGAGTTTTAGGATATTTTAGATTAGCTTTCAAATGTTACTTTTCAATTATTATTTAACATTATACACTTGTGACAAAATTGAAGTTAAAAGCAATTGACCGGATTGTTTACAATTCTTGCATGCAAATAACATGCAAAAGAGTTTTATGGTCGAGTTGTGTGTCATTCCCTTATATTGGCTTCTCTCTGTGAAGTTGGACATCAGAAGCTGTGTCATGTTCACCGGATCATAACTGATGAGAAACTCCTGGCAGTCTTTGAAGTTGGGAAACTGTTTCACATGTACACATACTGACCTAGAGATTCCTAAAGTGCTACTTGGGAGAAGTACAGCGTAAGGCGACAATAATGTCCTGTCGCATAGAAAATTTAATATTGATGCAGCGATGTATAGAAGTGTAAAGCTTTGTATTCATATTGCTCATAGAAGTAGTTTGTTATAACAGCATAATAAATACATCACTACTTACATGTGATATTAAGGGTAAAGGATGTGAAAAAAATGTGATGTTTTCGTTGTCATGATTGTGCTTATTCTGAGATAAAATTGTGTGAAATATGCAAATTTCAGCTAATTTGTTTTCTCTGGAAATAACATGAATTTCCTCAGTAAAAAGGTTGGTACCCTTTATTGAAATCAACCTGCAATACCTTTCAAACATATGTACTCAATGTATATTTTTCAGTATGCCGAGTGTATTATACCAGAGACATACAGTTATACAGTATATGTCTCTGATTATACATCCTTTAAAAGAGATGGCCTGGCTCAGTCAGTAATGCGCTTGACTCTTGATCGTGAGGTCGTGAGTTTGAGTCCAGCCGGTGGCAGGTTGGTTTCCTGTCCTTTGGATGAGACAGTAAAAACTGAGGTCCTGTGTCACAGTAGGTGTCGGCACATTAAAGAATCTTCACTCCTCAATGGCCGTAAGTGCCGAGCATAGGCCAAAATTTGAAAGCCCTTCACTGGCATTTGGAGATGTCTCCATATGAGTGAAAGATTCTTGAGTGGCATGTTAAACATCAATAAACAAACAAACAAACAAAAATCTTTTAAAAAATGATTTACCATCAACTCGTATCAGTACTTTCAATAATTTGTATGACATCATATGTTTTATAGGAGACTTTCCCACCAGTAAGTTAATCCCACAAACAATGTTATAAGGTTTATTGATGAAGGTTTGGCAAAAAAACCACAAAAAAAACCAAAATCATTATGGGATGTACTCGACTAAATTTTGTTTCTGGAAAAGTAAGTTTTACTCACAATTATCTGAGATGCACCATTACATGATGGTCCGCCATGATTATAAGCAGGGGGACCAAGCTTATGAAGACATCCCCAGCAAAAGAAAGTACCACATTTGCATGACATCACGTTACATCCACCATTTTTCTCAAATGGATATTGGCATCCTGGACACTTTTTAACTTTCACAAAACAAGACGCCAATTTAACAGATTGACTGAAGTCACCTGTGGTTAAAACAAGATGTGTTTAAGAAATAAATTAAGTTATCAAGAGCTAAGTCATTAACCAAGATTTTCAAGTCCCATAACTCTGGTAAATATTGTCCTATATTGGCCATAAACAAACTCATTTGAAATCTCACTGATAGAGAACAAATTACTAACATCTATTAAAATATGAGGAAAGAAATTAAGTTATTTGATTGTAAACCAAAATGTTACAATCAGAGAAATTGACAAACAAAAGAATAGACAAATGGACAGAGAAAATGGACAGAAATAGAAATGGACAGAAAAATGGACAAATAAGGTCAGACAAATGGAGGAACAGAGAAATGTAAAAACAGACAAATAGACTGACAGATGAATGGACAAAGGGACAAACAGAGAAATGGACAAACAGACAAATAGACTGACAGATGAATGGACAAAGGGACAAACAGAGAAATGGACAAACAGACAAACAAATAAATAGATAGGCTGATAAAAAAAATGATGCCCCTTTCCCTATTTGGTTACTAATATGTATATTTTTATATCCATCTTACTAAGTAGTGATAATTTTTTCTCCCATTACTGCCCATAGGATTCTCACATGTGTGAAAGCCTTGTGAGATCCATCTTTCTCACATGAACACGTTACCCAATAACAATCAATAATATATTATTTTCTGGTATGTATCGGTAACTTTTGTATGAACATAGAAATTATCATCTGTTTACCAAAAAAAAAAAAACTTTATATACTCAAATTTTGATAACTAATTAGATTTTATTAAATAATAATATAAACAATGCTAGATATGGATAGCAATGGGTAACAAAAGGCATCATATGTGACCCAGTGATCTAAAAATAAAAAATATATACAAACCTCGGTCTCGTAACAACTTTTGATAAACTTGCCACTGTTTACAGGTCAAAGGCCAGTGTGCCGTTCCCTGACAATCCAAGCACCAGTCTTTACTACAGACACATCTTACTGGCATTCCGAGAAAAGTGCTTGCCTCACCTGAAAATAATGTAGTTTTACACTTCAGATATTCATTATTAATACTTACATTTAAGTTGGTTTTGTACAAAAAAGTCTGTTTCTATAGAAACCATTTAAAATTTTATAAGTCTAAGACTTCCACTTGTGTACGTCTATAGCACACAAAAAAATAGACTTACACTGAAGTTTCTTTGTGAATAAGGCCCCAGAACCTGAAATAACAGACCACCTCAATAATCAGACCATGTTAAGTCAGTCAGAAAGATGGTCTTAATGTTGAGGTTCCACTGTACTTCAATTGTACCTCTTATGACAGACCACCTGTCATAAACGACCATATTCAAATGGCTGATATAATGTCCTCTCAAGATAGATTTCACTGTGTCTAGGTCTAACATGTCTTAAGTTCCAATTTTTATTCACTGAGATTCAGTTTTGATTTTATATGATCTAATGGAGTAAATTTGCATATACATAAAGGATAAGACAGTATATTGAGAATTTCTTACATTCTCAAAACCACTAGGTTCAATGATCCTTTGGATAAAACCTCTTTTTAGAGACCACCTGTCTTTTAAGACCACATAGACAGGTTCCACTGTAATATGACTTTTAGAGCTACTCAAGACTTAACATACGACTGTAATGGATCATATGACCCAATCAGGTGACCTAAAAATAATTAAAATAACCTGGCGAGGTGGAGTCCTGCGAACCTTTTCTTGAACCGGACAAGTTTACATCTTAGATAATGAAGCATAACAACATTAAAACTACACTGGCAAGAGTAATCTCCCCTACTTGTCACCAATACCTATAAGTATCTAATGAGGAATAAAATGTTTTTCCTGTGAAGCCTGTTGTAACCGAAAAGTTAGTAGAATAATCTGTATGATAATCAAAAGGTTACGCCACCCCGCCAAGTTATGTCAACTAAACAAACAATATTAACCTCTAAAAAAATATTACCATTTCCTGGCCAAGTATGTATAAATGTTTACACCATGACAGTTCATCCCAAACTCCGTGACACAAGAGTCACTACTCTGATCTTCCGAGGTGATAAAGGAAACATTCATGCAGGACAGAAACAATTCAAGCGTGACAAATATCACATGTAATGCATATTCATTAGCTGTACAAATCATGCATATCATTGAGGATAACCATCTCTGTGTGCACTTCTCAGTTCTGTGTTCAATTATTATTCTTCAGCAAAAAACACAATGACTCCCTTATTTGATAGACTTTGTTTGACTAGCATCATAATTGACATTATCAACACTACACTAAATGACTACAATTACATGTCAAGAAAATGAATACATGCATTTCTATAAACTAAATCTTTTTTTTTCACAATCATCCTTTCATTTCCCCGCTAGTGAATCTATTTCACATTTTTTTTCACATCTTTTTCTGACTTTCTTTCAAACATGTCTGCTGTAAGCTCAACATCATTGTCATATTTCTCCAGTAACATTTGAGCTATATCTGCTTTGCCCATTTTCGTAACAGCTGCTACAAGTTCTTCAATTTTGTCATTTTCTTTTGCCCAGTTTCTCAACTGTTTCCATGTTAACAGTACTTGTTGAGCTGTATCTGAATTTGCACCTTTGCCGTTTTCAGTTGATGTATCACAAGCTATCCTTACTATGCTAGTGTTTGGTATATTTAGGTACATCCCGAGAACAAGTCCGTCATACTTTTCATTTCCGATCGTTTGAGCTAACACAGCCAGGCTGCTGTCCTTCAAAACAGATGATTTCTTCTCTGATAATTTTTTAGCTGAAAAAGATTGTTTCCCTTAGACATTCAAATATTTCTATCTTAGTATAACAATCAAAATTTGTTTGATATTTCAAACTGACACAACAAAATGCCTGACAATCACAATTTTTTTTAGCATTGCTGCCATTTTCATTTTTTATCTCAATAAAATTTGGGATTTGGTTGGCTTATATTACATGTATGAAATGAAAACAAATTATATAACAAAAGATTTTACAAATCTACTGAACAACCTCTAAAAATATTTAGGAAACATCAAACAAATATTTCAATGATACCCTTAAAGGTGCTCCTTGACAGAACCCGGTATTATAAAATATTTTTAAATGATAACCTTAAAGGTGCTCCTTGACAGACAGACTGGTATTATGAAATATTTTTTTAAATGATACCCTTAAAGGTGCTTCTTGACAGACAGACCGGTATTATAAAATATTTTTTAATGATAACCTTAAAGGTGCTCCTTGACAGACAAACTGGTTTTATGAAATATTTTTTAATGATAACCTTAAAGGTGCTCCTTGAAAGACAGACTGGTATTATGAAATATTTTTTAACGATAGGCTTAAAGGTGCTCCTTGACAGACAAACTGGTATTATGAAATATTTGTTAATGATAACCTTAAAGGTGCTCCTTGACAGACAGACTGGTATTATGAAATATTTTTTAATGATAGCCTTAAAGGTGCTCCTTGAAAGACAGACTGGTATTATGAAATATTTTTTAATGATAGCCTTAAAGGTGCTCCTTGAAAGACTGTCTCATATATTATGAAAATTTTAATTATTTTCATGTGATTTTGTTTTTGGATTTTACTGGATGAGGTTACCATAATTACATTGACTTAAGTTGTTTTATTGTTATTTAATGTCCCACTTAAGTATCTTTCACTCATATGGAAAGATCAGCACATGCTGGTGAAGGGCTTCAAATTTTGGCCTATACTCAGCACTTACGGCCATTTAGCAGTGAGGGTTCTTTAACACGCCAACACCTAAAGTGACACAAGACCTTAGTTTTTACTCTCATCTGAAGGACAGGACAAGTCAGTCTCCTCCACCAAGGCTCGAATATGCGACCTTCCAGTTGTGAATCGAGCACTCTTCCGCAGAGCCATGACGGCTCTCTACATTGACTTAAACAATGTAAAAAACCAAAAAACAGTCACTGTTATATGATGGTAGTCAGTTTTTAATAGGAGAACCTGGCTTTAATATAGAGTGGAACCTCCTTATTAAGACCATTGACTGACTCTAAGTGGTCTGATTAGTGAGGTGGTCTATTAAGTGAGGTACTATACTAATTCAATATCAATGAAGAGACTGGAAATTCATGGTCGTAAATGTGAGGTGGTCTCCTAAGCGATGTGATTTTTAGGTGAGGTTCCACTCTACTTGAGAAGATATCGATGGCCTTCTGCAAGTAAACTGTCAAACGTTCTCACAAAATCAGCTTACATGTACATGTATGTTACAGCAGGACTTGAACCCACAGTGACAGGAGGTGAGAGTTTGTTTGTTTATTGTTGTTTAACATCCCACTCAAGAATCTTTTACTCATATGGAGACGTCACGAAATGCCGGTGAAGGGCTTCAAATTTTGGCCTATGCTCAGTACTTATGGCCATTGAGGAGTGACGGTTCTTTAACGTGCCGGCACCCACTGTGACACGGGACCTCGAGTTTTACTGTCTCATCCGAAGGACAGGAAACCAACCTGCTGCTGGTTGGACTCGAACTCACGACCTAATGATCAAGAGTCGAGCATGCTACCGAGGTGAGAGACTTCATGGTTTAGAGTCTGACGTTCAAAACATTTGGCCATGGAGGCCCCAGTTCATGTAAGATACATAAAGCCAGGAGACATAATATAGGTTATTTTTCAGGACCTCATAATTGAAATGTTAATTTTAAATCAATGCAATTAATGTGTATCTTTAAATAAAAGCATTTTTGAAATATAAAGATATTAAAATAGAATTTCATGTACTTCTCTGAAGCAGCACCTTTAATTCATTCACTCCTGAAGACACATTTGGATTGGTCTAAGTGTCACTGATTTACAGAACAGTCCATTGTTTTTCAGGGGTTGATGGGTTAAATGATCACAAATACATTGATTAAATGAATTAGATTAAAAAATAACAAAGTTCATGGACATTAAATGAAAAAAATTAATACAGAAGATTTGTATGTTTCTACTTCCTCTTAGAACTATGAAGCGTCATGCCATAAGTTTATGAACAAATGTCATTTTGCCCATTACTTTCTTTATAATCATTTTTCTGACCTTCATTATTAAGTCTTTTCTCTTAAATTTTGGAACAATTATACTTGAAATACATAGATCCCCCTCATAAGATTTGAATTTGAATTTATATGTTAATTTGGAGGTTATTGTTCATACATGTACCTTTATATATGCTTCATTTCCTTCTTTCTTTGCAGTAAATTATTCCAAAGAAATATGTGTTGTACAGAAAATTTGTTGTATCTTATAATTTAAGTACAACAGAGTAATGAATGATTTATAAGAAATTATGTGGAATAAGCTCCAAGAGAATGAAATTAAAAAGAAATTAATAATCTTAGAAATGATAATTTTTTCATAAGAAATAATGCAAAAATTATGTTTGTTCATAAACCTTCAGCAGTGTACAACATGTATATCCTAGTGAAAGACAAGACATTCAGATTTGATAAAGGTAAGTGAGTCTTATCCATTCCCTACATCAGTTGATTTTTATCCATGTATGAAGGAACTGGGGCCCTTCACTAATAACTTTATTTGAACCAAACTAATTACGATAGGTCTGAGTATATCTTTGTGCAAAAGTTTCTCTGGTAAATTTGGTGATAATCTGAGAAAAGATGAGAAAACATGGAGAAAAAATAAAAACCTTGAAGATTTGACAAAAAGATGGAATCAAGATTAGATTAGTAACCTTTCACCTTTGAAGAGTGCAGAGAAACATGTGTATTCAGAATATGGTCAAGACTGGCTGACAGTATATATAATCATGATATTGTAGAGAGATGAGAGTTGGTACATACACAAGCCTTTAGTTACTATGGTAACTAAATAAGAGACATAAACATTTCCAGAGATGCCACACTATCTACACAACATTTGACAGAAGGTTCATGAATTTCATAACTTTTCTCACGTTTTACCCTAGAGATGTTCTAAACTAAATATGAAGAGAAATAGAACAAAAATAAAAGAGCCATGACAATGTCACAGAGAACACATAACACAGGTCAAATGACATTCATAATGACACATTGACGATTCCCATACAGAAAAATGCAAATTTTTAGGCTTTTTTACATTCTACATGTATATTGTTTTTGAGTTGATGTACATTTTGTATTTATATTCAAGCAGTAAATTACCATGTTAAAAATATAAAAAAAATTTAATACATTTTTTGTCTTTTTAATTGTTTGATGTGGCCTGATCAGCAGTAACTACAGTATTAGGACATCAATTGAGTTCACGAAAATAAATTTAACTATATAATCTCAGTAATTCTGCATTTGTTTGATTTTGTCCTCTGAATTTGATTGATACCCCAAATAAATGAAAAATGGCATTTTTTAACCCGGAAGTCTGGGCCTAATTTTGATAATAGTTTTGCTAGGTTACATCCATAAATTACTTAAAAGTATCAATGGTTTTATTTTAGTGTTTATGAATTACATCATAGATCCATTCACTGACTTTGTAATAAAGACAGACATGACATCCTTGAATTTTACTCCCAGGAAGAATAGTGTATTCTTCCTAAAAATAACAGATACAGTCATGGGACATATATATTCGTCACTTATTTTATTTTCTTCTTTGTTTTATATAAAACCAACAATTTTTAAATGCCCACAAAATACACTAATTTAAGCAATATTTCAAATATTTTATTTTTACATGAAGGAAATTGAATACATATTTTTAATCTTTTGGAAATTCAGATATACTCTTTGTTTATTTTGAGAAAATAATGATTCTGTGGAGGATGAAACTATTTCATGTAAATTTTGATATATTTCATTAGTACGTAATTTATAAAATAATTGCATGAGAAAAAATACTGACATTTCTGTATATAAACATGATAATTTAAAAATGCATATATTTTAGAAATATGAAATTATCCTACTATAAATTTGTACAAATTTGTCAAATTCTGGTATGATTTGTAGATTTTTTCAGAATTTAAAAATTGTTGGTTTTATATAAAACAAAGAAGAAAATATCATAAGTGACGAACATAAATGTCCCATGACTGTAGATTAGCATATTATAATCAAAACCTCACCTTCCTGTGAATCAGATTTTGATAAATGATGAATTCTACAGGAATTACTGAAAAAACACAAATTTTCTAAGAATATATAGTAAAAATAAATTCTACGAACTCATTTACGTCATTCTACTGTAGTTTTAAAAGTTAGTAGGTCTGGTGGCAAATTTTTCTTTTAATAAGTTGTACATGTAAAGTTAGACAACATTTCTGATATGAAAATAAAGATAAGTGCCAAATTTTTTTTTCTTTTTATCAGATTTTTAGGTTGGTCAGTCAGGTCACATCAAACATTTTTTTAAAAAATTTTGTTTGTTTGATTAACAGATGATATGTACAATCACATTAAAAAAAATAATAAAAAACTATTTTGATAAACTCACATCAATCCTGGAAAACAATGGACTCAACTCCATAACAAAGATAAGTCCCAATGTATCTTTAAGGAAGGAAGTAAGGTAATTTACCTGTAACTACATTGTACAGTGAAATGTCACCTACAGACCATCTTAATCTAAAGACTTCTATGTCAGTATAAGTGAAATATTTTGATCATAATTTTAAGGTTTGTAAAATACTATAACATACATATTTTCTTTTTTTTTTACAATCAAAATAATGAATTTTTAAAAGATCTTGCTTAGTATATCATTTTGATGTCAAGGTAAGATTTCACTGTAGGTATTGATTTATCATTACATGTGATACTTGTCAGTAAGGGGACGTAACTCTATGATAATGGTTTCCACCATTTATATATATGCATATGTTAAATATGAATTACTAAAATATTGGCAGCACACAGAATGCCCTAAAGTTGTCAGTTTAGTACTCTTATAAGCATGCTTGTTTTGTATTATAAACTTCATCAGTACATGTGATATATGCACTACATGTATAAAGTTAAAAATCAAGGGACATAACTTTGTGGCATTTTCCACAATTTCCTAAATATATGATGTAAATTGTCTAAATTCTAGTTTCAAATTGAATGTTTTCAAAATCCCAAGGATATTTCCTGAAGCAGTCTACAGGGGCTTTGCTGATACAACAAGATGATAGAGAATGGCTGAATATCAAGAAACTGATTCTCTGAAAATAATGTAACCTAAACACCACTTTGTGGGAGAGATGGTGAAATCTCAGTCCAAGTGCACAAAATTTTGTGTTTTCGGGATGAGGTTTGCTCAAAGTGGTGTTTAACTGTTTTTTTTCTTATGTTAAAACAGTATAAAAGTGTCACTGCATCCATCTTTGTTTACAAACAGACAACTAAAATATATTAAAAAAGTAGCTCTGTACAGGTAGGTACATGAATTATTCATGAGGACTTTATTTTTAGTTTCCTAGTGTCATCAACCTGAAGGTGTACTGTACTATAAATGTATACATTGTATATCAATATCACATCATTGTTACTGCAATTCAAATTTTTAAAAATGTTTGTACATTTCAAAAGGAAAAAACATTACACAACAGTAAAACCTGTCTTGAGATACCACCTGTCTTTTGAGGCTACATTTTAAAAACCACTCGGTAAAATATATCTGTAGATTAAAACCTGAGTCTTTTGAGAGACCACCTTGTCTTGAGAGACCATAGACAAATTTCAGTAGCAGATGGAATGTCTCTCACGACAGGATCCACTGTACTGGTTCGACACCAATTCTCATCTGGGCTATAGGTTTTAGCTTTGTGATAGGTATCTCAATACTTATACATGGAAGTTTTCTCTCCTGCATATTTTAAATCTGTTATCGATTTCTTACACACAGGATCCACTGTACTGGCTCGACATCAATTCTTATCTGGGCGATAGGTTTTAGCTTTGTGATAGGTATCTCACTACTTATACATGGAAGTTTTCTCCCCTGCATATTTTAAATCTGTTATCGATTTCTTACACACAGGATCCACTGTACTGGCTCGACATCAATTCTTATCTGGGCGATAGGTTTTAGCTTTGTGATAGGTATCTTACTACTTATACATGGAAGTTTTCTCCCCTGCATATTTTAAATCTGTTATCAATTTCTTACACAGAACTGTCTGTCCTTGCACTCCTCAACAATCTCTGTCAACGGCTCAACTTTTGCCAGTTTCTGGCAAAATATATAAATCTACTATAGATTTTGATTTTTTACAAGGTATTGGTTTTTTTGCACATATTTTTAGTGCAGATATAGAAAAAAACACTATTTTCCTTCAAATGAATGTGCATGCTAAAATACTGCAAATTCATCATTGGAACACAGCCCTGGTGAGAACTGGTCACCTGCCAGTAATTATGGTAACATACTTCTAAATTAATAACTAAGAAGCTGTAAGAGTAATCCACTGGTGTGATGTTGACCTTTGACCTTTAAATACATAAATAGCATTCACTAGCCATTGGATATAAATAAACTGTAAAATATGATGACTGTGGTAAGAAAGTGTAAAATCAAATATAACACTACTACATGGTTTACATCGTTTGTATTATAGGAAGATGTTTATTTTATTTTTGTAATATAGTAAAATGGAATGCTTCATAGTATATATTCACACCCACTAAAATCAACACATAATTGTCTGACAGATAACATTTAAATAGACAATAAAGGAAAATTGATTAACAATTAAAAAATTACACCTAAAAACCTAAAACCAGATGAACAAGATAAAAAATCTGCTACATGTAGATAAAAAAAACTGTTGTCACTGGCACATACAGAAAGATCAACTATAAAGATATTGAAATATTGAGACAGACAGAATAGTAAATAGGCAGAAACACACAGACAAAAACATTAAAATGGACAGACTTTCTAATATGCAGGTAGCCCAAAAGATCCATTATGCAGACACAGCCAAAACAGTAACTGAGAGCTAAAGCATGCGAACATGTGATACAGAAACAGAAAAAAGGATCAAAATTAAAAAAAGGCCAAAAGAAACTTATGTTATATCCTAAGTCCTTGCCCTATCTGAAGGTGCCCTTACCCAGATGATATCAAATAAAAAATCCCCACCCTGTCTCAAGAATCCCTTACCAAGGGGTAATAAAATAAAAAAAGTCCCCACCCTATCTAAAGAGGCCCTTACTCAGGGGTAATCAAATCCTAAAGTCCCCCACCCTATCTAAAGAGGCCCTTACTTAGGGGTAATCAAATCCTAAAGTCCCCCACCCTATCTAAAGATGCCCTTACCCAGGGTTAATCAAATCCAAAAGTCTTCAACCTATCTAAATATCCATTTTTTTTTAAAACAGAGATAATAGAATGTACACACAGATACCAAATTGGAACAGTTTCAGAAGCTCATGGACACCACATGGAAGCAGACGCAAACATATCACGCTAGGTCACCTTTGTGACTCCGGTGATCTAAAGCTGCCATTAAAGAAAGCTCATGATCACCGCATGGAGGAAGATAACAACATGTCATGCTAGATGACCTGTGTGACTGTGGTGACCTAAAATTGTAATGAAAGGTACTCTTTCAGATAATTTCATGAAATTAAATCTTTTGAGTTTTTGAATAACAAAATGTATATATTTCCTGGGGAAATATCATTCACTGCAATATTTTACAATTTGCATCCCCAAGAAAGATACACCAGGGTTGAAAAAAGAGCCATACCTTATAACCTTTATGTTGTTAATGAAACAATTTTCTTGTGTAAACCATACATGAGTTTTGGTTTTGTTTTTTTTTTACACCATGTGACAACTCAATGTCAGCAGTCCTGTATTAAACAACAATTCTTAGCACAACATTAGGACTGGTACATGTGGGGTAACTGACACGAAAAAAAAACCTTCATCGTGTATGTAGTGTAAATTACCCAGATGCATATATTTCCACGTTTACAGTAATTTATATTGTTTTTAGTCGATGAAGTTAGGTTCAACTCATCAAGTAATTACCACAAATATAAATTTATACAAAAATAAAAATTTGAGCCAAAACATGATACATGTATCGGCTGTGAAAGAGTACCTTTAAGCAGGAAGAATAAAACATCCTGATTGATAACTATTGCAAAGCAGATGAATGCTGCAAGCCAACAAGCAAATATGTATGTGCAAATAAAATGTGGAAACTTAAAAAAAAACAACAACATTAACTCAAATACAACATTAGCATACTGTGGGAAACTTTCAACAACTAATCACTTACTTGTATTAATCGGAGCCGCTACACTCTGACAAGCTGCATTTGGACACCACTTCCATTTCTGAGATCTTTCGATGGCGACCTCTACTTTTCTTCTCATCCATCTTCTGAAGAGTCGGGGCGTGATCAGAGACATCACTGTTACTTCATCTATCTTACTGCGACATTTGTACTCCTGTTAAAAAAGAAGGCACATATGTAAATCTGATGCAAAATTGAGGCCACATGAATATTATCAATCACTTTTTATCCTATCCTATAAATTTACTCTGATGCAACTAACTTTTTGAGGCCACTTTATTCTGAATGTTTGTATATTGATCAATCAATTGTAAGTAATGATAAAAACTATTTTTATCAGAAATATTAAAAAAATGTTTGAGTACATACTCAAATCAGTACCATACTCAACGATTCGTTTTTTCTAAAGGAAAACCATAATGTGACGCAAAAATTTATATGTAAATGATTAAAAATAATAGTTTCCTAATCACTAAAATCCAAAAGTTTTATATTAAACAATTTTATAGTCCAGCTTGAGTTTGAGTAAATTTTACAGTCATGAAGATACAAAATCCGTTTTACAGTCAATTCGCGAATTATTGCCACTCAATTCATCACCATTCTCTTTATAATGCCACAGTTTTTCTGGAACATTTTTCCAGCTACAAGTAAACAAAATTTTCTTTAAAATGCCTAATTCATTTTTGCCATCCACCACTCCATTTTCTGAACAAACGTCCATTTCAAAATGTCAGTTATCTTGGTATATGATGCTGTAAGTGATTGAGGTCAATATAGCAGCTAATTGGTTGCTAGAAATCAAAGATGTAAAGTCAGGCAGAAGTATTAACACCAGGTAGTTGAAGAATAAGAAAAAAAAACAAACAAGATAATTACTTAATATGAACTGTTGTCCTGTTTTCTGTTCAGAATCTCTATCAATCTCTTACACAGAGTTGTCAGTCCTTACACTCCCCAACATTCTCTGTTATGGTCTCGACTTTTGCCTGTTTCTGGCAAAACATATAAATCTTCCATAGATTTTGCTCTTTATAAGATATCGATCTTTTTTGCATATATTTTTAGTGCTGACACAGAAAAAATACTATTTGAGGTGAAAATACTTTTCAGAAATTGATATAAATATAGGGACTATATTTTTGCAAAGAGTTTCCATACTCTGTGTAATTTGGTTTTTATAAACATTCTGTGGGTTACATAACCACTTGTTATGGGACTTTTTTTTTATATGTTGACAGAGATTGTTGAGGAGTGTCAGGACCAACAACTCTGTGTAAGAGATCATATCTCAATTTTCTGCAAGGAGTGGGAATTCAATTCATTGCCAAACTGAATATACTGCCATTATTTCTTAAAAACAAATGGCGATATACTGCCATTATTTCTTAAAAACAAATGGCGGTTGTATATGAGAATTGACTGTACTTACTAGAGTGCTAAATACC
Organism: Atrina japonica; assembly: GCA_030159075.1. Taxonomy (NCBI): domain Eukaryota; kingdom Metazoa; phylum Mollusca; class Bivalvia; order Pterioida; family Pinnidae; genus Atrina; species Atrina japonica. Next base: position 321,289 of record BROG01000576.1, on the reverse strand, counting down.
AACTTTGAGGAGAATTGGCACCACAAGTAATTTTTGTTATTGATTTTTTGTAAGAAGTTAAAGTTTGAATGGTTTAATACACATTGTAATTACCATTTTCTATGAGGTACTGCCGTCCAGATATGAAGATAAAGGGCCAAGCACTGGTTTCCAGAAAAGTTTAAAATGTTTAAAGGTTTAGACAGGAAACAAACCTACACGATGCACTCCTACATCTGAATGATTACATCTCTTAACACATATCAGTTGGACACGTGTATAATGCATAAACCCCCATGCACACCCACACACCATGCACACACACAACATACACACCCACATACACAACAAAACACACATACTACACACACATACCATCCCCCCCACACACCCACACATGTCACATGATATTGAACTACAATATGACTCAGGAGACCAAATTAAATGTAGTACCATCCAGGGACCAAACAAATTAACTAAATATTCAAGCAGTTGTGGAAATAGATCTGTTTTCACCATAAAAATATTAACATTTTCATGATTGTGTGGGTGACTTCTGGCCCAGATCATGTAAGGCTGACAATTTCAGACATTTAAGCTGTTGTATGATTCACATTACCTCGGGTGGGTGGGGTAACCTACACAACACACACACACACACACACACACACACACACACACACACACACACACACACACAACACACACACACACACACACACACACACAAAACAGACATGGACACACACACAACTCACACACATAGATACACACATACAACTCACACACATAAACACACAACACACACAAAACTCACACACAAAGACACACAACACATACACATAACTCATACACATAGACAAACACACAGACACAACTCACACACATAGATACAACACACACACAACTCACAAACATAGACACAACACACACAGACACACAACCTACACACACCACTCACACACAGAGACACACAGATACACAACTCAAACACATAGACACAACACACACAAAACTCACACACAGACACACAACACATACACACAACTCACACACATAGAAACACACAGACACAACTCACACACATAGACACAACTCACACACATAGACACACAACACACACAACTCACACACATAGACACACAACACACACAACTCACACATATAGACAAACAACTCACAAACATAGACACATAGAGAATTCCTGTCATAACCTTGGATAGGATCAAATCAACAAAGATGCTCCAAATGAATACTGCAGACTGATAATTTCTTCGCTATAAAAATGAATTACATCTCTTTACTATTTGATAAACTTTCAAGATCCTGTAAGTCGTAATTTCATTGGTTGAACAGTACACACCTACGAAAGGTCACTCATATGTGACCCCACAGTGGGTTTCGTTGGATCATCTATGTGGCATATCAGAAAACAAAAATGATGAGAGATCAGTTTTTAAATTAGAATATTTATATACCAACTGCAATTCCCTTCATTGCAAGTATATAGAGCGATATATTGTATATTCCAGTAAATGCAGTCGCGTGCCCCGAGTATTAACCACTTTACTTTTCAGTGTAAGAATACATGAATGAATCATTAAAGAACAGAATATCACATGTTTATTTCTCATATATTTAATCTCAAAAGCCATACATTAGGCCTACCACAAAACAAATAAAAATCACAGAAAGAAATCGGAAACACAAGACTACATCTGTAGCACATTGTACAGCCTACAGGCCCATATCGCGATATATCTAGGTCATGTTATGACCAGAACCACAGACCACCGTCTGGCACAGAAATGAAAGTTCGCTTCATAGTTACAACAGAAAAAAAAGAGAGTAAGGCCTAGTGCAACTCTGTCAAGCATCTCTTGATAAACAAGTTGATTTGTTTGCCTTCACTGGATATTCCTATCAGAAACAATTCATCACCCGCATCGTGTGAAATCAGGTTGTGTGAAATAAGCCTACTTTCGTAGGTTACGTACCAATCAGTCATCATGGTTCCCAGCTGCTTGGTAAAAAATGTCAAATAAAATGGCTTCTTTCAGTTGTCATGAATGAATATTAGCTGTCTCACTTCTTGTAAGTCACATTCAAACTTTCTATAGTATATCCCATTAATAATATATCAGAATTCAAATGCAAATTCGTTGTAAATACATTATACAGCATACTCATGGGCGCGGCCATTTGCATTTTTAATTCTCTTCTGACACATTTAACCTTCCGGTTACCAAGCAGACGAATATTCTAAAATAACTTAAAAAACAAATCTGACTCTTATTCAAAATTTTCCATATCACTAGTTTCTTTCAAAATGATATGAAAATAAGAAAATAAACCTTAATTCAATTTAGTATTTCCGGACAGAAAAGGGGAACTACTTCTCGTCTCACACAGCTGTTCAGCTGTTACGTCATATAAAAAAACTCCTACCGCAAAGCCAATTAAATAGAATGAATTTCGTAACCAGCTGACTACAGATTAACAGAAAATGGTAATATATATAAATATAAGGATTGTTTTTTATTTTTTGGACTGCATCAATTATAAATGCAATGGCTTATGGAAAAAAATTCACTTTGTGCTGCACAGAATTTTTTTTCCATAATCCATTGCATTTATACTCTATGCAGTCCAAAAAATGAAAAACAATCCTTAATTGTAGGTATGGTGGTTGTTGGAATGATTACGCTTGCCAGTGTAATTCAAAAGTTGTTACTACATAATCAACAGCCATTACACAACTTACAATGCACTCAATATTCAGAGCTCCCTGTTGAATTTTCTCTTTGATGTAACTCGACAGGCAGCCATTACATGTAAAATGCTGGCATGGTAAAATCGAGGTTCCCTCGGAGTGCTCATCAAGGGAGACAACACAGATGTTGCAGAAAACATTTGTTGTTTTCTTTATTCCACCATCATTATGAAAATGCAACACCTGAAAAAAGATGTTTGTAGATATGTATGATTTACTTATTGACAAAGATTTCATGTAATTACGAAATGTTTATGGAAAGAATTTATGACAATATTTTTCTATTGAAATTAAGTGGCTTAATTTTACTCATTCACCCCTAAAGACACATTTGGACCGGCCCAAGCCATTGATTTACAGAAGAGTCTATTGTTTTTTAGGGGATGAGTTAAAGATATTACATTCTGCTAATACTTTAATTGATTTTTTTTACATGTTTGTTGTATTATAAAGTATTTACCAAATATACCATCGTATGTTTCCAATAAACAATTTTCGTGTTGTCCGATTTCATTCAGTTTCGTCACAATAGCTTGTAATCTAATTTTCAAATCTAGCACCTATTACTTCATCATATTAATTTCCCTGGTCATATAGGCAATAAACTTCTTATCCAGTGATAGAGTGATGCCCTACTTTGCTCTGTGAAACTGCACTCTAATATGACGAATCGTGACGTAACAAGAGAAATTGAAAATGGTCTATTCATTATGTGTAAAAATTCATACAAACTAAATCTATCATATTCGAGCCTTATCATATTAAGATATGATATTGATGTCATATTTCTTTATTCTGCGAGTAATTCTCTTGTACTTGTACAAAATTTATATTTACCTTTTTGCACTCAGACTCTTCCTCCTCATTTGATGTCAGACGTTTATAAGCCTCAGTCACAGACATCACTTGACATTTTGAATGGTATTTTTCTAAAAACTTCAGCTGTGAACTTTGCCGTGAGTGACGAACTGGGCGTGTCAATATTTCCTTTCTAGAAAATTGAAAAAAAAGTAATGAGTAATGAAAAACAGTCAGAAGCTGTCTTGAAAGATGATGCGATCTGCCACTCATATGCGATATCTCAAGAGAGTGGCAAATGGTTATTTGAAGGATTGTTTACCTGAGTGGTTCCAAGATTACGGTCTCAAAAGACAGGTGGTCCAATAAAAAGAAGTTTTATTTAAAGGATTGTTTAATTGAGTGGTTCCCAGATTATGGTCTCAAAAGACAGGTGGTATTTCACAAGACTTTCACTGTACTCCTTAAGATCTGGGGGTCATCTGTTAATAATTTAACAGATCAGTAAACATAAAATTACTTCTGACCATGCCTCCATAAATAACAAACAGTAAACTGGTGTTATTATTAAGAGTCATATCCGAGTCCTTGAAATATTTTCAGTTAATTTTTCAGTGCAATGGATCTTGTCTCAAATGTCCACTCCCTTCTGTTAGTGAAACATGATCTTACAAGATGGGGTGGTTGGTCTCTCAGAGGTTTTACCTAAGAATTACTTAAATACTTCAGAATGTGGTCTCACAAGACAGGTTTCACGGTGCTAAGTATAAATTTTACTCACTGAGCTTCTTTCTGTTGAAGTTTAATTGCGTCTTTAGCCAGCTGCACCAGTTCATTTAGTCTAAACACAAGTAGATCATCTAGCATCAACAGCTGTCGGAAATGATCGTTTGTTTTTTCCAATGAATGCTCATCCTGTCCGTGAATTTGAACGCTGAAGTGTGAAATGAATCATTATTATTTGGTCTCTCAAACCGGATCTGAAGTGAAGTGTGAAATGAATCATTATTATTTGGTCTTCACCTGGGGGGATCAGTGAATTTGAAAGCTCTAAAACCTTGGGGGATCAGTGAATTTGAACACTGAAGTGTGAAATGAATCATTATTATTCAGTCTCTAAAACCTGGGGGAATCAGTGAATTTGAACGCTGAAGTGTGAAATGAATCAGTCTCTCAAACCTGGGGGAATCAGTGAATTTGAACACTGAAGTGTGAAATGAATCATTATTATTTGGTCTCTCAAACCTGGGGGGATCAGTGAATTTGAAAGCTGAAGTGTGAAATGAATCATTATTATTTGGTCTCTCAAACCTTGGGGGATCAGTGAATTTGAACACTGAAGTGTGAAATGAGTCTGGGGGAATTGAATTGAAGTGTGGAATCAGTCTCTCAAACCTGGGGGAATCAATGAATTTGAACACTGAAGTGTGAAATGAATCATTATTATTTGGTCTCTCAAACCTGTGGGGATCAGTTAAAACAATCAAACTTGCATTAAAGGCCACTTCTGCCATTCAAACATAACCTTTGTTAACTTTTTTATTATAATGAATAAATCTCTTTATAAAGGCCACCTGTCTATAACGGTCAATTTTTCCTGTTCCCTTGAGTGGATCAAAATTTCCAATATTCTAGAGTGTGTTTTTATATAGAGTTTCATAAAATCACTTATATTTTTATTTAGCATTTCAAACATATTCATGAAAACAAGAACATGTGCATGAATTCACAATTTATCAAAGTTGCAAAGGAATATAATTTCACATGATTCAAATAACTGTACCAGTATTTAAACATGCCTCCGATATGTTCCGGCCACAAAATAACAGAAAATGTCATAACCCATTTACAGGTCTGGCGATTGGTTGAGGCAAACTTTAAATGAAATTATAGTGAAAATTAGAAAAAGTGGACTTTCAAAAATTGTGGCATTAAGCGAGGCAGCAAATAAAATGAGAGGCATTATAAAGAGGTTTTAATTTATAGCAAAAGAGTATGTATGGTAGTCTATGTATTTTTGTTTTCATCTTTGAATAAAGAACACAGATTACAGTGCTATGAATACTCAGTTCTATGAGTACTCATGTATATAGTAATTATTATAATTTCTGTCATAAAATATTTTAATTAAAATCATCAACCCCTAAAAAACAATGGATTCCTCTGTAAATCAATGACTTAGATCAGTCCAAATGTGTCTTTAGGGGCGAATAAGTTAAAAATATCATTCATTACATTGTTTAAAAATCTAAATCGTTGTTTTTTAGGTGTGCAGGTACTACATGTGAGTGAAACATAGAAGAAAACTGTAAAATCATCATGTTCGACCTATTAAGAGCTCGGGGTGCTACAAAAATCAGGAAAATGGATGGACGCTTAACGGGACGATTATTAATAGTCAATTTGATGTAAAACACAATGGTAAAGTTGTAGTTATTACCAAGGACACCTATCAACATTCTTCTGTTGCTGGGGACTACAGATAAACTGTTACTTATTCATTATAAAGGCTACCTCTCTATAATGGCTACTTTTGCCTGTTCCATTGAGTGGCCTTCAAAGACAAGTTTGACAGTATTTTGGTACATTTTTGCCACAAAGTCTCTCTTTCAACATCCATATGTGTATTTCATTACTTACTAAAAATCTCCAATATGTTGATCTGGTCTGTTGATGTAAGAATTAAGACTTTCTTGTACCATCAAAGATGGACACATATAGTTCTCCGTCATTCTTCTTAGTCTTTGCTCCGTTTGTTTTTCTAGGAAGATTAATATCCTTGGAGGCTGACAATTGCCTATCATCACCATCTCATCTTTATTCACGATTTCTTTTATAGAATCTAAGTATATATTGCACAAATGTGATGCTTTTTCCTCACTGTCTGTTCCCACAGGAAGTGAGGTTCGCTCTGGATCTGACTCTGCCAACGGAATGGATATCTCACTTTCCGTATCTGAAAATGATGACTCTCTTTCTATTGACACATTTTTGCTAGCACCGAAATTTGAAACTCTGTCATTTTCATATATAACTCTGTCCTTCCCATAGAAATATGAATTCTTAGATGATGCAGAATTTGGATGTCTTGTTTTAAAGTCGTTCTTATATTTCTTCCCTAACCTTGATGATAATGTCGATTTTAAGATGTCAGCAAATTTCACTTCAAAGCTTCTTCCAAACTTCTGCTCCAATATGGCGTCATCTTCATCAAGGTCATCAAGTTCGTCATCATGCCAAGAAGAGTAGTCATCCAATAATTCATCAACTTCCACAGGGTCAATATTATTAATATCCAAGCCAAAACTATACTTGTCTTTACCTTTTCTTATGTACTTACATGTATATCTTCTGCATAGAGAATTATATCGCCATGCCTTGTTCTCTGAAATTTGATATGCATGTATTTTGTTGTGAAATCAGAACAAGAAAAATATATTTTCCTGTTCTAGTTAAAACATCAAATACCGATATTTTCCTAATTTTTCGGACCCTGGACCCAGAATTTTGGAGATGTGAAAATCTTTATGGAGCATCGGACTTACAAGCAGAAGAGATCATAGTTCAATTCTCAATATAAAGTCATTCCTGAGACTTTGAAAAAAGGTAGTGACTCTGAGATTATAATGACTTTAAGATTGTAGTGACTCCAATATTATAGTGACTCTGAGATCATAGTGACTCAGAGATTATAGTGACTTTGAGATTGTAGTGACTTTGAGAATACAGTGACTCTAATATCATAGTGACTCTGAGATCATAGTGACTCTGAGATCATAGTGACTTTGAGAATGTAGTGACTTTGAGAATGTAGTGACTCCCATATTATAGTGTCTCTGAGATCATAATGACTCTGAATTTGTAATGCTCCAAGACCGTTGGGACTCTGAAACCATAGTGACTCCAATAATATAGTGACTCTGAGATCATAGTGACTCAGAGATTATAGTGACTTTGAGATCATAGTGACTTTGAGAATACAGTGACTCTAATATCATAGTGACTCTGAGATCATAGTGACTCTGAGATGAGATCATAGTGACTCAGAGATTATAGTGACTCTGAGATTATAGTGACTGAGATCATAGTGACTTTGAGAATGTAGTGACTCCCATATTATAGTGTCTCTGAGATCATAGTGACTCTGAAATTGTAATGCTCCAAGACTGTTGTGACTCTGAGACCATAGTGACTCCAAGATTGTACAAGCAGAAAATTCTAGGTTCAATTCTTGATACAAAGTCATACCTGAGACTGAAAAAGGTAGTAGCTCAGAGATCATAGTGACCTCAAGATTGTAATGATTCAGAGATTATAGTGACTCAATGATCATAGTGACTCCTACATTACAATGACTCTGAGATTGTAGTGACTCCAAGATTATAGTAACTCTGAAATTGCAGTGACTTCAAAATTTTAGTGACTCCGAGAATGTATTATTGAATGGATATTGTAATTATAGGTCACCATGTGACTGTTTTACAAAAACTGACTGGTTATCATCGATTCCTCTGTCAGGAATGAAGTTTCAGAAATGAATGGATATTTCTGACAGGGGAATCACCAATATTTCATCAGTTTTTGTAAAACAGTCACATGATAACCTTATTTTAATGCCTGCACATTTTAAATAAGCATTTTAATGACAGAAACGACATGAAACATTGACTTATGCTGGCTCCTACCTTTAAATATGACCAAATTACTTTGTTGAGTATATCAATGTACTTTAAAATAGTTAATGATCTATCCTAAGTATTTGTTAATATTAATACAGATTTAGTGATATGATATATTTTTGATGTTTCTTTTTTTAAACCTGGAACTCTAGACAGTGAATTTTTTTCAATATACATGTATATTGTATTACAAAAAATGTAAACAGTAAAGTTCAGCAAGTGCATCGAAGTCGGTCAGCAGAATTTTGTGTGACGTCGTATATAAAAACTAGCAGTGAATCCCATGCGAGTTTTCAACTTCATAGACCAATGAAATATCATGAAGCAAACAGAGTGCATTCGAATTAAAATTTTCAATCAGTGACAAACATTTGCTTCTAGACACAAATGTTGGGGGCAAATATTTGACTTTGAGTAGCAACAGGGTCAAGGTTAAAATATAGGGATTTCCTGTTTTGTGTCATTATCAGATGTTACTTGTGAAATGCTTTTGTAGATTTGATATGGCCAAGCAATTTCATTGGCAATGCTTATCGGTAAAAGCTATCAAACATCTCCAATGGAGACATTTAATCTAAGTAACTTGCTGCTCTAACTTCGACACTGATTCTTAAAGGCATACAGACTGTCATTTGCTAGAATGAATGAAATACGCCAACGATTGATATTTTTTGCCATCCATGTAAGAATATTTACATTTCATGCAGCAATCTCCCATAGACTCAGTGTTAATCCAGACGGCGTTTATATCTGCTATAAATGATCACACAATCATTGTAGCTTCATTCATAACATGACGTCACACCAAGACTTTTCATTCAGAAAAAAATACATACTTTACTGTTACATGTATACGTTGAACTTCCATCATAATGAGACCGATCAAGTATAAGGTGGGATATCTAATTTCATTAATTTTTTTTTTTCAGTTTGAAAACTATGATATATAAATATAACGAATCAGGGGCAGATCCTGGTTTTTTTCAAAGGGGGTGGGAGGGGGTGAGAATTTTTAGTAATCAATTTTTTTATAAAATATTAATGTAGGATTTTTTCAAAGGGGGGGTTTGAGAGTTTTAGTGACTAATTATGTTATAAAATATTAACGCGACAATCAATCAATCAATAGCTAGCTCTCTCTCCATTTTTTAAAAAATTTCAAAAGGGGGTGCAAACCCCGCAACCCCTCCCTTGAATCTGTCGATGTGAATGAACGCTTGTCAAAGTGCATTTATTGTCAATATGGATCCCATTTGGGTATCATTCTATTTATCTATCACCCAAACGGCATCCATATTGACAATAAATGCACTTTGACAAGCGTTCATTTGTTAAATATAAATTTTTACTCACTCATTGTTCACATTTGATTTCTTTTCATGAATATGATACAAATAGCAAGTTTTTTTCCAACAAAAATTATTAAAAAAATTTTGCTTTATATAAATCCTTGAATATTTGAAACTTTTAATACAAACCAAAAAATTCCATTTTGACAGCTAATGTATGCAGTTTAAACAGGTTTGAATGACAAAAATTTAGGTAGAAAATTTGTCACTTGCTTCAATTAATTTCAAACCCTGAATGACTGTTCTATCATTAGGTTCTCAGCACAAGAGGCAAATACCACAAAGATTTTGGATGAGAATTTTAAAAACCAACATCCAGACCTATCGCCAAGTGTCTGATACATGGCTTTCCATGTGCTTTTTTGACGTCATACGATTGTGATGTCATAATCACACAAATGTTTGACGGGCCATTTAATTATGACGTCATAATGGAAAAGTTTGCCAAAAGGTGCCATGTCGAGCATTTGGCGATAGGTCAATAGCCATGGCATATTAGGAGAAACCTCACAGCAATGACACCAGTCCATAGCACAAGTCAAAATTTGTGGAACCTCACTGATAGTCAGTGACATAAATGACATGAAAGAAAATTAAAACAAAAATAGAGAAATGTGATGTTGCACAAAGTATTGTAAAATCATTCTTTCACATGGATTTTACTTTAAAAATCTCCACAGATTGAAACTAGGCCTTTTTTTGTCAATTTTGGGAAAATGCCACTGGCAACACAATTGAAAATTTTAACATGAATTTGTGTCATACTGGGAAAAACTGTGCGCACACATGGAAACCTAAATGTATTTTTTACATACATTTCCCCTTATATTATTTTTTTTATTATGGTCATGAGCTCAATATGAAAATTGGGAATTTTTTCATCAAATTGGGAAGAAATACACTGTACATGCATTTTGCATTGGGAATGGGGCCCAATTCCGGCCCCATGGATACTACAGAAAAAGCCCTGGAAACTCACTAAATTTGCATATAAGCAAAGGTAAAAATTTGTGGAATCTAACTTATAGCTGGTGTCATATAACCTATGTGAAAGAAATTTAAAACAAAAAAGAAATGTGACATCGAATTGTAACATCATTCTTTCACACCAATTTTACTTTAAAAAATCTCCATAGAGATTCAAGAAAAGCAGAAAGAATCTGTAATTTTAAAAAAAAAAAAAATATTAATATTTTTTGTTAATTACAATTAGACACTTTTTGTGATATATGAACAAACATATATGCCAAATTTAATTTCACAAATGCTTTGTAAAGACCTAGGTGATCATCACTATTCGAATGTATCTATGTACTACTGGTCATAGACCAGTTGATGTCGATGGTGTGATTTCATCTTTAATACGTATCACGGCAATATTTTTTTTCTTCTATTTGAGGAAATTGTCTAACAACTGATAATTAATCTAAAAAAGTTCTCACAAAATTGTGTTCTATATAGCCAAAATAATGCAATAGCCAGCTACTGGTCCTAGCCGTCTACTGATCCTAGCTGGCTACTGATCCCTGACCACAATTACGTACGGTACCCACTTAGTGAGCTACATGTCACTCAGTGAAGACAAGTACTCTTAAAGCTTCGATCTCATCCTTTGACCCAACGTAGCATAGCTCATGAAATTTACAATTTTTAAACCCTTATCCCAGAGATATGACACTTTTGAAAAGAAACGACTCATTAGTTTTTAATTTTTCTATTTAATGTTCGTCGGTTTACCGTGCACATGCTATACATCACATGTTGATATACGACATCAGTAACTCAAAAAGAAATACAGGTAAAAATCAAAGAAATACTTACCTCGTGTGAAAAACCCTATGCCTTTACAGATTTTAATACGGGATGTTATATCCAATGGATAGAGCACTTGATACCGAACTTCTGGTACATCTGGGTCACCATCGTGACCACTTTTAACACTGTAAACCAAGAAAATGATAAAAATTATATTGACATACAGTGAAATCTGTCTTGAGAGACCATTCTCACAAGTGACCACCTATCTTGTGAGACCACATTCTGAGAGCCACCAAGTTAAATATTCCTTTACTGTAAATCCAGTTACATTTGGGAGAATTTTATTTACATGTAATTTCACGAGAGCTCATGCTCATTAAAATAAAATTATAGCGTAATGAAGTATGATAATAGTTTGACCAAATGGGAATTTGAAATTGCAGAGATATCATCTCACTGATAAATTTAGGATTTCTGTATTGCGAAAATAAAGTCACACAAAAATTTGGGGGTTTACAGTAAATAAAAACTCACTGAAGGGACTACCTCTCTAATGAGAGACCACATTTGAGTGGCAGATTTGGTGGCCTCTCACACCAGGTTTCACTGTACTATATTTTCTCTTCACTAAACTAAATGTGTTTACATTACTGCTATTTGTTTCTAATCTGGAAACACAAAATCGTATTTGCTTTTGTTTTATTGAAGTTTTATACCACACTCAACAATAATTTGCCAGTAGTAATATATTGATGGCCGCCATTTTGTAATGGTGGAGGAGAGAACCTGACTGGTTACAATGTACTTGGGAAGAGATCACTGACATTCCACATGGCAAACTTCTTAACAAAATTGGCTTATACATGTACATGTATTAGGTTCCAGTGTGACTCAAGCCTGTACTGACAAGAGAGACTTCATGGTTTAAAGCGCAATGCTCTTAATACCTCTCAGCCAAGGAGGCCCCATACAACATTATAAATATAATTTTGACAATTTATTAAATTTCAAAATTTCGAAAATAATTAAGAGAAATAACAATAATTATCAAACTTCTAACAGATAAATAACAGGTATTAAACTTTCATTATTGTCATGTGTTTCACTTATTTCTGAACGGATATGTGAGTGACTCTGAAAAAGTGAGTAACATAATAAATGTAAAATATTGAGATAGTAATACATAGAGTTTAACCTGCCTTAGTGACTCACTGTTTTTAATGACTACCTGACTTATGCGACCCTCCAAAATAATTTGTCTGTATAAAAAATGACCTGATTTGATCCACTACCAGTATCCACCGTATGTGATGAACCACCCTTATTTCTACTCCCGATACTTTTGATGTGACCTTTACTAAGCGACATTGAAAAAATGTGATAAAAAGGTTAAATGCATATCATAAACCACTTCTCAGGGAACTTCCAAAATGTGCACACCATTAGTTGTGTTTGTCGGGAAATTTACAGACTCACAGCTCGTACAACTGCAAATCAATGAAGTCTATCAACCAAATAGAAATGTGAAACTATTAAAGTTTCAAAAATGTTTCGCTTTGTAATTGTATGTACATCAAAATTGTCTATTGATCTAAAACTAGGCAACCTGAATTAAGAGACCACCTGTCACATATGTGACCTATTTTACATCTTTCCTTGAATGGTAATTTAAAACAGGTTAGATTGTACATGTATTTGGTTTTGATTTTGATTTGATTTGATTTTTTGTTTTACGCCATACTCAACAATCTTTCAGTCATATGATGGCGTCCAGTTTTTTATCACCGTTGTTTGGTGATAGAGGGAATTAGCTTGTTTAATTGAACAGGTTGCTGGGGGTACCTAATACTTGGCTGCAGATACCCAAGCAAATGATGCATTTGAATAAGTCACAAAATTTTGTAAAATAAATAGTTTTTAAAATTATTCCAATGTTGTATTAAGTCCATAACAATAATTACATAATGTAAGAGATCAAAATTTACAACCTATGACACAGAAAAATAACAGGTATTAAACTTTCATTATGTAATGAATTTGCTAAGTCACCATCATGTGAAGTTCAACTGCATCAATGTGAAAATACACACAAAGAGTCATTAAAATACTTAGTACATCACTTGATGTAAAATAGAATCTGTCAATTATGATAATATGATTTTGAGTTGGTAACCAAAACAATCTGATTTGATCTACAATGTACTAATCAACTACTGCCCCAAAAATCATTCTAACTGTCCATTTTTTTGAACATCAAGGTAAACCAGCAATTAGAGTAATTGATGACCAAGGTCAAAATAATGTTCAAAAACCTCAGATGAGTCCATTTTCCAAAGGGTGTGTCACCATTAGTTCTAAGGTAATCCTAATTAACATAATTATACCCAAAGAGTTACACAAATTTGCCATAAGCTCATAACCTTAATATCAATCAAAGCTAAAGTATTTCTGAGGACCCATTTGTCAATCTAACAATTAACAGTTTGTAATTGTTGTTTTCTTAAGAATATAAGCAAAGATGCCATAAGTGAGTTGAGCCCCTTAAAGTCAATTAACTAATCTATAATGAGATCTAAATGTTTTCTTAACTATTATTGAGGTGATTTCTAATATGTAAAAATATGTCAGCATGAAGAATATAATTGAATGTATAGAAAATGACTTATAATGTAAATAATGACCAAATTAATTGAAATTGTATGTTTGAAACTTCTAACTGTGATATTTTATTGGTGGAGGAGAAACCCTGGTTACCCGGGTAAAGACCACCGACCTTCCGCAAGAAAACTAGCAAACTTTCCCACTTAATTCGAAATGACCCTAGCGGGATTTGAACCAGAGGTGTACATGTATTTGGAAAGAGCAGAAAATAAACTACAATCTAGTGCCAAGAAATTGATGATATCTTGATAATTCAGTGAGATTGAACACATAATGTACAAGATGTTTAACTCGTTCACCCCTGTGGTCACTTTTAGACTCATCCAAATCAACAGATAGCATGGTCTACTGTCATAATTCAGGGGTGGGCAACTTCAATATTGCATGTGAAATTTTTGTTGTATTCATATTCAAAATCAATTACATTCCAAAATTCTGAAAGTGGACATTACCGTTCTTTGAAATGGGCGAGTTCCAATGTGGCTACAGGGGGAAATGAGTTAGGTCTGTAATCTTAAGTACCAAAATGGTACGCTCTATTATGGTATGTAGTGATGAATGGTGATGTATGGTTTTTTACGCACCCACCCCCACCCCCCACTCAATCTTTGATCTGGGTATAGTGCGTTTGAGTACATATAGGACAGAGAAAAATAGAATTTTTGTGGAAAATAAAAACCATGTGTACTAATAACGTACATTAAAGTATTTCTTAATATACTACATATTACATACGCAGTTTTCAAAATTTCTGGTCCAGAGATGTGAAAGTTGTCTATAAAACCTAATGTAAAATACGGGTAGAAATTTACCTCTATTCCACTGTGTTTGGTTACTAAATTGAACAGCAGTGATGATAGGGGCTGTTTCAGAAAGCCAAAATTATAAAATTATTTAGATAGTTCCAACCTCTGTCTTTCGTGAAATACAAGTTAATTATAATGTACAAAACCACTAGTACCCAGCTTGATGGGGCCTTCCATGGCATTTATGGTCTCGCAGGATTTAGTTAAGGCCTAGAAAAGAGGAGCATTTGTATCTAAAAAATATGGTATATTCTGTTCAACGGGTGAATTTGACGTAAAATGTGATTAGCGATTTAAAGTTTTCCATAATACATTTAAATGATATGCGAAAAATACCCAACAGACAATTATAATTTGTTTAGGTACCGACTGTTTTTGTAGATGCTGTTTCTAAGTAAGCCGATAACGTACTTAAATCTCCGAAACTACACTTTTCTTAGATATAAAGCATATATTGAGACCTCCTTATTACCAAGATGCTACAACGTGCTACTAAAATGGCTCTTGGCCCTGTTAGCATTTCTCTCCAAAAGAATGAAACATTTCTGCTCAATTCAATATTAATCTTTGACACAACCCCTTCAAATTTTATATTATGTCAAATCTCTTTAACCATGTGAAAAAGGTTCTATATAATAAATTTGCATATGGTAAACATGTTTACATTCAGTTGATTGGTCACTTGCGTTCACATGACAAAAAAGTAGGTAATACAGGCTGTTCTGTTGATTGTTTTAAACCATCGTCATGAAATGACAGAAATTTTGAAGATTTTCTAAGAGTACAGGGCTCAATCTTCTGGATGGATTTATGTAGTAAATTCTGTGCAGTTACATATTGTACAAGCAAATTCATTTTATGTAAGATTATGGATCCAGATATAAATGCCTTTGAGAAGATCACGAAAAACCTTGTCCTATATGTACCCAAACGCACTATAGCATAAAAACTACTCACTGCCAAGGCCTAATAATTCTTTGGTTTCTTCTTACTTGTTCTTCTCTCTCTATTTCTTTTTCTCTCTCTTTTTCTAGTGAGAATTTGTATTTTCTTTGGACTCCTCTTACAGCTTTTCTAGGTCCTTTTCGCACCTTTTTAAATTGGATAATGTTACCGACACTGTTTTGTCGTAAATCAGTGACAAAAGAAAAATATGAAGGAGGGACATCTCGTATTGCTTTGCTGTCGCAATAACCAAAGCAATCTGGCCAGTTATTTGCATTGACATACGGTAAGTTGGATTTAGAATTTGATAAGACACACTTGCGTTCACACAAAGAGACTCTAAAATCGGCATCTCTGACATAAGGAATGTTACGTTTTATTGCACTTTCGATTTCCCACCTTTTTCGTTTGTTTAATGAGTAACAAATTAACGGATTTTCTGAAAAACTGGATAGTCTTAGGTCTCCATCATCAAATTCATAGTGGTCGTCTAAAGTCTCTTCAAAATCAGTTCGGTCTTCTTGTGATGTAAAAAGAGACTGTTTTAGAATGTAGCCGTGCCTTGTAAATGCTTTCTCTAAGATAAAGGAACGATAGGTGTTACCAGATTGTTCATACTTTATGGCCTTGTTTGCCATGTTTTCTGTCTTATTGTTTTATCACCTGTAAATGAATGCAAAAAAACTCATATAAAAATGATAAAACAGGATTATAGTTTAAATCATCCACCCCTGAAAAATAATGGGACTCTTCAGTAAATCAATGATCTAGACCAGCCCAAATGTGTCTTTAGGGGTAGATGAGTTGAAAAGTTCTGAAAAAGAAGACCACTTAATTTTGACGACAAGATTATCAGCAATCACGTATCGATCTTCTTTTTATACATAAAAATATAAATTGACATGTGTGTTTAAGAATACAAGATTTCTTTATATATTCATCAACTGACACTTCAAACTGCATGTGATCTGGAGAGAAAAAAAATTGAAAAGTCCCTACCCTATAACAATTTGGAGAGTAAAAAATCAAAAAAAAAATCTGCCATCTCTCATCTTTTTTTTGGTACAGGGATACCGCAAAGGCTGTACATAATACACCCATCATGGGTCGATGAGCAGATTATAACTCTGTAAATAACTGGCAAAAAATTTTGGATTTTAAACTTGGCTGAGCTTTTATGGCAATAAACCTTCTCATATTAAAGTTTCAAATTGATTATTCAAGTAACTCAAGTATAAGTAGCAGAAACTGAAATGTGCCTGTCCAATACTGTGATAACATAATACTACCCGTCTTTCAACGGGCCAATAAATATGCAATATGTGTCTTTGAAACAAGATATTAATTTGGATTGGCCTTATAGTGCAATGCTTTTAGCAATAAGCCCCAAGGCTCGACATGATACATATACTTTTTTTTATGAAATTAGATTAATTAAAGTAAAATAATTATTTGAATGGATTAAGTTAAAACTACCTCAAATGACAAAAGTAATATCAATAATTAAAAGTATTTAGTAACACTCAAAATACAATGTAGATGTACAGGTAATAATGAAATATCATCAAGTATCAAAATACATATAGATATTTAATGCTGATATCATGTATGCATCAATGTACTTTTTGCAAAGGAAAATGTGATAGGGGAGATAACTGCATTTTGTCTTCATAGCATGTGTCCTACATTCTGAACTTTCATTTTCTGGCATCCACACACTCACACATCCATGCGTCTTCCAAGAATTGTTGGTTTAATATGAAATGTACGAACAATATACATGGTTTTCATGTATATCTTATTATTGATTTATTTTAGTCACAAGATAAAAACATCAAATTTCATGGGAAAAAATATAATTTTTATGTACCAGCAACAAAGCTTTTAAGAGACCATCACAGGATTTTAATCCCTGGACTGATTAAAAGATACTAAAACATTTTGTGACAGAATCGAGCTCTAAAAAAAAAGAAAAACAAACAGCAGCATGAAAATACATGTATAATTAAAAACATAACAACAACAAACAGAAAACAAAGCAATCCAAATACCCACATCCCACCACTCAAATAAAGCATAATAATTCATTTGTAATAAATTAAAAAGACAAACAAAACTAAACAATTTTTTTTTCATAAAGGCAAACTCAAGTTATTGCAGGACATGCACAGATGGATGGATGGACAATGGTATATCATAATATGTCCGCCACAGACGGGCGTATTAAAAAGGAACAATAAAAAGGGTAATAAATATTAGGTGTTCCCTTATTTACACATGATTAAGCCAGTGATGTCACTAATGAAGACCTCTTCAAACTAAGTGTGCTACAGATTTGTTAAATATTAAACTTCTTTGATTCTTCACTGAAATGCTCAAGATGTTATTTTTGTTTGTGAGTGTTTCTGTGTAAGAAAAGAAGACTCTTTCAAGAGAGAAAAAGAAAGAAATATAGAGTAAGAAAAAAAGGATACAAATAGAGACAGGGAGGTAAAATAAGAGAGAATGAGTGATAGAAAAAAAATAATGAGAAAAAGAAGAAAGAATGATAAATGAAGAAAGAAAGTGGGACAAACTGAATGAAGTACAAATGCTTTAATACATGTCTAGGAAAGAAAAAGATGAGAAATTAAGGACGGTCACAATGCAAAGATGGGTGAAGCTCTTTAAATCAGTGCTAAACCAAGAAACACCAGAAGATAAGGAATGTGTACCACCTGCAGAAGATTTTCTAAATATAAACTGTGAGCATCCTTCGCTAACAGAAAACATGAAAGCAATATCACTCTTGAAAAACAACAAGACTCTAGGACCAGACAACATCCCTGCTGCAGAAGCACTCAAAGCAGACAAAGACACTAATGCCTGTATGCTGTATGACCTCTTTGGACAGAATTGGGAGAAAGAAGAAATACCATCAAACTGGAAGGAGGGCCACCTTGTAAAACTGCCAAAAAAATGAAGATCTAAGTATTTGTGACAACTATAGAGGTATAATGCTTTTATCTGTTCCAGAAAAAGTGCTACTTACATGAACTAAAAGCAGCAGTGGATGATAACCAAGCAGGGTTTAGACAAGACATATCATGTCCTGACCAAATCACAACATACATGTATAATACTAGAACAATCCCAAGAGCTTTAAGTCACCATTCTTTGTAACCTCTAATTTGTTGATTTTGAGAAAGCATTTTATAGTCTAGACAGGGAAACACCATGGCATCTCATGAAGCATTATGGCATTCTAGACAAATTTATGAATATCATCAGAAATATCTATACAGTAATGCAAAGTTGTATTATACATGAAAAACAACTAACTAAAACCCTTCGACATCTCCACAGGGGTAAGGCAAGGATGCAAACTTTCTCCTTTGCTGTTTCTCTTAGCAGTTGACTGGATCATGAAGCAAGCCATCATAAATAGATGTATGTTACTGAATCCAATGGACATTATTATCACAGTTTGATGACCTAGATTTTGCAGATGATATCGCCCTGACATCACACAGCCATCAGCAAATACAGGAGAAGATAACTGAGGTAGATAAAAGAGCATCAGAAACTGGACTTAGGATCTTGCAGCACAAAGAAGACCAAAGTGCTCAAAGGAAACATCACTTCACAATATTGTCTTAAACATCAAGACATAGAAGGAGTATCATCATTCCCATACTTGGGCAGTGAAGTAAACAGCACAGAAAGATCTGACACTGAGATCAAAATCAGAATAGGAAAAGTCAGAACAACATTTAATATGATGAACAAAATATGAAATGCAAACAACATCAGGCTGAGAACCAAGATAAGACTCTTTAATTCCAACATCAAAACTTTATTACTCTGTGGATAGAAACCTAGGGAACAACCAAAGGGCTCATGAAAAAGCTGCAAGTCTTAACATTAACAGCTGCCTAGGGTGGATTTTGAACATCAGGGCTCGAAGTCACCAAATTTACTCAATACTCAAGCTCAACTTTTATTTCATTATTTTGACAACAAAATTGTTTATAAAACTTTTGGATTTTAGTGATTAGGAAACATATTATGGTTTTCAATCAATTACATATAAATTTTTGCGTCACACTTATGATTTTTCTGTAAAAAAGCGAATAAATACGTTGAGTACGGTACTCAAGACTTGAGTACGAACTCAAACATTTTTAAAGTATTTCTGAAGGTTTCTTCAAATGAGCAATAATTTTTATCATTATTTACAATTATATGCCATCAGTATACAAACATGTCCAGTTACAGAATGAAGTTTGCATGTTTTTACCTTAAAATCGTAAAAAGTTAGTTGAGCTTAAGTACTGAGTAAATTTGGTGACTTCGGGCCCAGATGGCCTGAGAAAATCTGAAATGAAGACTTATGGGAAAGAACAAAGCAAATCCCGATAGAGTCTGTCTCTGATTTACGGAAAAGGAGATGGCGATGGATTGGTCACACATTGAATAAGCTCAGAACTTCCATCACTAGGCAGGCACTCCAATGGAACCCACAGGGAAATGACAAAGAGGGAG
This sequence comes from Atrina japonica, assembly GCA_030159075.1. Taxonomy (NCBI): domain Eukaryota; kingdom Metazoa; phylum Mollusca; class Bivalvia; order Pterioida; family Pinnidae; genus Atrina; species Atrina japonica. Next base: position 301,017 of record BROG01000576.1, on the reverse strand, counting down.
GCCAAAGAACACTTGGCGAAGGAGTGTAGGGGCAGAGATGCAGAAGGGAGGATATAAGTGGGACCAAATGGAAAAACTAACTCAAGACCGGAGGAGGTGGAAGGGTGTTGTCAGTGACCTATGCTCTTCCAGTGGCGTAGCTGGATCCAGAAAAGTGGAGGGGGGCCACAACCGTTCAAAATACATTTTTGTACTGACAATGGATTACAGGGGAGGATCCAGGAATTTTCAAAGAGGGGGGGGGGGTAACTTTTTGCAATGGTGTAGGAAGCAAATCAAAAGGTCGGGTTTTAAAAGGGGTAAGGTTTGAGGCTGGTGACATTAATCAAACTTGTTTATTTTTTCATCAATAGCAGAGTGATGATTTCAAGTTGGAGTGGTGTAAATCTTAATTAAAGTCACCAAGCAGAGTGAGGTGTGAAATTTTTTTGGAAATTTGTCTTTAATTTTTCGACTTTTTATAGAAAAATGAAAAGTTTTACACCTATTTTGTCAACTTTAGGTGGCAGTCTCTCCCTCAAAACTGCACATACATGTATTTTTAGGTATTGGATTAATTGTGAGCCAATATTTCATAGCGATACATTTTCACGCATCTTTCAGATAGTTTTTTTAAAATTTGGAATCCCTTATTTCTGCATCCAGATGCGAAAATATGCATACCAATCCGCTAATAAACCACTTTGATTATCCTTCTCAAAAGAAGGTCAGATGATCAACAAAAAAAGTTACTAAAATTGGGAGAGAATTTTGGCCTAGTATCCTCCAGACATTGAATTATGACCTCTTTATCCTTATAAATATCGTTGATGGATTAATTCTGAAGCCCAATGAGGCATCCTCTAGCTTCCAGACACAAAAATCGCCATTTTTTCCCCGAGATCCAGGATAAGTTTCCCAGAAATGTTCCATTACTAAAGAACAGAAAATTAATTATCACATTGCGACTCGTTTTTATTCCAGCCAAATATTGCATTAAATTGACATGCAAATCATTTTTCCAAAATACATGTAAACTGAATATCAGCAAACACAAATGCATGCAGAGCATGATGGGGGAGTCCAGAAAATTTCTGATTTTTAAAAGATCTGGGAACCCTTTAAATAATTTTTCTGGATTCCAAATATGTTGATAATGTATAAAAAATTGGTATGTGAGAAAGTATGGTTTGGGGACACCCCTGGCTGCCCGGGTACCTACGCCTACATACATGTAATGTATAAATAATTGGTAAGATATAGCTTACATTTTGATATAATCCAAAATTTACCAAGTTTACAAATAAATTTTCATATTCAAACAAACTGCATGTGAAAAAAAACAAAACGATAATTTCATTTCCGAAATGATAGACAACAGGGAAGGAAGAGTATAAATTGGCCTAATGTAATTTTTTTGGCCGAGCTTAGCGAGGAGCGAAAATTTTGGTAATAGTAAGTACGGATTCTGGAAAATCAATTATTCAAGAATTATAACTACTGCTTTGAAAAAATTAGCATTAAATAAATTTGTGGCTGTGTGTTAAAAGATATTACCTCAAAAAGTGGGGGCACAAGTATGTAATTTGTGCCCCACTTGTCCCATGCTCTTGTCCCCACTGGAGTAAGCAAGTAAACAAAGCATTGATTATAATTGTTATATCAATTAATGGAAAACTGATAGCCAAGTAAACATGCAAAAACAAAGCATATTTAACACTATCATGTGTTTTAAAAATTAAACATGAAAATTCTATAAAAACGAGACAACAAAAGATGACATTTGTGAAAAAAAAGATTTTTTTAGGCTTTGCCTCCACAGGATGCGTAAACCCAGTTGTCCAAGTTGGGCCAATCTAAATTTATCCGATTTATGTGCAGGTAATTCACTTTTTTAAAAGCATTTATCTAAAATGAATACAAACCTAGTTAAACATGCTTGATCTTGATTGGTGGGATTAAACTGAAAGGGCCTAAAATTGGACGATAAATTAGAGATCTAGCCAGATTAAGATTTAAGGAAAATGAAAGCAATCCTATATCCAGCAGTCTATCTTTTACCCGTTGCTAATGCAAACATTTACATTTCATTAGTTCATAAATAACGTACTGACTTTTATAATAAAGTCAAAATAATTACCTAAATTAATGTTCTAAGCAGAATATCCGTGCAATAAATATATCAACACATGCACACTCTGCATTTCCTTTGACACGCATCGTTGCTAAAGAATGAAAATATAGTTACACTGTTGTTGTGACATCGACCACCGGATATTGCCAAATAGGAAGTGGGGTAGCAGGAAGTCCCCCCCCCCCAGTGTAGACGAAATAATGAAATTAAACACTACAATGTTGACATGAAGAAAAAACTGTTGTATTTCATTATTTATATTATTTGTTTGAGATATTAACTTTTTCCTCTTTCAAAACTCAGGAACGGTAACTCTGTATGCTGGCGCTACAAGGAATCTGATTCCAATCAAGAAACAAATTGTATTGGCCTAGATACTCCTTATTAGGGAAAACGACATTGTTGTTCTAAATTTAGATTTGTTTCCACAAAAGTGAAATAATTTAATGACAAAAAATTACAACGTTATGTGAAATCATAATCATTTTTAATGACAATTAAATCAATACATAATTATATATATATAGCAACTAACGCAATGCAACGTCCTGTAGTTCTATTTTAAGATGTTTGTTTACATCGCTCAGCTGTTGAGCTCGTGGCAAAGATCACGTGATAAATGTCAACAGTAGGATGACCTTTAACCTTTAGTGCTATCTTTTAGTACCATAAAGAAGGCTGTTTTTGATCACAAGGTTAAAAGAACTTAAATTGGCGTATATTTGCGATTTTTCATATACGAATACAAGCTCTAAAAATATAAAAACTGTAAGACAAAAATATTTTAAGAAGAGGCGGGGCTAAAAATTACCATGTGACCATCGTCATGCATTGATATTCCAGTTCCGCCATCATTATTGTTGTTGTTTTTCAATCAAGTCGTCGACGTATTGCTGTTTAGTCAAGAAATACGGCCCAGCAATGTCATCCCCGAGTCCAGGAAAGAGGCGAATGGATACAGATGTTGTCAAACTGTATCCTTTGATTAAATTTAGGGCGATATTTTAATCCTAAGTAATATAGTCAATTATTTTTTCCTGTTTTGTTGTCAGCTGCGACGGATTTGTTGCAGCCTGTTTTAGGTGTCTCGTCATCAGGTCGTTTCGTTCATAAATTAAGATGTAGATGCCACGGCATTGTAAAGTTTCAATCTCATATCTTATTGTTATACTTTAGTTACCGATGGTTTTCCATCGTTTACGACGTTTGTGAGATGTTCAAAGAAATGACCTTTAGCAAAGCAGAAGTATCTGTAACAGTTGACCTGTTTTGGAATGCAACTTCGTCTATGAAAAAACATGATGTAATAAGAAACGGACAGAAATGAGAAATATTCCAAATATGACGATCGTGATGATCTCTATTGTTAATATTTTGTTGAAAGGTCAGAGTATATTTCTATACATTCTCATTGCTAGTGTTACCATTGGTTACAATACAGTTTAGATGCACCATTCCAAAGATCACTCAAAATTTTCAGTAGGCTACTTATCAAATGCATGCCAATTCATGGTATAGAATATTTGCTTTGATTAGGCAACAATAGTTTTGAAAATATCTTGGTCATGGTCGTAAAACTGCGGTCCACAATTGCTATGCTTTTTCCTATTCGTGGACCCATGTGACCAAAATCTCTCGTAGCTCACCAATGGGAGTAAATGGTGTTCACATTGGTCCACTAATCAGATACATTGTCCTATTGAGGTCATCATTACTGTTCTAATACAATGCAGAGCTGCTGAAATTCGTTGGACTTGCTGGCAAGTCCGACGAAAATTTTCTATGCCCATCAAAAGAGCTGCTTGTGTCAGACAAAATGTCTGACTATGACGCATTGTCGACAAGTTGTATTTTTTTTTAACCCTTTCACTACTGCAACGCCCAAAATCATCTGCTGAAAAACCTCTCATTACTGTAGTATCCAAAACCGCCTGCTAAGATTTCCAATGCTGTGTTACTATAGCACCAAAAAAACTGCCCGGCTCAGTACTTTCATTTTCAAAGATCATTTCCCAATGACTATTTTGATACAAAAATGTCCTGCAGTCTCTCAATGTATACATTATATCAGCGATATATAAAGCCTAACTCTTGCTTTATATATTGCTAATTGTATGTTGCAGTAGTGAAAGGGTTCAAAGAGCGTCCAATCAATGTCATTTGTGTTTTACTATTACGAAGCATAATCTATAATTGCGTCTGATCAGCGTCACCTGTGTGTTGATCCCTGGTGAGTATCTAAATGTGATCAACAAAGTGTTTAAAAGATGCAGATAGTTTTGGACACAGACGTTTCGATATATAGATAGGTCGGTGCACAATTGTAAGCAAGATGAGAGTGAGAATGATGAGTGAAATTTTGCACGAAATGGAATAGAAATATGAAAAAATAAATCGTACATGTAAACAGTCAAATTATTAGTCTTTATTTCACTTTCAAACAAAATCTATGGACTTTCTTTTTCGGATTGACAGATTTTCATTCCGGCTGATGGATTGTACAAGTCTGTCGGTCAAGATGTCTGACAAAATTTTGATGTTATCAACAGCTCTGACAATGCAGAAGTTGTTTAAAAGCCTGTATCTGATTGGTAGCTAGACCAATGCGAGCACCATTTACTCACATTGGCTAATGCCTTATGAATGATATTAATGAGCTTTTAGAGAGATTTAGGTCTCATGGGATCATGAGTAGGAAAGAAAATAGCGATTCCTTTTTCTCACCTGTTACAAGTTTATTTGCTTAATTTTTGTCTCCTTTACAATTTATTTTTCAAATGTTTCAACTGAGTATTGCATATCAATGTCAAAATAAACTGTTTCAAAACATTTTGGATTTCTATCATGGTTTTTATGATGGGCAATGTTGGTTGGAGCTTCATTAGATCCTATAGTTGATAAACTCACAGATTGCTAGTGATTTTAATTTTTTTCTGTAATAGGTTAAATTGTATCCCCTATCACCCACAGATTTATCCCACTTGTTCATGGGAGAATATTTCCTATTCAATCCCTATGTTGACAAACTGCAAATGCTTTACCAGAAGTACAAACCAGACTTTTGTATACCTGGAAATTTTTGCCCCAGGTTATTATGCACTTTAAATAGCAAGGTATTAATACATATTCACGCATAAATTTGCCCTAAAACACCACATATCTTAGAGGGCATGTATGTATGTACATGCTTCAATTATTGATTTTGAAAATTTCACTTTCGTTTAAAATTCGCTCACTCATCTAAAAGCGAATTTGGGGTTGAAAATGTCCAGACATACAATGCATTTTTGTACTTGCTACCATCATACATTTACAAAATATGGAACTTATAAATAAAATGATGAGTGAAAAATTATGGGTACTATGGCAATAGATAGGCCTTAAGATTCTTAATCTGAAATGGAAAACCGTTGACGATTCTATTGTCCCATGAATTGAATTTGTTTTGTTACATTCTCAAGGTAGGGCCCAGACTTTGAAATTTGGCTACCATTTTATCTCTGAAGTATTTTTGAGTGTGTAAAACTTTGTAAAAACAAAGATAATCTCCCAGACATTATAATTGATGTTAATCTTTCTTATTACCGGGTACATGTACACATTACAATGGACAGAGGAGTACAAATCAAGGTGTTACATAACTCATGTTTTATATCTTTGTTTTACATCTTTTTCCCTAACTTCTATACAGCATTGAGAGTAAACATGAGGTGACAATTCTAGGAGGTCTAAATGAATTTATTGTGAAGTTTTATGGTCCAAATGGCAGTAAGTATTTTTATATAGATATACATCTATTTGTTTGATTTGCTGTAACCAAAGGGCTAACAGTTTATCTTTGAACTGCAATTTTTTTTTGAAATTGCTATATGTACAGCCATATTTTAAACCAAGTTACTCCTAAAAATGGATGGACTATAGTACTTAAAACCAATACTATAGACAAGTCCAGTCTTCCTTTTTGGACATGACTGAGTAAATTTATTGGGTGTTTTGAGGTAAATTTATAAATACATTTTGTAAGTCATTATTTGTGATCTAAGCAGGAATCAAACCATTGACCTCCAAAATGGGATCACAAGGTATTTCCATGACTGAAATTCTCATGATATTAAATACAGTAAAACCTGTCTTGATAGACCACCCTATGCCACTGAAATGTGGTCCCCTTAGACAGGTGTTTTCTCATAAGAGGTTCCATTCAAAAGGGTTATTTTACCAGGTCATTTTCAGAATGTGGTCTTTCTTGAGGTGGTCTTTCAAGACGGGTTTCACTGTACTTTACAACAAATGCTGCTGCGTCTCAGAAAGTAATAGAATAATATATATAACGCCTTTTTTTTTTTTTTTACATATTTCAGCTCCCTATGAAGGTGGTGTATGGAAAGTTAGAGTAGACCTTCCAGAGAAATACCCATTTAAATCACCTTCTATAGGTAAGTGTTCAAACCAGCTGTCCACATGCATATTCTTCTTACTAATTAGGGTTTTCTCTTAGGGTTTGGAGCCGGTAGAAAAAAAATAAAGTCTACTTACAAGTTACATGTACTATATTAAATTCATTATGCACCCAGGGTACTACAAAAATAGGCAGAAGGGTGGGTGCTTATCAGGACCAATTAATTAATAGTCAGATTGACGTAAAACAGTTAATTTTTTATGAGGCACAGTGGTAAAGTTGTTGTAATTAATATTTCTACATTCTTCTGCTGCTGGGAGGGGGAGGTCTTGAGATAAACTGTTACTTGTTTTTCTAGTCCACACCTCCTGGTCAATCGGCTAGAAAATATACATGATCGTGTGTAAAAATAGGTAAGTAAACCAGAACTAAAGTAGAGGGCCACTTATAGGGATATGGGCGCTTATTAGGTCCAATACAATATTCCCTTTTCTTTGTACTTAATCTTTCGGATGAGACAGTAAAAGCCGAGGTCCCGTGTCACAGTAGGTGTCGGCATGTTAAAGAACCCTCACTGCTCAATGGCCGTAATTGCCGAGCACAGGCCAAAATTAGAAGCCCTTCACCGGCATATGGTGATATCTCCATATGAGAGAAAGATTCTTGAGTGGGATGTTATTGTTAAACAACAACAAACTGTGTACTTAATCAGTTATGACTCATTTTAGAACCTGTTAAATCTAGCATGCTGTTGCATCCCTGAGACTACTTTTCCATGTTCACTTTCAGCCTCTACGTAAATATAGATGGAAATCCTTGCTAAAAGAAAAATTCTTACAAATAAATTGTCAAGGATCTTCAAATAAAATACTGGTCTAGGTAATTCTGAATTATTTGGGCTTATTTGATCAAACATTAAGAATATTCTTAAGTCTAAAAATATTCATAACTTCAGATTTCAGGATTAGCTGAATAGACCTTTTTGGAGATCACGGTTCTTCATAATAGTACATGTATACAGTTTCAAAAGATAGAGTAGGGCAGCATCACTTCTTGTTTAGCAGTTTATCGTATAAACATGTATGACCTACAGAAAAGTTATCTCACTTGTCATTTTTTACAAGACAGAAAATTTACATGGATCTAAATGTTATCCCTCACTGATGAACTGAAACAAGATATAACTGAATCTCATTAATGTAAATGTTACCAAAGCGTAAGTGACCTTGCACAACATTTTGGTGACAACTCGTGATCTGTCTCAGAGTTGGCCGAACTTGACAGAAATTTGCAGGACACTGTGTCCTATGGATCGTCATAAACTACAGGGCATTTCAAAATACAGGATTAATCCAGCGTCTGAGGAATGGCATGTGCTTAAAATCATAAGACATACCTGCCATGCCAGTAAAAGTAGAAGCGGGTTAATTGATCCCACCCAATAAACTGAACACTCATCCGAGTTTCCACAAAGTTTTGCCCTTACCCATAGAAGCTTCATACCAGATTTGAAGAACATTGGCGCAGTTATTATTGGGTTGTTAGAAATATTCACTACCACACCACAAGTGTTGAAAGTGTGTGGTGAATGATAGAATCTACCCTCTACCCTTACCTTGAGGAGACAAAGGAATCTCAAACCGAGGGTAAGATTCTTGAATGACAAACCTGCAGTTTGCTTATTTTTCCTAAGTCGACCCATTTACATTGAAATTCCCATTTGTGTTGCCAATCGCATTTTCCCAAAATTAGCAGAAAAAGGCCTGGCGATGTAATATTGTCATATCATTGCCCAATTTTATGAATGCAGACATGTTGGTGTGAGGTGAGCTTTGTAATCTTTGATTACTCCATGTTGGTGTGAGGTGAGCTTTGTAATCTTTGATTACTCTATGTTGGTGTGAGGTGAGCTTTGTACCGTAATTGGCCGTGAATAATCCGCACTCTTTTCACTCTAAAATTTGTCTCAGGGATGGGGATGCGGATAATACAGTACAACAGGTTCTTCGGGCATTTTTTTCCATGGGACTATAGTAAAAAAAAAAAAAACAGTGCAGAAGATTTGACGTTGGATGGTAAACTTGCCTTTATTTGGCCAAGTTTTTTCGTATCGTAATCATGATGTTCGAGTCAGTTTATTTCTCCATTGGTTTTGGTATGTGTTTATTGTCTATGGTGATGGTGAATAAATGTTTGATAAATGATTCTTGTCTTCATTGTTTGTGCGTGTATATTTCAGTTTACAAATCGCCTAAAAAATACTAGCTCAGTGCAAAGTTGGTCTGCGAGTGACACTCAGACTGTCACACTCTCCTGATTGCCGATTGGTAACCAGGCATGGCTTTAATCATAGAATATCCATGGGAAACAGAATAGTACAGTACCTGTGTGTCCTGTTAACCTTCCTCGTAGAGTTTTAAGCTATTATTGAAAATATGAACAATCTCAACTCAAATTCTAGTGATTATTTCACGCTTGTAGATGACAAAGCGAACCGCCATACTGTAACTGTAAACAAGGGAGTTACACGGAACAGCATATGCAGTATCTTGTAGTTTCGTACATCAGATTCCCATTTTGTAGTTTTACATTTATTTCAAATCTCATAATATCATATTTTCTTTTATTTAATAAATATTTATCTATTTCTGTCAAATACCGATCTTAGGATTGATATTTAAAATTAGTCTGATTTTCGGTCATACTAATGCCCTAATAATGGCCATGTATAATACCCAGATGCGGGTTAGGCCTAAAAGCACGAACACTTTTTTTTCTCCGAGATCTGATACTGAAATGGGGGGTGCGGATAATACATAACTGCGGATTATACACGGCCGATTACGGTAATTTTTTATTACTCTATGTTGTTGTGAGGTGAGCTTTGTAATCTTTGATTACTCTATGTTGGTGTGAGGTGATTTTTGTAATCTTTGATTACTTCATGTTGGTGTGAGCTGATCTTTGTAATCTTTGATTACTCTGTTGATGTGAGGTGATCTTCATAATCTTTGTAATCTTTGATTACTCTATGTTGGTGTGAGTTGAGCTTTGTAATCTTTGATTACTCTATGCTGATGTGAGATGAGCTTTGTAATCTTTTATTTCTCTGTTTCTTTCATTTGACAATTTATCGTTTCAGGTTTCATGAACAGAATATTTCACCCAAACATTGATGAAGTGTAAGTACATGTACTCATACAATGTAGATGCAAGCCAGTTAAAAAAGCTCCCAGGATTAGATACAATTGGGTCAAAATATTTTATCAGTAACTTTTTCAATTTCTCTTCTCCTGAACCATTGGAGCCCATTTCAACCAAACCATATGAAATGCATGGACATTTATTGTGGTACAGTGGAACATGTCTTAAAAGACCATTCTCATGAAAGACCATATTCTGAAAAAAACACCTGGATACAAATGTAAATAATCCTTTAGATGAAACCTCTTTTGAGAAACCACCTGTATTGAGAGACCACATTTCAGTGGCAGATCGGGTGGTCTCTCAGGACAGGTTCCACTGTATATGGGCCTCTATGACCAAGTGTTAAGAGTATCACACTTTAAGCCATGAAGCCTCTCAACCCAGTCAGCACAAGTTTACGCCCTTCTGAAACTCAAGAAGCTGATTTTGTGAGAAAATTACCAGTTTACTAACAGACAGATGGTGGCCTTTTCCCAGGTACAGTGGAACTGTGCCTAAAGACCACCTCACTTAGGAGACCACCTCACAATTAAGACCATGAATTTTCAGTCTCTTGATTAATACTGAATCAGTACAGAACTCACTTAAGAGACCATTTCACACAATCAGACCGCTTTGAGTCAGTCAGTTAGGTGGTCTTAATAGCGAGGTTCCACTGTAACACCTCACTAATCAGACAACTTTCAGTCAGTCAGTTAGGTGGTCTTAATAGCAAGGTTCCACTGTAACACCTCACTAATCAGACCAGTTTGAGTCAGTCACTTAGGTGGTCTTGATAGCAAGGTTTCACCTTACATTTAAATCAAGGTTTCTCCTCCAGCTTAAACAGCTTAAAATTGTTGAGTTTGGTACAAAACACTATGAAAACAAAATATTGCAATATATGAGTTATAACCTTTTGATAATTGTAGATACCCAGTATCCTCTGCCAAATATAGAGGGTATTAAATGTTTTCTCTGTGCTCCAAAATTTGTACGGAAAGTTGTTAACATACAAGGAGAGATGCAAATCAAATTCATTATGCCTTTGATCTTTTATCTTTAGGGCATAGATATGAACAATGATTTGAAATATTGGGAGACCACTTCCTGAAGTCTAGTGGTAATACATTTGTCTGGCAAGGGGAAAGTCCCAGGTACCATTACCAGCATCAGTTCATACTAAAGATTTATAAAATGGTATTGACAGTTCCGCTGAGAAGCGGCGCTCGGCATACAAAGTGAAAGTCATGGGTCTTTTAGATGAGCCTTTGAACCAAGGTCTCCTGTCACAGTAGACACAGCACATAAAAGAACCCTCACTTCATTGGCGTCAGTCCATAGCACAGGTCAAAATTTGTGACATTTCATTTGGAGCTGCTGACATCACCGTATACATGAAAATTCTTGGCAGGATGTAAAAGCATAATAAAAAAAATGAAAACATTGGGATTGAGATATGTAGGGAACTTCACATGGTATTCAACTTGGTTTTCCTATCAGAACTTGGTCATGCACAGAGGCTTGTGTTTAACCGAGGGGTTAGAGCATCACACTTTGAACCACGAAGTCTCTCACTTCTGGTCAGTGTAGGTTCAAGCCCTGCTGGAACCTGAGCTGATTTTTGTGAGGAAGTTTGCTAGTTTACTTGTGGAAGGTCAGTGGTTTCTTTGAGGGGTTGATCAACCTGACATATTCCTGTGGATGGTCAGTAAAAAACCTAGTAACTATTTTTTTTTTTGTCAAGGACTGTATTCCTTTTTAGTAAATGTCTTCAATTGCCACTATTCACAGGACTGTAAATCAGATCATCCACCATTGCTGTCAGTTTGTTTTACTGACTGTCCATAGAACTATGGAAGGCAGTCACATGACCCACATACACGATGGGTGTGACCGGTCGACAGGGGATGCTTACTCCTCCATGGCACCTGATGCCATCTCTTGGTTTCCAGAGGTCCTTGTTTGTCCACTTTTACCAGATTTGTATCTATATCTTGGACATCCTAAAGATTTATACTTTGGTATCTGAGATATTTATATATCCAGTGAAATAATGACATTTCAGTCCGAGATAAAACAAATACAGTGAACCCGCTTTACAACGACATTCATTATAACAGAATATTCTGTATCTGACAAGAATCGCTTGGGAACAAAATGTACATGTACATAAAAAGTACTCATTATAACGGAATATTCAGTATCCGACTCCGACATTAGATTCCGGGAACAAATGTACAAAACTCAATGTAAATAAACTCTTTACAACGGCATAACAGCATAGTAGAACCACCTGCTGATCCGGCTATTGTTTTGAGTCTTGATTTTCTTCACGGTTGAGATCACAGGTAAAAATAATTGTGTTAATAAAACAATTACGCCGTCAATTGTTCTCTAATCTGTACTGATAGGTGACGGCCTAGGTGTCAGAAATACAAGCTGTGTACAAATTAAAAAAAAGATAAATAAATAAATAAATAAAAAATACATATAGTTGACAAATTCCGTTACACTACATGACCGTGCCAATGTGGATACAATGGCGGATCTTTAAATTTCTTCAATCCTTGCAATAGACATTTTAGTAGAACTTTATTTATGAAACGCATTTTTAAGAGAATTGTATCAGAAATCTCAGAGCTTTTTATTTAAGCAATTTATAATGAATTCAACTTGGAATCACAAGATATATTACATTCGGGCATTTTGCACATGATCCGTGCATTTCACGACATCGCCGATTTACAAAATGCGACCGAAAAAAATAATTGTGCATTGATGTTTACAATATTAACTTGCATAAATATGACAATTAAAATGTTGAAAATAGTATGAAATAAAATAATAAGATTTGTTGTTGTAAGTTCATTTATTTACATGTACATATATGCGTAAATGATACTCAAGGGAGCTAACTATGAAATGCCCACCACAGTGACAAATTCGATATAACATCATTCCTACGTGGGAACGAACACGGTCATTGTAAAGAGGGTTCACTTTATTCATATTTTCATTTAAGGTTCTCTCTCTCTCTCTGAATTTCAATACATTATATTTTTTTATTGTCAAAAATAAATATTGTCTGAAAAATTACATTTATTGTCATGTCAAATGAAAGATGTAGATGTATAGGATATAGAAGATCTCTTACCTCTTAACATCTTGATAACATAGCAACAGGATTAACATTGAGATATTGTTTAATAATTCTAATTGTAGATCTGGTACAGTGTGTTTAGATGTTATAAATCAAGCATGGACAGCGTTGTATGGTAAGTATTACAATTTAATGATATTGTCATAAATGTTTTAGAAAAAATTATTTTTGAAAATAATTTTACAGTACAACATAGTGTCACATAAAATAGCACACACACACACACGCTCGCACACACACACACACATCAACTACACACACACACACAACAATACACACACACACAATACACACACAAACAACAATACACACAAACAACAAACACATGAACAACAATACACACAAACAACAACACATAATCAACAACAACAACACACAAACAACAACACACAGCAACAACACACACAACACACAAACAACAACAACACACAAACAAACAATGACACACAAACAACAACACACATGCTCGCTCGAACACACACACACACATCAACTACAACACACTCACAACAATACACACACACAACACACACAAACAAACAACAATACACACAAACAAAAATACACATGAACAACAATACACACAAACAACAACACATACAATCAACAACAACAACACACAAACAACAACACACACAGCAACAACACACACAACACACAAATAACAACAACACACAAACAAACAATGACACACAAACAACAACACACACAAACAACAACACACACAAACAACACATTCACAAACAACAACACACACTAACAGTAACACACACACACACACAAACTACACACACACAAACAACAACACACACAAACAACAACACATTCACAAACAACAACACATGCAACACATTTCAGAATCATTGGACAGATTTCAACCAAATTTACAAATTTATTTTCTTTTTCCTATTTAGATCTGTCAAATATCTTTGAATCCTTCCTGCCACAGCTTCTTACATATCCAAATCCAATTGATCCATTGAATGGAGATGCAGCAGCCATGTACCTCCACAAACCAGAAGATTACAAAAAGAAAGTTCAAGGTAAATTTGAATCTGTTCTTGAGAGAGAGATTGAGATTTTGAGATTTTGATTGATTGTTAGTTTTAAGTTAGACATCAACTTCAGCAAACCCTTGACTCAATTATGTTTTTCAATTATTCTATATCAAACTCTGAACAACAATACATTCAGAAAACACAAAACATTCTAGAGGATAACCACCTCATATAAAAGTGAACATACAATATTATAGGATGTATGTATATTTTAAATGCAGAGTAGGACCAAAAATAAGAAAGGTTTTGTTTGATGTGACAGACCCACCTTAAAAAACATAACTCCAAAATCTGTTTAGGCAGTTTTCCCACTTTCTGTTTTTTTCTGGTAACAAATCTGAATTTTTGTTTGATTCACATATAAAATCTTATTAAATTTTTTTTTTAATTTTTGCTTACCGACTGACCCATTTCTGAAACTACTAGTTGGGACACATCAGACAGATAATTTTCAAATGAGGGCCTTGTGTTTACATTTCCCACAGCAGTCTCCCATAGACTCAGTATAATTCCAGATAGCATTCATATCAGCTATAAATGAAGTTCCTCATATGATTTCACACAATGATGTAGCTTCATTCATAACATGATGTCACACCAAGATATTTCATTCAGAAAAACTCTGTACTTTTCTGTTCTACCATGGACTTCGTTGTTCCATCATAATGAGACTGGTGGGATATTCAGTTTTTTAGCTCACCTAGTGAGCTTTTGCAATCACTTTGCGTCCGTCGTCCGTCCGTCCGTCCGTCCGTCGTTAACTCACTTTCAAAAATCTTCTCCTCTGAAACCACTGGGCCAAATTGAACCAAACTTGAACTGAGTCGTCACTAGGGCATTTAGTTTCAAATTTGTTATTTTCTATGTCGCAGGTCAAACAACATGGCCGCTGTTGCTAAAAATAGAACATAGGGGGTAAATTGCAGTTTTTGGCCAATAACTCCAAAACCATTACAGATATAAAAAATCTGACATAGGGTAAAAGTGATCAGCTTGATGAGATCTACCTGCCATGCAATTTTGAAGAAAAATCGGAAAACTCATCTCGGAGTTATAGCCCTTTTTTTGTAAAATTTTCAAAATTTTGGCATTTTTAATTTTTTATTTCAAAAAATGTAGCAGATAGAGGTCAAGTGTAAATTGCAAAAATGTTCAGCATATCAAGATCTACCCACCCTGAAAATTTGAAGACAATCCAAAAACCTGTGTAGGTGTTATTGCCCTTTTTTTCACAGAATTTTTTCAATTTTTATGTTTTTCGTCTTCTAACTCCAAAACTATGAAAGATAGAGGTCGAATGTAAATTGATAAAATGTTTGCCATGATGTGGCGACTTCAAAACCGGTGTTGAAAATTTTTTGTTGACCGCCATTTTCAAAATGGCCGACAAAAAAGGCGGGAAAATTCAACATTGTTTGATTTCAATGAAATTTGGTTTCCAAATAGATATTGATGTTGCGACTTCAAAACCGTTGTTAAAAATTGTTCCTTGACGGCCATTTTTAGCTCACCTGGCTTTTGGAATCACTTTGCATCAACAAACATGGCCGCTATGGCGAGGCTCTCCTCTGAAACCACTGACACAAATTTAACCAAACTTTACAGGAATCCTTTACAAAGACTGCTCATTTTGTTCTGATCCGTCAAAAATCATGGCCACTAGAACGGGGCTTAGTTTAACATTATATAGCCAAAAGAAGACTGCTGTGCTGCACACACTGCAAAGTTTTCGCAGAACCTTATTCATTCATTCATGAATCCGGTTCCTGACTTGGAAGAAGAACATTGGATCCTGTGGGAAAATTACATTTTCATCTTCTCCTCTGAAAACACTGAAGCAAATATAACCAAACTTTAGAAGAATGATGTATTGAAGGTCCTTTACAAAGATTGCTCATTTTGTTCCGATCTGTCAAAACCATGGCCGCCAGGGCAGGGCTTAGTTTATCATTGGACCCTATGGGAAAATCACATTTTCATTTTCTCCTCTGAAACCACTGAAGCAAATTCAACCAAACTTTACAGGATTTATGTATGGAAGGTCCTTTACAAAAATTGCTCGGTTCGTCTGATCTTCTCAAGCAAATAACCAGGTGAGCGATACAGGCTCTTGAGAGCCTCTTGTGTTATTTTGTTTTTCAGTTTGAAAACTGATAGGTTTTAAATATAACGAATGGATGCTTGTCAGAGAACATTAATTGTCAATATGGATGCCGTTTGGGTTACATATAAATATTCATGACACCCCAGCGGAATATTAACGGCATCCATATTAACAATAAATACACTCTGACTAGCATTCATTTGTAAAATGAAGACTGTTTTTACGTTCTTACAGAATATGTGAAAAAATATGCAACAGAAGAAGCCCTCCGAGAACAGGATCATCAGTCGTCATCAAGCGAGAGTTCTATGAGTGACTTTTCAGAAGATGAGGCTCAAGATATGGAGCTATAACATCAGTTTGTGTTTCTAGATCTTCATTTTGTATATAAATACCTCTTTACATCAAGACATTTTACCATTGAAGATGTCATCGCCACCACATTCTTTTGGAAAGTCCTGTACATTCTCTCAAACTGTTACAGCATATTATGTATCACATCTGCAGCCATTGAGCTGCAACAAAGGGAAGTCTATATATTGATATTAAAAGTTTTATTTTATTTCTACACATGTAATTGTTGATATTTAGAATATTTCTGTTTTTTTTTTGGTCTTTTTTTTGTTATTTTGCAGTTAACAGAATAGACTGCACTTTTTGGATAGCCATATAAATGTTAAACAGTTCTTCACATTTTAAAAAAAAAATGGCTAGCAATTTTGGGAGAGGTGAAGAATAGTTTAATCCTTTGACCTCTGAATATGTGAGTGGTATGCTCTTTCCTATTGTTTAAGAATAGTCTATTATGGTCTGTAAAGTTGAAAGGGTCAAGTAATATGGAATGACCAATATCAGTAAAATTATTTTGATTTGGGCTGTATTTGATACCAGTTTTATCTTTGTAAAAAAATATATACTTCCAGCTTTGTGAAAGGGGGGGGTCTTCAGTTTTGTAAAAGAGGAGGCATTTCCTGGGAATAGTAGTTAGTTTGATGTATAAGGAGGAGCCTGTACAATGTGTTTTTAAACTTGTCACAGACACTGTAAAATCATGTATTGTTTAAGCTGAATTTTTTTTATACCAAAGCAATGGATAAAACCTCTTTTTGACTGTTCGGAAAATGGATGCCTATATTCAACATATTCCTATTCTACATCTGTTGTCAAGCCCCAAATAAACTTTAAAATGACAGCTATAGAATTCAAAATTTCGAGAACCAGTGCAAAAAAATTAAGGTACCCAGTAGTTATTATTTTTTCCCAAATTCCGAGACAAAATTGAATAAAACTGATTTTGAATAAATCAGCTTATTCAGTTATTATTTTGCAGCTTAACATACAGTTTTAAAGTTCTTTCAGAGATTTTGGTAAACCTTTGATGGGCATATAATTTTCAATACTAGGGTAGCTTCTTAATTCACTGATTTAGTGATTTTACAGTGTTAGTGAATTTTTGAGACAAGAAAATGTATTCAACTACTGTTTGGCTTGATTAAATTTACTACACATAATATGAGATTCATATTTGTAGCTCTCTTACATATTACAAGCAGCTAAATATGAATTGAATTTCTTGTTTTGGGGGTATGTCAAAAATTTAAGAAAATGGCTAATGTGTGATACATAAGATCATCTTGTAACTCTCTCACCCTGAAAGATGAAATAGACTGGCTTATGTCAATGATGTCAGGTAGAGTCTATTGTTGTTACAAGGGATGAATGTATGATATTATTGGGGTGATTTTTCACATAAAAAGCCCAGGACGATCAAAATACATGCTTTTAACAGTGCCCATTTTCAAAATTCAGATGGAGGTATAATTCTCTAGATTTGAGTTCATCTGAAAGACTGATGAAAATCTTATCTCAACATAAATAATGATGACTGTTAAATTCAAAAGTGAATCAATATGTTTCATGATGTTCACCAAAATAACTTTCAAAAACATTTATATCCTTTTAAGCCATAGATTTCAATTGATAGTTTTGAGATTAAAAAAACTGTGAATTTTTATCTAAAGCTTAGGTATATTTTACAGTATTTTTTTTCATTTTTTGTGATACTGTAGACATCTTTTTGTGTTTGTGTGCGTAAGGCGAATGACATCATAGTCATTTTTATTTCAAATTTTAATAAATTTTCATGTTTTGTTTCGGGGATTGTTCTGCATACACTTGAGATTTTAGTGAGAGTAAGTTTGTGTAGACCTGTGACTTCAAATGTTCATGAGGTATTCTACAACATTGTATGTTTATTTATAGTAACAGCTATCTATGGATCTAATAATCGTGAGTTGTATATATATATATATACATATATTGCAACTTTTTTTCGGTTGAGAGAATTACAATAACATGCTAATGCTGATTTGATGTATTTTACTGTTGAAATAAACAGCAGGTGGTAATCATGGTTACCTTGATTATGTGAAATTTGTTCCGTTCTTGTAAATTGTATGTATAGGGTGCAACCTATATTAAAAAAAATCCATCTTTCTTGACTATATGATCATTGAGAAGTAAAAGGTTATGAAGTTCTAACCTTACTTATGCTAAATACCTTTTTTTCAATTTTATATTTAAGTTATATATATATATATATATTGAAAGCAAAATGGAAAATATCCTCAGTATAGAACTCTGTTGAATTGCCTGTGGATCATCTTGCACCAGTCTGGTAATTTAAGAGAGTTGAATAATGTTATTAATGTTTTGTTGATAAGTTGGTTGAATTTTGCTGATTAGACTGGTAACCTGAATGTTTATTGTTGATAAGTCTGGTTACCCAACTTTTGAATGACTGGTAAAGTGAATGTTGAGTGATAAGCCTGGTTACCTATATTTTGACTAAATACTGTAATATGAATTGACACTAGACTGGTTACTTGAGTGTTAATCAGCCTGGTTATCAGAGTTTTGGATTTTTTGTGTGTGACTTGTATTCAAATTACATGTAGGTTAACTTCATGTTAACTCATGCAATGGGTTTCATGCATGTTTTAAGTTTTCTGGTAATCAAAGATAATAATTTTCCAGAGAAAAAATACAGAAATTGCTATATATGCATGTATATATTTCAGATGCATAAGATTTATTTTTGGATTTCTTCAGTATTCAATGAAAAATGCCAAAGTATTTAAACCTTAATGATTTTTCTTTAGTGGAGAAGACTTAAATGCAGATTTAAATCACCAAAAAAAAAAAAAAAAAAAAAAAATCAGCGGTACCAACCATTGAAAGTTGATCCTGATGTCCCCAAAATTAACCATATTAGGCTGATCCAGTTCATTGATTGGAATTGGTCAGAAAAAAAACAAGCTGTGGGGATTAACAATGTCAGAAAAATATTTTATTGTAAAACTAACTAGGTTTTATGACTAAGCTTTGTGTCTGTTTGAGAATAGATACCAGTCTAAGAAAGTCTGGTTCCCTGAATGAGAAAAGGTTTTATGCGAATTAGTTTGCTTTGCATTGATTTATTGTTGTTTGCTTTTCAATTCAGGTGAAAATCTCTTGAGTTGAACCACACAGACAGAGGAGTGAGTGTGTGTGCATTATATATAATATCAGTCTTTCACATGACACCCCCCCCCCCCCCCCCCCCCCCCCCCCCCCCCCCCCCCCCCCCCCCCCCCCCCCCCCCCCCCCCCCCCCCCCCCCCCCCCCCCCCCCCCCCCCCCCCCCCCCCCCCCCCCCCCCCCCCCCCCCCCCCCCCCCCCCCCCCCCCCCCCCCCCCCCCCCCCCCCCCCCCCCCCCCCCCCCCCCCCCCCCCCCCCCCCCCCCCCCCCCCCCCCCCCCCCCCCCCCCCCCCCCCCCCCCCCCCCCCCCCCCCCCCCCCCCCCCCCCCCCCCCCCCCCCCCCCCCCCCCCCCCCCCCCCCCCCCCCCCCCCCCCCCCCCCCCCCCCCCCCCCCCCCCCCCCCCCCCCCCCCCCCCCCCCCCCCCCCCCCCCCCCCCCCCCCCCCCCCCCCCCCCCCCCCCCCCCCCCCCCCCCCCCCCCCCCCCCCCCCCCCAGTGCTAACATTTTTGTCTTCACTATGCCTTGTATGAAAACAGTTAACAAAACTGAATAAGAATTTGAATCAGAAAATTATATTAAGCCATTCTGTCCTTTAATTGGAATATAACTGATTTCAAATTGTTATCTGAAGAAATAGTTCTTTTTATCACAGGGATTTTCCTATCCCCTTATTTCTGGGTCCAGGGTCAGAAAATTTGGGAAAATACTAAAACAGAAAATCTTAATTTGAGACATTTGTGAAAAATACTTTATTCTTTATTTTAAAATTCCAAATTGGCAATTTTTGCATATTTTTGGAGGAAATACAAGCCATTTTTGCATAGGGAATGGAGATTGTAACCAGACCCAAAAATGGCATAGGAAAGTCTCTGTTTTATTATTATCTTATAGTGAGGACAGAGATTGATTCCCCCCATAACTTTCTACCCTATTGTCTTTCAAGTCGGTATTCTAAATTTTGGCTGTTTTGTTTTGTTCTCTATAAAAATCAATAATTTCAGAAGAAAAACAAACTTCGATGGCTATTTTTTTCATATTGATTTATTTTGGTATTATTATAAATCATCTTTTTTATTTTCATAATGAATTGTCTTTATGACTTCGGGTTTGTCATGAAAATAAATTATAAAGATATTGGTGGGATGTTACACAGTTTGACCATAAACAACAACATACATTTCACAAATAATAGCCAAACTTGGTTGTGTTTTGCTGTACAAGAAGTAAAAGAAAAACATTGTATTTTCTGATTGGTGTGTTAAGTCCTTGACAAAAATTACTGAAAATTAAAAACGTTTTCCCAGAAAATTAGGGAAGATATTGGACAGGAAGACCATGAAGGTTGGATAGTTTGATTAAGTAAAGATGGACAATTTCTTAGAATATTTACTTAGTTTGTAGTTAGTGGGTACATGGGTATTATGATTGTAAATTATGCATAAACAAATTGATAATGGTTATGATCAGTACAATTGTTTATTTTCTTATGTAGCATTTTCAAACAATGCTAGAAGTACTAGTTTATCTGTATATAATTCAGTGGAACTTTCTAACCTCTAAAGATACAAGTCTTACACACGGTAAATATAAGTTAATATATAGAATACCAGTGTGTGTTGTTGTTGTTGAAGAAGAAATGTTGTGAGTAAGGGGAGTTAACTACAGTTTAACCCGTCTTGAGAGACCACCCCAAATGCCACTGAAATATGGTCTCAAGACAGGTGGTCTCTCAAAAGAGTTTTATTGTAAGGATTAATTAACCATGTGGTTTTCAGAATGTGGTCTTAAAAGACAGGTGGTCTTTCTTGAGAGTGTACTTCAAGACAGGTTCCACTGTACTCACATTTTGTACAGATAAGAAAGGTGGTCTTTTCACAGAGATATATTGACATATACGATATTAAAAGTGATGGAACTATTCAGGTAAAGTAGTATTCAGGGAATTTCTCCCATACAATGAAGTAATTTCTTATTTAATCCAGTTTTTTTTTCGTCTTTTCTTTCATCAATATTAAAAATGGCAGTGAAGTGCATTGAATTCAGTTAAAGGCAGGGAAATATCTTCTGTTTCCGGAAACAAATTGATCTGTTATGATTTAGGGTTGGTCCCAGACAGAAAATTTTTTTTATGGTACGTAATGCTGATTATTCCCTTAAATTTGTTAGTGACGTAGAAACGTAAGCATTAATTTTCAAATCAACGAGATAAAAACACAGCAAGCGAGGTCCCAACAGTCCCTGTTACAATTTCATATCACCTTCACATTATTCACTAAAACTTATTTAATGACGGAAGAAGTGCAAGTATGAATGAGAACAAGAATGGTTCAGTTTTTTCTTGTACAAGTAGGTGCAAAGGATGTGTTATTTTAAATGAAAAAATTTTGGTTTGAGTTTGAAGGCCAGCCATTAGGTGAATATGGCCTCAAATTTTATCATTTGTTTATACGATACTTGACCGTGTGTACATGAATGTTTATTGGAAAATAGGATATCAGTGTAGTGTGTATGTGTTTGAGGAATGCTTTGTTTTTTGTGATTTCCATTTTTATTATGATAAATATTTTAATACCTTTGTTTGCATTGTCATCTGTAAATATTACTACATATAGATATATATATATGTAATTTTGTTTTTCAACTACATGTATGTGGAAGAGGGAAGTTTTTTTTATGAAACTGACAAAACATATATGAAGATAAAATTGTGTACCTTTTCATGCTTTTGAAATAACTTTCTGTAACAACTTCAGTTTTTGTAAGTCAAGCAGGAAAAACAGTACCATCCTCAAAAGAGTACTCACTCAATGGTTTTTTTTTACTAAGAATGACAAAAGTAAAGGAAAAAAAACTACAAAAAGTAAAGTTATATGCCAAAAAAAAGTCACTGATCAAAACCTCTTTGTATGGATATAAACTTTGTTATTCAATTGACCTTCATTTCACAGATTTCTATGCATTTCTCAAGAATAAATATTATATACTATGAAAGAAATGTATATTATCATCAGATTTTGTCTAGCAAGTACTAAATTCTGATTGGTAGTCCAATGTGGATGTCTAGAAGAATCCCATTTTTATTCAGAGGTAGGTGATAAAGACATGTGCTATGATGATTCCTGTGACTGTTGTGTCTGTAAAACTGAGATTGCAACAGAAATTTTCTTACATGATTCCAACTACCATCGAGCAATTTAATTTGGTGCAGAGAATATCTAGCACTCTTACAGATAGAAACATTTTCACACACATAGAAATATAGCACAATGGCATTCATATCTTTGAGCTAAACCTGCTAAAATTTAATGTACACAACTGACCTCATTTTAAAGTAATGATATTTTTTATAAACACCCCTTTTATATGTATATTGGTATGGTACCTATTGTCGGACGGTAGCAATTTTCAGACATTTCTCTTTGCACGTGAATGAACAAGATTTTCCCCAGATTCATTTTAATAATTCATCTGCCTCTAAACAATAAATAAAATATATTACATAAATTACAATTGATAATTTCAGTACAAACATGTAATCACTCATCTTTCAATTGCACTATCCAACACAAGCCGGGAGGGAAGTGACGTCACTAGCTCAGCATAAATACTACTACTATCATACAATAGGTCCTCTTACAGTCATGATTACGGCATTTAGAGTTTTTAGAATGGGGTAAATTCATATTTTCCACCAAAACTTATATCAGATTATATTGCATCAAAAAACCTATTATGATACAAAATTTCAAAGTATTTTGATCAGTTGAAATGTAGTTATTCGGTAAAAACCTTGATTTTTGTCAGGTAATAGGTACCATACCAGTATGTCTTGGCCCAAAAGGATATCGCAGCCACTGTACCCTGATGGAGTAATTGGATTAAGTATTTCCTTGTGTGGTTTATTCCAAGAATATTTATTTGTTAAGAAAAGTGCTTTTCATTTGTGATTTTTGTAGAGTTAGCCTATGATATTTTTTTAATCAGAAATAAAACTAGGCCTGAACAGGTCATTATCAAATATTTATTGCTTGAAGTCTGTTTGTAATCCTGTTTTTTTGTGTTTTTGGAGTCATGTATTTGAAGGCATTAATAGCTTCATTTTCATATAAACTTCTTTATCACAGTAAAGTGACAAAATTCAAAAAATGAATTTATAACAAGCATGTGACACATATCTTCAACACTGTTAAATTGGTGTTGGTTACCTTTTGATTTCATACAAAGTATAGGATAATGTCATCATGCTTTGGCATCATACAAAGTATAGGATAATGTCATCATGCCTTAGCATCATATAAAGTATAGGATAATGTCATCATGCCTAAACATCATACAAAGTATAGGATAATGTCATCATGCCTAAACATCATACAAAGTATAGGATAATGTCATCATGCCTAAACATCATACAAAGTATAGGATAATGTCATCATGCCTAAACATCATACACAGGATAGGATAATGTCATCATGCCTAAATATCATACACAGGATAGGATATTGTCATCATGTCTTACATAGTAGCATCAAACTAAGTATAGGATAATATCACTGTGTCTTGGTGTCACACAAATTATAGGATAATGTCATCATGCCTTAGCATCATACAAAGTATAGGGTAATGTCATCATGTTTTAGCATCATACAAAGTATAGGATAATGTCACCATGCCTTGGTATCATACAAGGTGTAGGATAATGTCATAATGCATAAACATCATACAAAGTATAGGATAATGTCATCATCCCTAAACATTATACAAAGTACAGGATATTGTCATCCTCCCTTGGCATCATACAAAGTATAGGATAATGTCATCATGCCTTACATTGTTGTATCATACAAAGTATAGGATAATGTCATCATGCCTTACATTGTAGCAATATACAAAGTATAGGATAATGTTATCATGCCTTACATTTTAGCATTATACAAAGTATAGGATAATGTCATCATGCCTTACATTTTAGCATCATACAAAGTATAGGATAATGTCATCATGCCTTACATTGTATCATCATAAAAAGTATAGGATAATGTTGTTATGTCTTGGTGTCATACAAAGTATTAGATAATGTCATCATGCCTTGTTATCATAAAAAGTATTGGATAATGTCACTTATTGATTTCAAAGTAAATGATGATATTGATTTATCTTACATTATCACAAGAAGCATTCATTGTCATTGTGATGTTATATTTAATAAGCAGAGTTATGATGTCACTGGTAACCTAGAAAAAGTACATTATGCGTTTACATAACTGTCAGTAAATATGATGTCATAGTACCTATAAAAATAAGATTTGTGATGATGTCAGTGTCCTAACTTAGATAAAGTATGTAATATGTTTACATAATTGTAGATATGATATCACAACAGATTTTATATAAACAGGCTCTGTGATATTGTAGAATCTTGTTGACATCAGTCTGTGACATCATGAGGAGGCATTAGATGATGTCATGGCACCTTGTTTGAAATAGCATGTTGTACATGATATATCACAATAAGTCAATTGTGTGACATCAGAATAGCATGTGACATCACAGGAAAACACGATACTAGATGACATTAAAAGAATTGGTCTTATAATACAGTGGAACCTCGCAACTAAGACTACTTAATTGACTGGCTCATAGTGGTCTGATTAGTGAGTGTTACCTTGGAACCATCGCTACTTAGACCACTAAAGTGGTCTGATTAGTGAGGTGTTACCTTGGAACCTCGCTACTAAGACCACCTAATTGACTGACTCAAAGTGGTCTGATTAGTGAGTGTTACCTTGGAACCTCGCAACTAAGACCACTTAATTGACTGGCTCATAGTGGTCTGATAAGTGAGTGTTACCTTGGAACCTTGCTACTAAGACCATCTAACTGACTGACTCAAAATGGTCTGATTAGTGAGGTGTTACTGTGGAACCTCGCTACCAAGACCACCTAACTGACTGACTCAGTGTGGTCTGATTAGTGAGGTGTTCTCTTAAGTGAGGCTCTGTACTTATTAAATATTTATCAAGAGACTGAAAACTTGTGGTCTGAAATGCGAGGTGGTCTCCTAAGCAAGGTGATCTTTAGGTGAGGATCCACTGCACCTATTTATAGGTCACCCTGTAATATCGCATAAAAGCAGTTTGAGGAGATCTAAACAATGAAGGAATCAGCACATAGCAATGTTATCAGAAAATGATTACTTCTACAGAAAAAAATGATAATGCTTACAATTAACAATGATTTGTCTTCTAGAGGTACACCAAAATGAAATTCTCAGAACTTTTTCTATCAATCTTGGATAAATTTATAACTTTATCAAAAAGTTTTGTGTATGCTGTAAAATTTCCATCTAACAATTTGTAAGAATTACATTGATGTGTATGATTTTAACCTTATAGATATGTCCATCATTTTGTGTATCATGGTAGTTTATAAATATTCATAACAGTTAAACATCTTGATTGTAAAATGTAGATAGAGATTGATAGATGTAGATTGTATAAAGCCATGAATATAGATACGTTATCCAGGCAACCAAGCTATCTCATGTTTCTGTGGAATGTGAAAATCTGCTTTTGCTGCTATCATATAAAATGTAAAAGAAGCCAATGTTATATACTTCGAAGCTGATCTATCTGTACTTGCATGGAAATTTCCATTTCTGCAGTAAAAAATTAACGAAAATTTACTTTCATGTTTGAGCCTTTTGCAAAAAAGTCTAAATGTATCTTTAGGGGTATATGAGTTAAAATGAACAAATCTTTAAAGCACATGTCATTACAAATAATTCCATATATCACCTAACAGATACTTTGAATTTTCTCCTATAGATACTTTGGGAGAATTTAATTAACGCACATATATTTATGCAGGACACGACCACTTAATAATCGCTCTCATTTGCACTAACAGAAACATGGTGTGGTCAGGTGCCTTTTATTCTATATATATCGGCAGACTTAAATAGAATCTAGCAGAGATAAAAAGTCATAAATAGATTTGCTCTCGTGAGGGATACCAGTATATCTTTTTATTATCATTATGTTTTGTTACTTTGTTAGATCTAAGATTTTATTCTACCTGTAAAATACCTGGCTTTGTTTTGTTTCATGAAGATTGTTATGTTTATTGTTTGCTAATGTGTATTGTCTGATTATAAATGCCTTTTGATGTGAATGAAGTTGATTATATCTGTAACAAAAAATATCATCTTCAATTCTAATTTTCCACATGTACATGTGTAACAATTACTAGTCGATGATTGGTTATGATACTAAGGCCCAACACGACACCTTTGGGCAAACTTTTCCATTATGACGTCACAATTAATTGACCTGTCAAAACATTTGTGTGATTATGACCTCACAATCAGATTATGTCAAAAATGCACTTTGAAAGCTATGTCAGACATTTGGCAATAGGTAAATTATTGAGTCTGATCAATTTTAAAACTGCATTAAAAAGAGAAAGACAAATACAGTACACATGTACATGTAGTTTGTTACAACATGTACAATGGAAACATTCATCCATTATGTTTACTACTCCAAGGTTGAATACAGTAAAACTTTAGATTTTTTATAGCATTTTGTGGTCTAAGAGCCATCTTGGCCAGTAATAGAGTAGACATTTTGAAGTGAAGCCCATTTTCAAAATGCAAAAAAGATTCTTAGCCAATAGGAGGGCAAAATAGATTCTGAAGTTTTCTGGTATTCAGCTATTAAAGTAGAGATGATAAAAATAATTGTGAAATTGAATGACAGCTTAATTCATTATTTGTTGCACATTTCTACAATATCTGAGCGAGATCATTGTTCTCCATTATGATAGCTGTAGTTGTATTGATTGTGCATGTAAGAGATTGTCTGTGAATTAAGTTTTGGAATCAGTGTTACATGAAAAATTTAGCATATATATCATAGACAAGTATTTATCTTTAAAGTCAAAATAAAAAACATTAAAGTATTTGTTTGTTTTATTTTATTTGTTTCCACTTTCTAGGTTGTATAGGAAATACTGTATACCTGGACATTTTTGCCATTTTACGACAGAAAACATATCCACCCGTCTTAAATTTGTCCTTAATGACCATAGACACACGTATGGCATGCACGATCATGCTTCAATTATTTTACTCGAAAATTTTGCTTTCAATTTAAATTTGCCTTCTCATCTAAGAGTGAAAATTAAACAGGAACGAAAATTTCCAGTAACTTTGTATTTACTATTGACAAGATTGTTTGACAATCTCAAGTCTAGATGTATGGACCACTGGCAGTATAATTGAATGATACAACATTTCAACTTGCAAACGGAAGTCAGGTTTTATTCCTGGTAACAAGTCATTTTCAAGACTTCTTCGACCTACACGTCCGAGTGGTTAGAGTATTGCGCTTTGAGTCATGAAGAATCTCACTTCCTGTCAGTACAAGCTCGAGCGCGGCCAGAACCTATGCTGATTTTTGTGAGAAAAACCAGTTTACTTGTGGAAGGCTGGTGGTCTCTCCCCATGTATATTGTAATGGGGTTCTCTCCTCCACCATTAAAAACTGACTGCCACCAAATAAATGAAAAATTGTGGAGAATAGGTTAGTGACTAGTCCCCTGCCAAGTACTCGGCATAAGAAATAAAAGTAGCTATGGAGAAGTCTGCTACACAAGGTAGCCAGTCATTGTAGTAGTAGCATATGAAGCAACCCTTGGTTTATTGGCATCAGTTCATTGCAAGTAGCTAGTGACTTCTCCATGCCAGTAAAAATTCTTACGAGGATGTTAAACAATAAAATAAATGATATGTAATTTCAGTTCTCCGTTTTCTGCCACACACCCTGTTGTGAATTATAAAGGATTGATTTGATTTTGGAGAGTGTTTTACACCAAAGTCAACAACTCTAACCACTTAGCCACAGAGACCCCATAAAAGACTGAATAGTTGGCATAGTATTATATTGTTGTTGAAGTTGTTTATATCATGCGACATGTGAAATGAATTCATATCGAAACAAAAGTTTTTTCACTTTGTGATTAATGTTGGTTTGTTATTGTTTAACGTCCCACTCAAGAATCTTTCACTCATATGGAGACGTCACCAAATGCTGGTAAAGAGCTTCAAATTTTGGCCTGTGCTCAGCACATACCGCCATTGAGCAGTGAGGGTTCTTTAACGTGCTGACACCTACTGTGACATGGGACCTCAATTTTTACTGTCTCATCCGAAAGACAGAAAACCAATCTGTCGCCGGCGGGACTCAAACACACGATCAAGAGTCGGGCGCGCTACCGACTGAGCGAGGCGAGCTCACTTTGTGATTAATCAAATATTGTTGTATCATACATTTCTGATACACCTCAACACCTACAGTGGTGCAATATGGAGACAAAATCAGCAGGAGTACATAGGAAACCATAAATTGGGGCCCCGTATAGCCAAAAAATGTACATACGATACCACAAATTGGGGCCTCGTATAGCCAAAATGTACATACAAAACCAAAAAGTGGGACTTGTATAGCCTAAGTGTACATAGGATACCACAAAGTGGGGCTTCATATAGCCTAAGTGTACATAGGATACCACAAAGTGGGGCTTCATATAGCCTAAGTGTACATAGGATACCACAAAGTGGGGCTTCATATAGCCTATGTGTACATAGGATACCACAAAGTGGGGCTTCATATAGCCTAAGTGTACATAGGATACCACAAAGTGGGGCTTCATATAGCCTAAGTGTACATAGGATACCACAAAGTGGGACTTCATATAGCCTAATTGTACATACGATACCACAAAGTGGGGCTTCATATAGCCTAAGTGTACATAGGATACCACAAAGTGGGGCTTTATATAGCCTAAGTGTACATACGATACCACAAAGTGGGGCTTCATAGGATACCACAAAGTGGGGCTTCATATAGCCTAAGTGTACATAGGATACCACAAAGTGGGGCTTTGTATAGCCTAAGTGTACATAGGATACCACAAAGTGGGGCTTGGTATAGCCTAAGTGTACATAGGATACCACAAAGTGGGGCTTCATATAGCCTAAGTGTACATAGGATACCACAAAGTGGGGCTTCATATAGCCTAAGTGTACATAGGATACCACAAAGTGGGGCTTTATATAGCCTAAGTGTACATACGATACCACAAAGTGGGGCTTCATATAGCCTAAGTGTACATACAATACCACAAAGTGGGGCTTCATAGGATACCACAAAGTGGGGCTTCATATAGCCTAAGTGTACATAGGATACCACAAAGTGGGGCTTTGTATAGCCTAAGTGTACATAGGATACCACAAAGTGGGGCTTTGTATAGCCTAAGTGTACATAGGATACCACAAAGTGTGGCTTCATAGGATACCACAAAGTGGGGCTTTATATAGCCTAAGTGTACATACGATACCACAAAGTGGGGCTTCATATAGCCTAAGTGTACATACAATACCACAAAGTGGGCTTCATAGGATACCACAAAGTGTGGGGCTTCATATAGCCTAAGTGTACATAGGATACCACAAAGTGGGGCTTTGTATAGCCTAAGTGTACATAGGATACCACAAAGTAGGGCTTTGTATAGCCTAAGTGTACATAGGATACCACAAAGTGTGGCTTCATAGGATACCACAAAGTGGAGCTTCATATAGCCTAAGTGTACATAGGATACCACAAAGTGGGGCTTCATATAACCTAAGTGTACATAGGGTACCACAAAGTGGGGCTTCATATAGCCTAAGTGTATATATGATATCACAAAGAGGGGCTTCATAGGATACCACAAAGTGGGGCTTCATATAGCCTAAGTGTACATAGGATACCACAAAGTGGGGCTTTGTATAGCCTATTTTCAGTGATCATTGGCTCAAAATAATACAAAAGCTTTCAATATTTTGCAATTGTTTTATTGCATAATGTTGCTTGTCCACAAAAAGGGAGGAAGGACGATAAACACAGGGTATTCTTTATTTGAAGTTATAAACCAAAGTTCAAGTAAAATTTCATTCTGTTAGAAAACTGGTAAACACATACTTAAAATATGCCTTCGTACAGGTGAAATTTCACACAGTACAGTAATTACAGCTTGTGCCATCTTCAAAAGCTAGAAAATTATTCTTGGACAGTTGTATAATTAAGCAAACAAAAAGAAAAACCCCAACAAAGTGAATACTACATACCCTCCTCTTTATAAGAGAGGGGTAGGGGAGAGGGATAAAAAAAAAAAAACACCACGATGTACACTGGAAGAGATCGCTTGCCTTCTGCAAGTTAAATTGCAAACTTTCCCGTAACATAAGGTGGAATTTTGTGAGGCTGGAATCTGTACAGACCAGAGGTGAGAGACATCATAGTTTAAAGTGTGATGCTCTGACCAGCCAGTCACACAGGCCATGCTCTCTTTAAAAAATGATAGATAACTTTTTGTGTGAGTTACACAGTGGATTTGTGATTTTTTTCAAATGAGGAAATTCTAACAAAAATGAACGTATGTGACTAACATTTCTATAATTAAGTACTGCACATGAAAATTTCAAAATTAGGGAAACTAGTTTTAGACTTGTAGTGGTCATGAGATGTTTTTCCTATTTAAGAATTTTTTTTATCATTATCATTTTTAATTCAGTGTCTATAATCATTCATTGTATAATAATATACCAGTTTATACAGACAAACTTGCATTAAATGCCACCTTTGAATAAAGGGCACCTGCCTATAAAGGCCATTCAAAAATAACCTTTGTTTACATTTTTATGTGTAAATCTGTTTATAAATGCCACCTGTCAATAATGCCTGTTCCCTTAGGTGGCCTTTATAGACATGTTTGATTGTATATGTTCTTTCCCACATACAAAACAATAAATTTACTTCAAAAATAGATAAAAAATGATAATCTATAGATCAATTCATCACCAAATATTTCCTTCTACCTGTAGGAAAGGTGAAACCCCAAAACAAAAACCGCTAAAGCCGAGAATTGGAAAGCAATACATCTAGAATTTGAATTTCAAAGTTGAAGGTTAAAAAACAGAGGTCATAATCAAATAATAATATTATGTTTTATCATGTTAAGTTTCAATGTAATACTGCAAACAACATGAACAACAGAGCTAAACTTAAATTGTTGACCCAGACAGACAGATGAACAGACATTGTCACTTCACAGACCAGTATTTGCTTCCCAATTTTATTTGGCCAATAAAAAAACAAAAGTACAACAACTGTGTAACAACAAAATCAGTTTTCAACATAAAAGATTTACTAACAAACAGATCTGGTAAACATGAAATATGATTACTGGCAATCAGACATCAATAGCACTATTAAAACAAGATTATTACAAACATAGAATATAAACAGTGGAAACTGTCTTCAGGGACCATCCTGTCTGCCATTAGAATGTGGTCACTAAATAAAGTCATGTGGTCATTCAAAGGGATTCTACTGAAAGATGCAATACAGTAAAACCTGCTATAGCGGCCATCTCTATATAAGGATTACCTGTTTATAAAGGCCAAATTTTTTTAAAGTCGCTTGACTGCATACTTCAACTAAACT
The DNA here is from genome assembly GCA_030159075.1 of Atrina japonica. NCBI lineage: Eukaryota > Metazoa > Mollusca > Bivalvia > Pterioida > Pinnidae > Atrina > Atrina japonica. The sequence goes on along the minus strand of BROG01000576.1, from coordinate 268,931 downwards.
GAACCTGTGTATATGGGTCACCTGCACATAAAGGTAAATATTTTCTGGTCCCTTGGGTGGCCCCTATATACAGGTTTCACTGTATTTCCATCTTTCTGTAAGGAAGAAACTGCTCAAACATGCTAAAATGTCATGGATACACTTTCACATATTTCAATGTGTAAGACCAAAATTTTGAAGTGTAAACAAAATGTGATTCTGTTTTCAGTTATACCGTCCTCTCCAAGTGTGGGAGAAAAATATTCAACCAAGGGCATGTTGGATGGAAAGGGAAATATCAACCCTTTTGGCAAGAATATGAAAGTCCAAGATGGAGAAACCCTTGTTTCTGACATCCAGATTCTTACCAATTGTGTGGAGATTCCCTTATCCATGCAACAAACCTATGTAAGATTCTATAAATCTGATTAATTAGTCTGAATGTGATCTTACAAAATAGGTGGTCTTACAAGACAGGTGATCCTTCATCCCAGGTTGTTTCCCAAAAACAGGTTCCATTGTAACAGCTGTTGGATTTGACCAGTAAATGTCCCACATGTTTAAAGCTTCATACATTTCACTGTAAAAATATATTTTCTTAACATTTTTTCCATCAAAATACCTTAAGGGGAAATCTATAAAATAAAAAAACACTTACATAGGAGTCATATATCTGTATATTTTATGAATAATTATGGGATCTTGTCAATGTCAAGATTCCCATTCCATATTGCTCAGTTTATTTAGAACAATATTTTTAGGGGCATTAGCTGTGTTTACCAAAAAAAAAAAAATTATTTCCAATTTTTTTTCTACTTTTACTACTTGTACTTGATGTACAATAACAAATAAGAGCTATACACCGACATTTAAAATCTTATATTCCTGTATATTTTCTGAAAATAAGGTCAGATCAAGTATGGTTCATATGCATATACAAAAACATTCAACTCCACTCATAAAGAAGTGGAAGGGAGACAGATTTAAACCTCGTTGTTCCCAGATTTTGTTATTCGGCTTCACAAATGTAAGAAATTCACGGGTATAAGATATGTCCTAGCTATAAGCAGTATTTCATCTATTATAGTCTCAATATAAGTGGCGTTGACTGTAAATTAATATATTGCAAGTGAAAATCCTGGGTTTCTCAAGCAATTTTCACAAAATATATAGGAATATAAGAATGTTAATGCCTGTGTATATCTCTTTTTTGTTATTGTATATCAAACTAAGTTGTAAAAAAGGAAAGATTTTTCTTTCTCAACCCCCCCCCCAAAAAAAAATAAACCCAGCTAATTCCCCTTTAATGTGAACTTTGTTTTATACAGACCAGTCCATTTTTAAAGTAAAAAGGTTAAAATGATTTGTGTAGTTATTGTATCTGAATAAGATATTTATTTTGTCATGCATCAGGTTATTTCCTATGACCCATGGCCAATATATATATAAAATTGGAAATAAAAAGGAAATGATTGCATACCTTGGCAAGTAACAACTGACATAAAAAATTATAAAAAATCACAATAGGCCTACACAGTCATACGAGTCTATGCACGCAATTTCATGGTCAGTCCCTTTTTTCATTTAAAATAATGAAGCACTGGTAATACACCTTGGTGGAAATGTTTTTGGAAGAAGTCATTTACATATCAACCCCTGAAAAACAATTTGGACTCTCCTGTAAATCAATGACTTAGACCAGTTCAAATGTGTCTTTAGGGGTGAATGAGTTAATGAGAAAAGTAAGCAGATGATAGTGAGTACATGCAGTGATGGCTGTAGATAGTTTTCATACAGCATAAATCTGAAAGACTTATTTCCCTTTATCAACCATATTGAAAGTCAGCTTGGTCAATTCTTTTCTTTAACCTTTTCACCCTAAGTATCTAAATGGTATGTTCTTTTCTATTGTCTTAGACCAGTCTATTTTGGTCTGTAGTGTTGGAAGGGTTAGGCAGACCTATTGGGTCATTGTGTAGTAATGAAAGGGACATCAGAATTTTTTTCTCAGAATCAGTTATCGAGATGAACATGACTTGAAATGATTTTTTTTTCACCAAAACAATTTTTTATCACTTTTTTTTCAAACCAGAATATATTCTTCTGAACTTGGTTATGTTGCCTTACAAAATGGTCAATAAAGGGAGATAAATATTGCTTATTAAAAATTATTTATAGATGACCATTGAACCTCAGGTTATTACAGGACCTAGATACAGACATGTACAAGACTACGATTAAGTATGACACCATTTTTTAAACTTTCAACTTGACAAAAGGAAAGGATGACTTCAATCTTGTAATTCCTGCATCATCATGTGTAACCTCTTCATTTTATCTCTCGGAGACACCTGAAATATATAAAACATACTGGTACTTAAAATTATATATACAGGTATATAATATATACATGTATATAGTGATACAGACATATATGATCTCGGTGAACTAAAACAATGGATACTGAGTGACCATGTTGATTAATATGTTGAAAGAACTATGAAGAGCTAAAGATTCTTTATACATGTAATTTCTTTGTTTCAATACTGTTTTCTATCCTGTGCAGAATACAGAAAAACCTGTGTTTAGTGGACAGTTGCCGGACTAATCAAATTGTTAAAGAGAGGCTAAAGCTGCTAAAACATTCAAATGCACGAGCAACACAAATCACTCTTGTAATCCACTGTTACGATGCAATAAACATCAAGCAAAATACAAAATGAAGAACTGTAAGAGTGTTTCTCAAAACAGAAGTCGGGACATACGCGTTAGTGAGAAATGGCCTGTGACAATGGAAGTCAAGCATAGGAAGACTGTCCGCTAATTCAAGGTTAAAAATACAGAAATTATGCGTATTTGAGCCAACAACTGTCTGTTGTCTGCGTAAAGAAGGTGTCTGTTTATTTAAAATAGTCACTAGTAGTCTTATATAACAATGTAAATCTGGACCTTGACGAACTGTCTGTTATCAGAGTGTACGCTGAATTAAGGTATCCATTATTGGCAGGTCTTACTATACATGTATTCACATGTATGTTGGAGACATCAACAACTGGTTTTTTGCTTTGTTTTGTTTTATTGTGTTTCATATCCCACCAAGAATCTTTCACTTATAAATGGAAGTCACCAGCTTTGTGTGAAGTGTCACAAATTTTGACCTGTGCTTATAGACTTGAGGTCAATGCAGTGACCTTCACAATCACAATTCACTTATATGGAGATGTCAATGGTCATGGTGGCCAGCTAAAGGTGAAGTGTCACAAATTTAGATCTCTGTCATGGACCGACACCAATGCAGTTAAGATTCTTTTGCCTGCCTTGCCTGTCGTGACATGGGACCTCAGTTTTAAGTCCCATCTGGTCATGATAGACCTGTAACTTTCACTTTCAATTTATCGGTCATTAATTCTAAGTATTACTTCTACATATATTGTATGCCTGCAAATTTTCGTTCCTATTCAAATTTTCACCATTTTCGTTGTCCTTAGATAAAGAGGGAGAATTTAGTATGATGGTAAGTATGGTGATTTTTGGCAAATCTAAGATGAGCTGAATATATTATCTGACCTAAAAGGGCAAAAATAACCAGGGCCTAAAATTTTCAGGTACATATGTATACAGTGTAAATAACCAAAACCATATCAATATTTTACTTACATTTTTGCTTTGCTCTGTAAAAGACACATTCAACACATTTGGTTCCAGAAGGCTAGGGTACAATAACAACATCAACCGTTTCCATGGAAACATCACAGTATCATATGACACAGATATGTCTAATAAACTGTCTGAAATACTTGACTCTGTAGCTGTACTTGGACTTCTTTGATTGGAAACAAATTTGGAAATTGTTCTGTTTTTTGACGAATCATTTATGGTTGGGCTCCGTAAAGTTGTGGAAAGAGATCTACGACTTTCAGCTGATGATGCTAATGAGTAACGACACGACGAACAGCTTTGCGAATTGTTGACCCACGGACACCAATTGCGATGTTCTCTTAAAGGATCGAGATGTTTTAGCTGTGTCTGTAATGAAATAAACAACATTCAATTCATTTCTTTATTCACTTTTTTTTTAATCAAAATAAGATTACATTTATTACACTTATATTTAGATGTGAACAGCTAGAGATGATGGAATATGAGCTTAATCCTATATGCAATGAAATGTTTTTTTGGAATGGTGTTTAACGCCACACTCAACAATTTTTCAGTTACAACGGCAGTGGCCAAGTTTTAAAACTTGAGGACGGACTTGGTTACAATATACCCTGGAAAAGAAAACTGGCCTTCCTTAAGTAAACTGGCAAATTTTCTCACAAAGTCAGCTTAGATTGGGCTGGAACCTGTGCAGAATAGAGTTGAAAGACTTTACAATTTAAAGCATGGTGCTCTTACCATTTGTCTGGGAAAATGAATATAGTATAAAATAATAAAGAAGTTCAAATACAATGCAGGAAGCTAATTGGCTCATCAAACAGCATGTTGCTCTCTAGAATTTATCATGGACACACTTGCCTGTGTACCTGGCCAGGTAGAGTCTTGTGAATCCTTTCTTGACCTAGACGAGTTTAAATTTTAGGTAATTAAGCATAACATTAAAATTACACTGACTAGAGTAATCGTTCCTACCTGTCACCATACATAAGAGAGTATCCCAGTGCTCCAGATAACTTTCTTAGCACATGGGTATAATACCCATCATTTCCTAATCCAGTGGGTAATTTTATCCACAAAATTTCTGTCAAGAGGGTATTTTCCAATTCTGTTGTCATATTACGATTGCCATTGATTTGACTAGGAAGTTTTGGTTGCTAAATTACCATTAATTAATCTGTATTTAACTGTCTGTACAATGTAAGTCCACAATTTAAACATCTGGGTTTGGGTCAGCTTAACTGCATTATCACTACAGAACTTTAACACACATTATGACCAAGATCCATTCATAATAAGTGAACTCAATATTTTATCTCTCAGCAGGTTTCAGATCTATTGTGTTTAATTTTATGCTTCAGTTTTGATTTACATTGGGTATCTAACACTGGATTTTAACTTGCGTGCATATCCATTTACAGTGAAACCTGTATATAGGGGCCATGCAAGGGACCAGAAAATATTGACCTTTATGTGCAGGTGACCCTTATACACAGGTTCAATTTAGTTGAAGTATGCAGTTAAGGGACTTGAAAAAACTGGCCTTTATAGACAGGTAATCCTGATATAGAGGTGGCCACTATAACAGGTTTTACTGTATTTTGTGTGTGTAAAATACGCAAATACACAGCTTATCTGGAGCACTGGTATCCAGTGAGGAATAAAGCCTTTTTCCTGTGCAGCTTGTCATAACTGAAAAGTCAGTAGAATCATCCATATGATAATCAAAAGGTTAACCCTCCAATCCCCTCTCCCCCGGCCATCTTATGTGAATCAGACAATATACACATACTTACTAACCCTTGCGACTTTCTGTAAGGGGAGATAATTAGCCTTAATCAGACTTAACATTTGGCATTACAGCTACATCTAATTAGTAAAGATATGTAGATGAATGAACAAAATGTCCCCACTATAATAACCATGCAAAAACAAAAGTTTATCGCAGGAATTGCTTTCGAAAATAATAATTGTCCCTTTTAAGGTAAACAAGACCTAAAGTCAATAAATATTAACTGGCTCATCAACTTCATCTGGCTCAACAACTTCATCAAGTAGAAATACTTACTATTCTGTCCTCATGTTTCTCCGAGTTCCCTTTCTCACAAACCTGGTTCCCTTTCTTATCACCTGCATCAGGTACCCCATTATCACAGGTTGTTTCATCATCGATTTCTTTTTGATTTTCATCCCTCTGCACATCTGTAGCATTTTTGTCTTGGATATTACATTCCAATAGATAAGCATCGCATTCATTATCATGACTTTCAGAGTTTTCTTGCTTGCCTGTCTTATCTGGCACAGATTGGTCAATATCGCACTGGTCATTATGACTTTCAGAATTTTCTTGCTCACCTATTCTATTTGACACACATTTGTCAATATCACACTGGTCATAATGACTTTCAGAATTTTCTTGCTCGCATGTCTTATTTGACATAGATTTATCAATATCGCACTGGTCATTATGACTTTTGGAGTTTTCTTGCTCGCCTATCCTATCTGACACAGATTGGTCAATATGGCATTGGTCATTATGACTTTTGGAGTTTTCTTGCTCGCCTATCCTATCTGACACAGATTGGTCAATATGGCACTGGTCATTATGACTTTTGGAGTTTTCTTGCTCGCCTATCCTATCTGACACAGATTGGTCAATATGGCACTTGTCATTATGACTTTTGGAGTTTTCTTGCTCGCCTATCCTATCTGACACAGATTGGTCAATATGGCATTGGTCATTATGACTTTTGGAGTTTTCTTCCTCGCCTATCCTATCTGACACAGATTGGTCAACATCGCACTGGTCATTATGATTTTTTGAGCTTTCTTCCTTGCCTATCCTATCTGACACAGATTGGTCAATATCGCACTGGTCATTATGACATTTTGAGCTTTCTTCCTCGCCTATCCTATCTGACACAGATTGGTCAATATCGCACTGGTCATTATGACTTTTTGAGCTTTCTTGCTCGCCTATCCTATCTGACACAGATTGGTCAATATCGCACTGGTCATTATGACTTTTTGAGCTTTCTTCCTCGCCTATCCTATCTGACACAGATTGGTCAATATCGCACTGGTCATTATGACTTTTTGAGCTTTCTTCCTCGCCTATCCTATCTGACACAGATTGGTCAATATTGCACTGGTCATTATGACTTTCAATATTTTCTAGCAAGTCTCCATTATAATGCTGCTGTTGATTGTTTTCACTTTCTTGATCAAGGTCTGAACATTTTTCTTGACCATTTAAGTCGGCTCTACTCACAGAATCTAGGTCACTCTTACTATTTTGTATTTCTGTTGAACCACCATTAGATGATGTTGACGATTTGTTCAAAATGTCACTCTCCCTTTCTGCGACACCATTGACTATACCATTCTCACTGTCTTTTTCATTGTTTTCTGTATCACTATGTACATTGCTATGTGACAGATCTGATTGGTCAGTTCTACATGCAATATTTTCAGTACTGTCAAAATCAGTCTGGTCGTTACTGTCATTGTGAAGAGTGACATAACTTGAGAGCTTCACATTACGATGACAACAGTAGCATGTGATCACATTTTCTTTGTCCACATTGTTTCTGAAAAACAAAAATGAAAAATTTCTATTTCAGATATTTTATAAACTGCTGATATGTATTCAAAGCAGGGTATGACATTCACAAATGCCTGGCGACCCCAGGCAGGTCAGGCCTTATTTTTGCAGGTACCATAAAATCACATAAAAACACTCTGTACCTTGTCATTGTGGACATTTCAAATATTTTGTCATGTTTTTTTATAAAAGCCAGACCTTTATTGGTAGTAAGGTTCACCAATCAAAGTACTGAAAGTACTGAAATGGGTTGTTATTTTGGCAAAATAGCCATGGGATTCAAACTACTTCTATCCAACATAATTCAAAATAAATAAATCAAATTAATGTAGATCTAAAAACAAAAATTCAATTTCCAGCCTCACTCATTTCAAAATAAAACATGAGCATTGATGGAACCTACTTAAATTTAAAGCAAACATGACACTGGGAACAGGTAAAATAAATTTTTTCATAGTGAAAAATGGCTGTAATTTAAAACAAATTTTAGGGCTTGTAATAAAGAATGTAAACAATCCTATTTAGAGCTATTACCGTGGTACATGAACATATACATATACTCTGCCTAGACTAAATAAACAACCAAACAACTTTATCTATCTTGTATTAATTGATATAAATAACTGTAATACTGCAGTTTCTCAAGGCAGGCTCAACATCACCGGAATCTTATATTGTAGAATTCCATATTTATAAATAGATCAATGACATTTTGTTGAAACTTACTACAAATCACATCGTATAATTTCCAAAGGCAGAAGTAAGTAGAACTACATGTATGTGGTATTTCATTTAATGATTATTCAAACTAGATTTAATTTAATTTACACCAAAATATATGACTTTTCTGTAAAAGTTGAATTCTTAAGCTGGACTATATTTTACATGCTGTGTGGATGCAACCTCTATGACCTCTTCACTGCTAACAGGATAGACCTTGATGTAAAGTTGAAGTAAACCCATGATAGGTTGTTATTACATAACAACCCATAATAAAGTCTTTACTCATCAATAAAGGTCTGGATAACTAATTACTGATTTGATGGCAATCTGAAGCATAGTAATGTTTTCCTTACATGGAATGTCACATTCTATGCCTCTATCACATCAGCCAATCAGCTTGCATATCCAATTTTCTTATAAATACAAAATGGGGACAGAAACATATGTAAATAAAATGGATGGGTAGCTGAAATTTCTGTCTTAAATAAATGGAATTATGTCAGAACACAACTTGATGCTGATGCCAATAGAATATTAAAAACAACATATCAGTTAATCAAAAGGCAAAATTTTGGGGGACTAATAAATGCCTAGAATAATTTCTTACTTCCTCTCCCATCCACAGACTGTTAACAGCGCCGCCTGTTGGATAACCTCTGTGTCCTGTGTGTACTCACTGAACTGCATTCTGATTTTATCTGTAAATCTTACCACCATTTCTTCCTCAAGGCCCTGAATATGTACAGCAAGATCAGCAAATTGTTACTGGATAATTACTATGGCAACAGTCCAATTAACTTACCAAGATAAAGTCTGTACAAAAGTGAACCTGTCTTGAAAGACCACTCTCGTGAAAGAGCACCTGTATTTTAAGATCACATTCTGAAAACCACTTAGTCAAGTTGTTCTTTAGATAAAACCTTTCACAAGAGACCATTTGTCTTAAGATACCACATTTTAGTGGCAGATGGGGTGGTCTCTTAAGACAGGTTCCACTGTACTGATTAATTTTGAAAACAGTACTGCAAAAATTAACAGAACTGATATGAAAGTTTGTTCAAGCTCCATCATATATCTTTACCTGATGAAAAATAAAATCTTAAACAAATAATCTGTAACCATAGACCATACTGTTAGTTTTATAAAATTTTACAAAAATGAGTGCAAGAGACATTGACTTAACATATCTCTCTGTGAGTCAACAGGAATTTATGTATGGGAGATAAAACTATCCTGAGAAGTAAGGAAAACATGAAGAAATCCCAATACTCTGTTAACTTATGATTAATAGAATCTACACCTACCTTGAGGGTTTGACAAAGGAATCTCAATCCGAAAGTAAGATTCTTGAATGACAAACCCAAGGCTTGCCGAGGGTATATCATTCAAGAATCTTATTCAGAGGATTGAGATTCCTTTGTCTTACCCTCAAGGTAGGGGTTGATTATTTTTCTCCCATGTCTTAAATATATGTCATTGTAGATTTACGCAGATCTGTGTCATGTCTGACATACCTATGTACTGCATTCTAGAAGCCACATAAATTCTACATGATAAATTGTATTATGATGTCTTAACAAGTGTAGCTTGTTAACACCCTGGGGGTTGACAAGGAAAGCATTCCCTATAATAAAAGAGAATGAAAAATCTGTGAACCATGGGAGTATACATTGTCTGACTTGCATCAATTATCAAACAGAAGATCTTTAAGTAGAAAAACAAGAGGCCCATGGGCCACATTGCTCACCTGAACTCCTTGGGGGTGGAGGAGACTTTAAAATGAATGAAAATGACAAAGCCGGGAAAGGTGTCAAAAACATGTCAAAAATTAATTTTCCAATTTATTCCAAAGACAGGAAATTGAATCATACATCTATGTAAATCACTCAGATGCAAGTAGTTTTTCAATCCATGCAGCAGTTTTGGTGAAGATTTTAAAAGAGGGGTACCCTCTGAGACCTATTTTGCCCACCCTGGATTTACTTCTGAGTTGATCTGGTCAAAAAACACAAACTTGGTAGGTACAAGGTACTTGGGAACGGGGCCTTATTTCGCCCCCTTATGATTAGATGGAAAAATCACTCATACAGCTTGGCATGATGTTAATCAGACAATATATATATTTTAAAAAAAAAAGCACAATTAATCTGAACAAAAATTACGTGGAGTTTGTCCACACTTTTTGAGTCTGAAGCAGCGAAATTTTCTTTATCAAATATCTTACCTCATCTTGGAGGCTCGTCAGTGACACAATCGGAAGCTGTCTTCTAAGATGAAGTAAACTTGTTAATCGTTGATTAAAGTCACTGATTGATTCAGATTTATCTAGTGATGGCACATAGTTAAAGGATTCTGAAATACAATATGTGAATATTAATAGTGATTTGTGTTTGAAAGTACAGTGGAACCTATTTATGTTGAAATTGGATGAGTCGAAATTCCGGATATGTCAAAATGGAAAGACCGGTGCGGATTTTTATGGGTAGAATAATATATCAGTTAAAATTTTCCGTTATCTCGAATTCCGGATATCTCGAAGTAATAAGGGCAGTGCTGTGAGTTTCAGATAACTAGATTTCACTGTAGTTCCATCAAATCTTGTGAGACTACTGTTGTGAAAGACTACCTGTCCTGAGAGTTCTAAAAACCATGCAGTTAAAGAATCCTTTAACCCTTTCAATCCTATAGGCCATAATAGACTGGTTTTGACAATTGAAAACAGCATACCATCTTGATTTTCAGGGGTGAAAGGGTTAAATCAAAACCTCTTTTGATAGACCCCACCATCTTAAAATACCATATCTCAGTGGCAGAGAGGATGGTCTTAAAAGACAGGTTTCACTGTAGCAACATAGAGAATTAAAAAGTAATACACTGAATCTATTGTATAATGGATTCAGTGTATTACTTTTTAATTCTTTTACCAAAGTTTTCTACTCTTAACAAATGGTATTGGTCGCTGACTTTTGCTACTACTGATTCTCAAATATGGTAGTAAAAGCAAACCTTTTCTACTTTACTACCATTAATTTTGAACTTAGCATTTAATTATGGGCAATTTTCTACTTTTCTACTTTCTACAACCAATTTTTATCCAACATTTAGTCCTGGGCAATTTTTGTACAAATCAACTTATTGAATGACATACAACTTCATGTAATTTACATTTTAGCATGAACAAAACAAAAATCGTAAAACAAGAACAAAAATGAAGAAAAAATATGATGTGTTTGTGAATCACAAATTCCCATGCCGGCCACAGTTCCAACAAATTTCTATGCTGGCAAATATTACAATATCCTACATTATGACCCCCACTCCATCCCCAGGGGCATGTGATGTCAGTGAAGTGTGAGCAAACCTTAGATGAACCTATGGTCTAAGTTTGGTTACCTTTACTGTATCACGATCCAAACTTGAAATATTGCACTTTATATACCGTAATCGGCCGTGTATAATCTGCATTTATGTATTATCTGCACCCCCCCCCCCCATTTCAGCATCAGATCTCAGAGAAAAAAAGGTGTTCGTGATTTTTGGCCTAACCCACATCTGGGTTTTATACATGGCCATTACTGGGGCATTAGTATGACCGAAAATTAATGAGCTATTTATAGGCGATTTGTAAACTGAAATACACACATTGAAGACCAGATTCATTTATCAAACATTTATTCACCATCACCGTAGACAATAAACACACACAGAAAGTAATGGAGAAATAAATTGACTCGGACATCATGATTACAATACAAAAAAACTTGGCCAATTAAAGGCAAGTTTACCATCCAAGGTCAAATCTTCTGCACTTTATTTTTACTATAGTCCCATGAAAAAAAAAAATGCCCGAAGAACCTGTTGTACTGTTTTATCCGCACCCCCATCCCTGAGACAAATTTTAGAGTGAAAAGAGTGCGGATTAAACATGGCCGATTACGGTACAAGCTGGATTGAATTACAAACTGACAGACAAACAGACAGACGGACGATCCAAACACAATATGCCCCTGGTGGACCTTTCGGGCTGGGGGTATAAAAATAACATTAATTAGAATATCGGAAAGACAAATGAGCTTTATAATGAATGTTTAGGATAAACTTTTGTAAAATCCTGATATGAGACTACACAAAAATATTGCAGAATGAATCTTACCTGGAGTTGGATTTGAGGCCCATTTACATGCCTTCTCATGAGCACTCGTCAACTTCTCATGGATTTTGTTCACATATTCTGTATCTTTAATTAACAATAAGAACGCAAACTGTATTACAAAATTCATTAGTGAGCAGCTTTCGTCTACATAAAATTTCAAACTGCCAATGCAAATTGACAAATTAGGGGTCGACAATTTATCAACAATATTTTCACTTGTCCAAGCAGTCCTGAAATTGACTGCAAATGTCACTTTACTTAAAAACTGAATGTATGTTGCTATTGTGATTCTATCAAAACGTAGCAATAATTTGATTGAGAATGCTTTTATTGAAATTGAGCTATGATCATTTTTTCTTTTTATTGGTTTTACATCCTGCTAAGAATTTTTTTTTACTAATGTGGAGATGTCCCCAGATTAAGGTGAAGTGCTACAAATTTTGATATGTCCTATGGACTGACACCAATACAGTGAGAATTCTTTAACAATAACATGTTATGCATGTCATGACATATGTATGCCAAGCACATGATGAAGGAACAGTGACTAGCCAAGAAAATTTGAACTTGTCATGACCTTTAAACTTTTTATCTGAAAATTAACAAGTCAGTCATGTGCTTGACATGCATATGGCTATTATATGTCTGAAGTCTTTTAGACTTTTTTAAGAGAAAGACACTTAAGATTGGGAACATAAATATTGTCCAAGAATCAAATAATGTACCAGTCAGCCTTAAAATCACCACAATACATCTTAAAAGACTTGTACATGTATGTACTTACAAATGTTTTTATCACTAGTCTTTGGTAGTTGTCCGCAGAAGACTGCTTTACATAGCACACACTCCAGAATATCAAAATCTGTGTTCTTCCATCCATATCTAGCACAGACAAGGGGAGACAACTCATTTGGCTTTCCAAACCAGGTCAAAATGTAAAAATATGTTAAGAAAACATAAATCAAACATCACATTATAAAATAAATAAATCAAATAAAAGTCATAATAAACTAACAACTAACATCATATTAAAACTTATTATAAGGATAAAATTGGGATAATTGCTATTTCAGGGATTATGGGACAACTTAAAAAGATAAGGATTTTTGCTGAAAATGTAAGGTTGCCTTGAGGTGTCAGTAATCAAACACATCCCAAATGACAACCAAAATTCACTTAAATATAAGTTTTGATAAAGGATATTTTGTAAGTTTCTACTCTGTCAAAGTATTTATCCCTGTCTCTTGACTCTTCAACCAGTGAGGAGATGTGTCTCTTTTTTCCTGGCAAAGCACACCTATCAGAGGAGTTTTCATCACCATTTTTATCCTGGGAATTGGTGCAGGAATCAAAATCACCTGTAGTAGTCCCAAATGCCTCATCCCTAAAATTAAAGTTATTCAAAACCAATTTATCATATGATAAGAGTCAATAATACATATACATGTATGGAAGACCAAAAGAGAATTGGAGAAAAAACTGTGGAGAGAGAGAGAGCTGAAAGAAATTGGCTTCAAAATACGGACAGATGCAAGTAAAGCAGTGCAGGAAAGGTAAAAATGGAGGGGATTTGTTTGTGGCCTTATTGTTCATTGGGAGAGAAGGAAATAAGTCAAGTAGGTCAAGCATATACATGTGCCTTTAAATTACTTGGTATATGTAAAGTAAAATGATATCAGAATACGGCTTACTATATTATATCTAATGAAAAGATAAAATGGTATGAATGTCAAGTTAGATACTAACCTGTTTACATCATGTGATCATCTCGACTGGCAATGAGGCTATAGTCTGTTCTATAATTGCTTTTCATAAGCCTTTGAAAAGTGAATTAATGTTATCGAACTTGCGAAGAGCAATGATAGAACAGGCTAAAGCCTTTGACGTAAATATTCCGTCATTCAAACCTAGCCAAAAGTATGTGTCTGTCAGAATAAACATGTGATATTTCAATTTCTATTTGGGATTTTCAATATAAACAAAAAATGTTTGGATTCAAAGAAAAATATCTAAAGTCTGAGCCAAGTTTGCTGGGTCTGCTGGTTTTGGCTGATTAAAATAAAATGGTTGATACCCACCACTTAAATTTAATGTAGCAGTATCCTATGCATACTGAATAATTAATCCATGCCCATGACAAATAAAAATTAATCAATTTCGTACTAGATATTCGCATTCAAACTACAGGAATTTTACACTGGTAATGGCGGTCATCTGTCAAAGTTTAAGAGCAGAAGTGAAAGAAAGGGAACGTAAATTGGTCATACTGATTTAGCCTGGCTCACTGATCGACGAAGTATAATTGGGTCAGGATTCCAGGCTAAAACTAGATGAAATCGTCTGATAGATGTGTTTTCAAAACTTTTCCAGTATTATCATACCAAAGACATGGTTTCAGAACTTTCTGAGTATAATCTTATTGTATTGTGAAATGAAAGGTTGCTAATAATACACAATCACTGATTCCTTACGACAATAATATATTCCCCTTCATATAACTCTTTTGTGAAGAGAGGTGCAAGAATATTAAAATGATTATTCATGATCACATGACCCAATTTAGTGACATCGCATTGATAACACAGAGATTCCCTTAGGAAGAGTGTTTTCAAAAATTGAATTAAAGAAAAAAAGTATGAAGAAAAGATATAGGATAAACTTTTTATTTTTTAAATCATATCAGTTATTCTGTATCTACTTCTGTTTTTGTTGTTGTATTTCTACGGTGTAAATTAAAGCTCGAATGAGATTGGACAATAGACAAATTGTGTCTCTTTAGATTTTTCGATTCTATTCAGTTCACTCTAGAATCTCCCATCCATCATATATTTGGTTTTCCTTAATGAAATTAATAATCCACGAACAAAAAATAAACATAGATGGCATTTATATGTTTTTATAAATATAATGAATTCTAGATAAATAAACATTTATTTTTTAATTACTCTTTTATTTACCTGCATATCGATTTTCAGCCTGTAATTGTTTCTACCAGTAATAGATTAGAGATAGACCTGTACATCGAAACTTGACATGGTTGCGTAGCAAAGAATACAATTTACGTGTTAGAGGTCACCAAAGGATGTACACAACATGTATAATCAGAGAGATAAATGTGTAATGAAGAGAATGATGTAAGGTACAAGTGTTTTGGTGAGAAACATGGATGAAGGTAATAGACGGCAAAGCCCTCATATATGTAGAGAAGCTCACATTTTTTAATCCTACTACATCTGGGGACCCATACCACAAATTATAAAAATTTTGCTCACATCAAGAATTTGCATGTGACATAAACAAAATGTCGGAAATGCAAAGTCATTACTTAAAAGCGCATTGCAAATGAAGTAATAAACTACCACACTAAGACACGTTTTGTAGACCGAGACAAGTAAATACCACATAGATTAAGTTTTAGCACCAAGGAAACAGTCAGCCACTCAATATCTTATTTAAAACAATGAGTGAATGACAGGGACATTTACATGATAAAAACACTGAATATTAATCCCTTTGGTGATTCTGTCGTGTTGCCCCCAGCAGGGGGCAATATGGTGGAATCCCCAAAGGGATTAACTGAACATGTAAAACTGTTAATGAATGCCTTCGCCCTCTCCATAGGTTTACCTATGTATTATTTATATTTTTGCTAAGAGGATGGTTACTGGCAGACATTTTTAGTTGACTACCTTTTCTAATACAGTATGTAATTCTCGAACCCTCCCCCCATCGGCATTGATAGAAACGTGTGCCTGTGCTCAGACTATAGAACGATACTGATTGACTGGCACCCAGCTCAGCCTAGCAGGTATTTATTATTTAAATTTCTGTTCAAGCGAGCCGGTCACAAAAGCCCAGATTTTCCCGAATAAGACTATGATGGCTTGACAACACGACAGAACCTCCAAAGCAAAGGAATTACAGTACAGTACTCAAGACAAGTGCATTTAAAAACAAAAATAATTCATTCTAGACAAGCAAAAATGGATGACGCATACGGTAAACAATAGTATTTCAAACGTTAAAATCAAAATGAGTCTGTCACCTTTTACGTTTGCCTTTTTTGTCACTAGGGACTAAGAATGATGCTAACAATTGACTTGTTCGTGGTACTGCATCTTTGGTCGCCATCTTCCTATATGAACCGATAGGTGTTTGAAACGTATATTTTGATTGGACCTCATAGACAGGGCTTAACCGATATGGTCCAATGAAATTATATTTATCAAAGTACTGAATCACCAGGAGGTTTGTTGTACTGTCATTGAGACGCTTGCAATGATAAAGAAACAGAGATGACACTTAGAATTTTAGCTGTAGAAAAAATTGGCCCACCCGATCAGGACGATGAAGCCACAGAAAATATCGACAAAAATAACAAAGGTAAATATCCAAAAGTGTGATTCCCGAAGCTCGGTTGCAGAATTAATTTCTAAAGTATTGAAAGAGTACTTACACTATCAGCTGTTTTCGTTTGACAGTTCACTGAATTGCAGACATTTCTTATAACAACACTAGGCCTAACTTGACTCAACAAGTTATTGCATAATATTTTGTCCTGTTCGTCCAGGACTAGGATCTAGTGTCCAATTTGAATATATCTGATCTTTCCCAATCTGATCCCAGACGGATGTAGTATTTATTTTAAAATTAGCGATAAATTCCTGTTTTTATCTTTAGATAGATCTGTCATATCAAATTTCATACTATGTGCTGATATACAAAATAAAGTTAAACTTGAAATGTCAGATGGTTCATGTTTCCATGACAATCTTTATATATTTGATTGTATTTACATTAATTTAAGTGTATTAAGGGTAAGCAACTTTAGGAAGATCTTGCAAATTATGTTTGCATTTGTACTGGTAAATCCAATCTAGTTTTATAATATATATTTATCAATATTTTCATATTAAAAATTGTATCGTACATTCTTATCAGAATTCTTTTAAAGTTATTTTCATAGAAGAAAAGGAAATCCATCAGTTATTTAGATGATCATATATTCTATAGATGTGAATTAATTAATATATTCTTCGAACTATATTAGGTTTGTAAATAAAACTAAATTCAAATTACTCTTTTAAAACAGTATGACGAATTAACGAATCAGCATATAGTACAGTCTTTCCTGAATCAGCCACTAAATTACAAAATCAGCACCTTAAATTATTACTTGTTCATTATTTTTCATAAAATATATCATTTTAACAATAACTTTGATTAATTTAAAAGTAATATTTCAACTATTTATGAGCAATATGTTCACTTTCAAATGTAAGTTTGTTTGTTTGTTTGTTTATTGTTGTTTTACGTCCCACTCGAGAATATTTCACTCATATGGAGACGTCACCAAATGCTGGTGAAGGGCTTCAAATTTTGGCCTATGCTCGGCACTTACGGCCATTGAACAGTAGGGTTCTTTAACGTGCCAACACCTACTGTGACACGGGACCTCCAGCTTTTACTGTCTCATCCGAAAGACAGGAAACCAACCTGTCGCCGGCGGGACTCGAACTCACGACCTCACGATCCAGAGTTGAGCGCGCTACCGACTGAGCCAGGCCGGCTCTCAAATGTAAGATACAGGGGCCCATTTTACTAACGTTCATGTCAAGCCTGTCTTAACTGTCGCTAATATATCTGTAATATTGGGGAAAATGTGTTTTCAATGTCTCGAGGGTCTACACAACTCAGTTGAATAAAAAAACCATATAAAATCATTGTTCTATCAGTTTATGCCAATAACATCGGTCCTGACTGACACAAATCTGTTCAGACCGATGTTCTTCTCCCAATTTCAGGACCGTATGATCGACATCATTTTGAGTAATAGTTTTCCTTGATTATGCACTCTTAATTTTTTTTTAACGCCAAGTCATTACTTGTTCCTAACAAAGCTCTGAATCACTTGCAGATGCGACCATTTTTTAGGTTTTGGCGAGTGTTCACTTGCAAATCAATCGCATATCGCGACTAGTTTCTACCGTACCAGAAATCGAAAGTTTTCCGTTTTCACTCTGAAATTACATCACTGAAATCATGGTCAGCTATGCCCTTTACAACAATGCATTTAACTATTCAGTTTTGATAAATTAGAGTGTCTGACTCACATTGATTACTGTCAAAAAATCACGTTGTGTGCTGTCACATTTGTACGACTTTCAACTTGAACAAACAGAACAGTGACGTTTTTTTTAAATCAGTGTTGATTTCAAGAGAACAATCTGCCTAATCATCAGACACTAGCTTGAGTTTGAAAGATATTGGTTAAAGAAATACTCATGCCAGGTCATAGCTAGTGCTCGAAGAGGAGACAGATGCTTGCTTTGTAAATTCTGTCGAAATGCAGACTATTTATATGTTGTATCAGTTGTTAAAAATTCAAAAAATAGAAATTTAAGTTTGCCATAACAATATGAAAAATGTGGGCTTATAAACACTCCTGGCCTGAGCGAGAAAAAAAAAAACATCGTTTATAACGGTTTGAATATAATAAAGTCAAGTCATTTTAAAATAAATATTTTCTTTCATTTCATCATGCGGAAAAATGTTCTCAACACACACACACAGACATATATATGTATATATATATTAAAAATCCCTGGCTAGCTAGTAAAACTATTGGTTCACACGAAAAAAGATTTTCTCATTATTGTTGAGCACTGCATATCAAGTGACTGTGTCTGCATGATCAGGATTCCATCATGGCTATGTAATAATTGATTTGTTCAGACTGACATTATTCGGTTTGGACCTGTGTGGAACCCAACAACACAGGTCCGATTGATATGTGGGAGACAAAAGAATTTGGCGTAGACTGTACTGTAGTTCAGACACATAAATGTTGGTAAAACAGACCCCTGTATATGACGTTTAAAGTGAACATAATGCTAGTACATAGTCGAAGTAATCATTTCAAATAAATAACATTATTGTTAAATCAATATAATTTTTTTGGAAAAAAGGAGAACTAGTTGCAATTTAAGGTGCTGATTTGGTAACCTCTAGTTCAGATTTAGTAATTCAATTGCCGATTCGGTAATTTGCCATACCCCTTGAAAAAGTGATTAAATTTTTATATTATCAATTTATCCCCATACAGATGTTTGTTTTCTTCATATCATTTAATAATGCATAAAGTAATTGATGTTTAAAAGGCTAGGAACTTTCAAGTTAGGCCAGATTACCGTAATAATCTTGGAATTAGTCACATAAGACTGACAAGTCACATGAATTATGAAAAATGTTCCCCAACGTAATTTCAGGTTTCAGTTATATACAGATAGCCCCGATAGCTTTAGTTAGTAAGAGGAGCCGGCCTGGCTCAGTCGGTAGCGTGCTCGACTTTTGATCGTCAGGTCAGATGGCAGGTTGGTTTCCTGTCTGTCGGATGAGACAGTAAAAACCGTGGTCCCGTGTCACAGTAGGTGTTGGCACGTTAAAGAACCCTCACTGCTCAATGGCCGTAAGTGCCGAGCATAGGCCAAAAATTGAAGCTCTTCACCAGCATTTGGTGACGTCTCCATATGAGTGAAATATTCTTGAGTGGGACGTTAAACAACAATAAACAAACAAACAAGTTAGTAAGAGCATCCTGCTAGTGTTTGGAAGGTCCTGAAGATTCCCAGTCTGTCCGCAAATTTTCCCTGCCTACTACATTCGGCATTCAACTACTTATAAATAACCCACTGTGGTATGTTTTATGAGTCTCTTGGATTTTTTTTACACAAAATAATGTTAATGTGCTAAAGCATAAGGTTATTTCATGTGTGCTGCATATGTTATGTAGGTAAATATGAAAACCGAAAATACACACACGAGGAACAAAATCAAAAAGCACAATTAAATGCAGGATCATAACTGTAATCTGGGCTATCTTGAAAGTTCCCTATTGATACATGTATGACAATATCATTTTTACCATTAGTCTTAATGAAAATTTTAATTTTATGCAAAGAATATTAATGGTTTTAAATAAAAAAGTAAAAAGGTAGACTTACAGGGATTAATATTATCAACAAGTGGGTCTGGCAAAAGGACCCATTCCCAATGCAAAATCTGCTAATTTTGTACACATCTCCTCTATCAGTCATTCACACCATGAATGTGTGACCCTAGTTTATCTTTCATATACATGTACTTGTTAATTTTTTAAGTGTATCTATTTTAAGATGCATTACATCCCAGGAGTGGACATCGCGTGGCAGTCGATGATGGCAATGTGTATTCACTAGGAGGTTTTAATCCCAGATTTTGGGCTGCAGAAAATACAGAAGATACTTACTATCCATTGTTTAAAGAGGTCAGTACAAAAATATATCATGTATAATATGAAGAGGATTGTGATTGTAGTTGGCAGAAAAGAAAAGAAAAGATATTGGCAGATGTTATAGACAAACATTTGTGAAATTAAGTAAGATAGAAGTATTTAGATAAAAAAAGCAAAAGTATGAAAAACTCATTTTATTTGTATACCATGTATTCCAGGGGCATATGATTTGCTGATTTGGGATATTATTTGGCCATTAATTTAGAAGTATATTTATCCTTGAACCCGACAGCTCATGACAGTCATGTGTACAGTATTAGACTTACGAGTGAAAGGTTTCAGGTTTGAATCCACATCAAACTTAAGACGCACAGCTGGTAATGACTTACTTTGTCAAGCACTCATCATGAGAAAGCAACTTTCTATGGTTTCCATAGGACTGAAAGGCCCTATTCCCAATGCAAAATGCAATTTTTTTCCCCAATTTAATGAAAAAATTCCCAATTTGACGTTGAGGTGGGGGTTGCACTGGGTTTTGCCAATGTTTCAAAATGCAATTTTTCCATTTCAACTGCATGGTGACAAAAAATAGCTTCTGGTGACATTTCTGCCATCTTCATTGTTTTAAAGTATTAAGTCATATAGGTTACTGGTACCTAAGTCAATTACTGAATTAGATCTTCCAAAATGTCATCAGGAACAGGGACTGATGACCCTGTTTATTAATTAATGTCATTAGACCATAAAGGTGTAATTATCGGATATGTGCTTGGGGTAATTACATAACGATCTGTAGTGGTCAGGTACATGATTACCTGTATATTTAAACTTCCACACCTGTAATTGATCATTATCAGTATGTTCTGTCCTACATGCAGACATAAAAGATTGACAACATCAATGCAAGAATATCTTTTTTCAGCTTAAAACAAATATTGTATATGCTATGTTCATTTCATGTAGCTTGTATATTAGGCCTCACTGATTTTACTTAAAATTTTGTTTACTGTACTAAGAAATGTTGAACTGAGAGTGGTGTCTTCTAGGACGTCCGCATTCCACATTACAAGCTAGACAGTGTATTGGATGTATCTTAAAAATTGTACATGTAATGATTACTTCACTAAAACGATTGTTTGTTTTAGTTACATAAATTTTAGACACAGACAATAATGTATTCTTGTAATTCATTTGATTGATTATAATAAATTGACAGAAATGAGAAATATCACATTCATATAAACTCAATAATCTTTTCTTTTTTTCTTCGAATCTACCTCCTAAAATTTGAAACTGGTGAGAAATATTGACAATTTGTGATTTTTGGTTGAGGCCACACCATAATGAAAAATAAATTAATGTAAAGAGAATTGCATTTAAAAGAAATTCCATTACACTTACATTTCCATACAAACAAACAATTTTTTCCCAATTTGTCACAAATTCACATTAAAATTCCTTATTGTGTTGTCATTGGCATTTCCCCAAAATTGGCAAAAAAAAACCAACAACAAACAAACAAAAAGGCCTGGAAAGTGAAAGATAGAAGTATTTTTAAAAATTGTGGCATAAAACAAAGATCCCATGTCAAAGCAGACATAACATATTAATAAACCATCCCTGCAATTGTGTTCCATAGCATGGGTCAAAATATGTTGTTCTTCACTTATAGCATATATATCATGTAGTGGTTGTGATTGAAGTTAAATATGGAAAATAAAGCCATATAAGTGGCAGATGTTTTATATCAACAATAATTTCCTTTTTAGATATGCTCAATGCATAATACTGATAATTTTTTAATTCTGAGTAACAGTGATGAAATATTTTTTTCAGTTATGGAAATTCAATATAGCTAAACGGAAATGGACACTTCTGTCAACTGATGGAACAATGCCCAAGGAGCTAGCCTCTCACTCAGGTAGGGTTTGTAATTTGATACTGATTCACCTTAATGTCCTTAAATCTCTTTGTATCATGTTACGGATGATTTTACCTGTAGCTAGTGATGGCACCTGTAGTTGGTGATGTCACCTGTAGCCAGTGATATCACCTGTAGCTGGTGATGTTATCTGTTGCCAGTGATGCCACCTGTAGCTGTTCATGTCACCTGTAGCTGTTCATGTCACCTGTAGCTGGTTATGTAACATGTAGCTGATCTCGCCTATAGCTGGTGTTTCACCTGTAATCAGTGATTTTACCGTTAGCCAGTGATAAGTAAGTTAAACAATAATGAAACAAACAGTTCTTTAGCTTTTTTGTTTTAGATCCACACATCAACATAATAAAACTGTCCAACACAGAGTCTGGTAAAAAATGGTATTGTGGAGATTAGTGTATGATTAGTAGAGAAGGCAACAGAGAAGTCAATAGAGAAGGCGACATAGAAGTCAGTAGTGAAGGCTGTAAAGAAGTCAGTAGAGAAGGCAGCAGAGAAGTCAGTAGAGAAGGTGGCATAGAAGTCATTAGAGAAGTCAGTAGAGAAGGCAGCAGAGAAGTTGGTAGAGAAAGCAGTAGAGAAGGTGACAGAAGTCAGTAGTGAAGGTTGTAAAGAAGTCAGTAGAGAAGTCAGTAGAGAAGGTGGCAGAAAAGTCAGTAGAGAAGGCAGCAGAGAAGTCAATAGTGAATGCTGTAGAGAAGTCATTAGAGAAGGCTACAGAGAAGTCAGTAGAGAAGGCTACAGAGAAGTCAGTAGCGAAGGCAGTAGAGAAGTCAGTAGCGAAGGCAGTAGAGAAGGCTGCAGAAAAGTCAGTAGATAAGCCTGGAGAGAAGGCTGTAGATCATTTTCATTCTATGTTCAGAATACAATTTATTCACATTTACTATAAAATCCTAAATTAAAATAAGATTTTGGCTTTATTTTAGAAAATTATTACAGCTAGAGAAAAACTGAAACCTCAAAATGATCAGTACACAAACATCAACAAAACGTCAACATGGTCAATATTTTCAAATGGCCATTTATGCCAGTTATAGGAGTTCTTTCTTACTTGTTAGCCATATGCCCTTAGATTATGCATGTTAGTCTACATTAGTTATGGAAACCCATGCCTAAAGATTTTTTAAATAGGTTCTAAGATAATTTTCCTGCATTTTGTTTGGTGTCAGATGAGTGATTGGATACAGGCTCAAGTGAGTGATACAGGCTCAGGTGAGCAATAAAGGCTCAGTTAAACAAATGATAAAAGCTCAGGTGAGAGATATAGGCTCAGGTGAGTGATACAGGCTCAGGTGAGCAATACACACTCAGATGAGCCTCTGGTTGTTTATAGGTCTGTTGATGTGACCCACTAAAATTTTGTAGATTTATAAAAATACAGTAAAACCTGCTATAGCAGTCACCTCTGTATAAGGATTACCTGTTTATAAAGGCCAGTTTATTCAAGTCCCTTGACTGCATACTTCATTTTAATTAAACCTGTGTATAAGGTTCACTTGCACCTAAAGGTCAGTATTTTCTGGTCTCTTGGTGGCCCCTATATACAGGTTTCACTGTACTTAATAAAAAATTAACATCATTTATTTTTTTATACAGTTTTGAGATATGGGAGAAATTTGCTGTGTTTTGGTGGAACTGGTGTACCATTTGGGGCATGTAGCAGTAATCAGCTACACACATGTAATTTGGACACACTCAAATGGCGGCACATCAAGTGTTTAGGAGATCATCCTGCCAAAAAATACGGCCATGTAAGTTTTTGTTTTTTAATTGGCATGCAAATGGTTTATACTTTTCAATGATGCAAGTTGGAATCCTGGTCCATATTATAGTTGATACTGCTTAAACCGAGTAGAGTAAAGCCTATCTTGATAGACCACACCATTTATAACTTAATTGTGGTTGCTCAAGACAGGTGGTCTGTCAAAAGAGGTTTTAAGGAAAGGATTATTTGATCTAATGGTTTTCAGAATGTGGTCTTGGAAGACAGGTGGTCTTTTATGAGTGGCCTTTCAAGATCGGTTTCACTTTAGTAAATAACTTATGTATTGTCTTTAAATCTTCAGCATTACAGAACTGGCCTGAATGCCAGTGGTTTTTATTTTGAAAATAGTGTTTAATGCCACACCCAACAATTTTCAGTTATATGGTGGTGACCAGTTTTTAATGGTGGAGGAGAGAACTTGGTTACAATGTACCTGGGAAGAGACCACCGACCATCCGCAAGTAAACTGGTAAACTTTCTCATGGAGATAAATTTAGGTTCCAGTCCTGCTGGAACCTAAATTTATCTCTGACCAGAAGTGAGAGACTTCTTGGTTCAAAGTGCAATGCTTTAGCCACGGTGACCCTTTGGTTATTATTAAAGAGCGTTGCTCTGTTGTTTTTATGTCCCCTGTTTAGAATTAAAATCTCTGATCAAAATAATGTTTTATGATAATTCTGTTGATTTGATAATTCTACTTTCAGGCCATTATAATGGTCGGCAGACACATGTTTGTTTGTGGAGGTACATCAGGGTTCACATATGACCTTGCCCTTCATAAACTGGATTTGCAAACTGTCACCTGGGATGTATTACCTGTCCAGTCGAAAGTAATTCCGGAGAGTCGGTTAGTATTATCATGGGTCATGGATACATGAATATTCTGGTAATATTGGAAGTTTATGTCTGTAATGATTTTGGTGAATTAAAATATTTCATACACTTATATTGTACTGCAAATCCAAAAATCATTTCCAGTGTAAACAACTTCTGGCGCCTTTTTGCATATTGTCAATGCAAGCAACTTTTGACACCATGATAATCTTTTTTGGATGTTTAAAAAGTGACATCTTAAAAAGAAAACTTAATAGTTATGTATGTGGTAACCCATTTTTTGACCAAAGAAAAATGGACATAGTCCTTCCTTCATATATTCCCATTAAATCTCTACTCATGACCTTGTCAATATGCATAATATTCTGATTTTTTTTTACTGTTTGAATGATTCTAAAGACAAAATTGTGTTCAAAGAGTTTTCGCCTGAAGATATTGAATCTGGTATTAACTTGCATGATGTTCCAATGGCTTTTTGTAAATCAGTTCTGTAGTTATCCCATAGTAACATGATTTTTACAGTGGTATTTCTTTGTAACTGTTTTACAGGTATCGCCATGAGGTGGCGTGTGATGGAAGCAAATTGTATGTGTTTGGTGGTGGAACAGCAACTACTTCTTTTGGTTTCCAGAAGGTCCCCGCATATGACCTTCAGAGAAATGTTTGGGAAGATATACAAACCAAACCAGATCCTAAATATGGTATTTCATGTTCTTGTGTTGTTATATGGAACAAAATATATATCTTCAGGGTTTCCCTTAACCATGATTTCAGCATCTCTAATGCATAAAATGTTTTCAGGACATACAAAATGAATAAAACTGAGCTCTAAGGATGCACTATATCTATAAATTGTATCACTGGTACAGTTAGAATCAGTAACATTGTTTTATATATCACTGGTAAAGTTGTTTCTGAGTACATGAGATAAGTGACCCAATTTTGGCAGTTCTTCATCAAAGCAGCGATTAACTTTATGGTGGTCTTATAGATATCGCTGATGAAAAATAACAGCATGTGGCGAAAAATTGAAATTGAGATCTAATTAAAGGATTAACAGAGTTGATTACACAGCTTTGATGTCGATTGGGCATCTTTAGACAAAGTATGACATGCGGGTATGATTAATTAGGCATGACACTTTTCTATTTATACATAACAATTGTATCGCCAGGGGCCTGGGTGCTGTAAAAACAACACACAGGTGTGAGATAAACACACCCACCAACCCAGATAAGGGTTGAATGAAAGAGATATTTATGATAAACACCAAGTGACAATAATCTAGGTGTTGTATGTGTAGTTTGAATCCATTGACAGCCATAGGTAAACTTCAGCTGCATTTGATCACATGTTAATCATATGCTACTACAGTCATAAACAAAAGTCAAACAGCAGGCAGGAGAGTGACATTGACAAAATGTAGGCCTAGGGCAACTTGAACTTTGCAATAATAAAAAAAATCCTCTGAAATATTTATGCTGGTGATTTTATACTCCTGTGCGGGAGGGGAACAGCAAGCAGAAGATTTCCAAAATTTCAATGTTTATATGGGAAACTCCTGCACAAAACAGGAGGGTTGACAGGTATGCATTACATTCCATAGTATTTTTTGGAAAATATTAGGGTTTTTAAAACCAAATTTTGTGAAGCTCTCGTTAAAAATCTAGGTTGGATGCTAAATGATAGTTTCTTGTTTCAGATGGCCTACAATGATTCTGTCACTCAAAATTTGTTTATGACTTGTTAATATAAATGAATTATCTCCCCTAGAATAGTATTACAAATAATAACTTAATCTGAATTTTCATTTCAGGTTTCCCTGCCAACAGAAAGTGTCATAGTTGTGTCAATTTCAAAAACGGTAAGTAAATATCTACACTTTTGATCAGAATCCTTTTTCTTCAGTAAACAAGATGATTTCTCTTTTTTTCCCCATTAAAATCAAAAAGGAAAATGGAAATGGTTGTGACTTAGTTTGACCATTGGTGCAGCATTAGTTCATTTAGTGGAGTACTGGATCGTCAACAGGAAAGTCTGTGGATCGATACAGGTTCAGGCCAGATTTTCAGAGATGAATTTTTATCTAATACCCACACTGGCTTCCTCCCCATCTTATGCCTAGATTGAAGTTAAATGTTTGCACGCTGTGCAGTCCAATTCCTTGCCCAGATTTTAAATTTGAAGTGGCACTTTAAAAGCCATTGAAAATAAGGACCACTCAAGACAACACCCCTTGTGTCGCAGGGCAAATGGTAAGGGATTAAGCATTCACACTACTCGCTTTTTCTTATAGAACCTACACGGCTACTGTTACCTGAAGAAAGCATCAACTGAAAATTTGAGATACAAACTAACAGTTTTTTCATTTCGGTCTTTTGTCCCTTTGTTTGTTTATACTATAAATTAAAATATGAAAGGTTAGTTGTCTTTTTTTTTTTTTTAGATATTTCCCCTCAGGTTTCATTACTTACTTCTAAACTAAATAGAAAATTCTTCTTGAACTTCACCTAAATATAATTATCAGTTTTATGTAAATGACATTTCAGATAATTATTTGTTCAAGAAAGGTAATTAATTATTCAAGAAAGCTTGAAATTTTGGGGATTGATATTCAGTACTTTTTATAAAATCTTACATTTGTTGTTCTTTATTGTTTAGATGCCTATATTTGTGGCGGTTTTGACACAGAGCGTATAATGGACGATATATGGAAGCTGTCTCTTAGCTCATTTCAGTGGACAAAACTTGCCTCACATCTACAAATTCCAGTCTACTTTCATTCTGCTGATGTTACTGCTGTAAGTTATTGTTTCCTAACGATATTGAAACATTAAATCAACAATTTTTTCCTTCTGAAAGGGGATTTTCTCCTTATTCAAAATTTTTCAGCAATGTCTGTTATTTATTTTCCAATTGAAAAGCCTTTTAAGACACCACTGCCATCTTTTTTCCACCCTGAAATCTTTTCATTGTGATCACATTTAACATTCTTTGACTAATTTTTAACTATAGGCTGTAGATGAAGCTCCCAAGTGAAGACTTATGCTATGGACATCTTTTAAATGAGGGCCTTGCATTTTACACGAAGGTTTTGTGTTCATTTCATATATATATATATTTCACAGGAAAATTGTATGTACATTCTATACTAATATACATGTATTTCACAGGAAGAGTGTAAGTACATTTCATACTTATGTATTTCACAGGAAGGTTGTATGTACATATTTGGTGGTGTATGCAGGATTGACAAAGTAAGAACAAACTGTCTACAGAGAGTGTGGTTATCAATCCCATCTCTACGGGAACAGTGTTGGGAAAAGTTATGTAGTACCGTCGACATGGAGAAGCTGAGTCAAGATAAACATTTCCTGTTAGCGATGGGAATTCCTATGCATTATGTGGATCGACTTTCCTGATGCTTGGAGACCACTTTGCATGTGTTTGATATTTACACCTGTCTTTCATTCCATGAACATTATAGCAATGTTGAAGTATTCCATTTACTTCGAGTGTCATGTTTGTTTTTTGATCCTCTTGACACTGGTAGTATGCATGAAGTGTGTCACAATTAGAGGTCATCCAAATGACCTTTTCTGGTCTGTTGCCATTCCTCAATGTGTAGTGTGCATCATATGTGTCATGTGTTGACTATTGGAAGAATTGTTCTCAAAAAACCATCTGGCCAATTTTGTTCAAATTTGGGGTGTAGCACTTCCAGGGAAATACAGTGAACTCTCTTTATGATAGCCATGGTTGTTCGTAGCAGATTTTGTAGTTATGTTAAATTTATTCTTATAAAGAAGCACATCACAAAAAACACATCCATTGACCATTATAGGTAGCTGATGAATGGAATAAAGTTATTTGAATTCTACCCGGTAATAATTTATCAGTTCCAATAAAACACATTCTTGAAATACAAACGTTTGATAATATTTTCAATGAGATAGATTTTTGTCATTGTTTTCCAAGATTTTTCAATTAAAAATGATTATTTGTTTTGAATCTCTACTGTTGATCTTGGAAACTGCAAAATCCTGTTATACCAGCGCTAAATAGCATTATATATCCTATATTTGTTGATTTGGCAAAATCCTGTTTGTAAGTGAAATTATTGGAATAACGATGGTCATTAGAAAGCAGTCTCACTGTAAAATCAATAATATGTAAGTTTCGTGATCTCTTGGTTAGAGGCTATAAAAATGGGCCGGTACTCGAGTGACCAGTATGGGAGACCATTTCAGCGTCCAGTTAATTTAGATATTTTATGTTTATTGGCTATGGTTTATAACTTTATATATAATATATTAAGCATTAAAATTCCCATTTTATATGATTTGATATATTTCAATTTTTGTTATTTGGAGTTTGATGTGAACAACAGAACTATGTCTGAGTGAACTATGTAGTAAGGTGAATATTAATTTTGTAATTGGTACCCTCGAATTGAATAGATCTGCACAACAAGTTTATTAGATATTATCAGTAATAAGGAAAAAACTGCTTATAACAGTCGGGATGATCAATTGAAATTATATCGTAAAAATAGTCTGCAAGGATTAGGGAAACAATTTTTGCTAAGTTCATCAGTGTATTGTCCAGTTGCAAGTGTCAGGTTTGGATATAAAAATGGTTACAAATCAGAACAAAACAAAATAGAAAAAACTGAAAATAATCAATCTAACCAACAAAAACAAAATTAAAAATTAAAAAGAGTATGTTATTAATATATATATATAATAAAGAAAAACTAAAAAGAAGGAATTTGTATCCTTTTGAAATACAGTGAAACCTGATTTGAGAAATCATCCCATTTGCCATACAGACATGGTCTCTCAAAACAGGTGGTCCTTTAAGAGAGGTCATAATGAATATTGTTTAATCAAGAGATTATCTAAATGTGGTGTTTGAAGACAGGTACTCCTTCAAGAGAGGTTGAAATAAAAGAATTGTTTTGATTTTTTTTTTTTGTGTTCTCTCAAAATAGGTGTCACTGTATTTCAATAATACAATTTAACCTTAATAATCAGTATAGGTCAAATCATCAGTGAAGGAATTGCAATTACATGTTTTTCAAATGATAAATGTTGGAAATTTTAGTGTTATAAATGCAGGATATGGATTGAAAAATATATAACTGAGATGTAGCAAAAGTGGTATTTTAGTTGGACACTCTGACTTAAAAAAAAAAACCCAAAGTATTGAGGAATTTTCAACTTTAATTTGTTCAAAATGTTTATGCTTCTTTGTGCTAATAAGAAATAATTTTTCTACTGCTATCAGATAGATATATTTGTGTCAATAAAGATATGGCCATTTTTCTGATAGAAAAAAATGCTGGTATAAATAAGAATACAATTTTCAACAAATTTTGAAAAAAATTGAAACTTTGTATTTAGAAATATAAAGTTGCAAATTTTTATTTTTAAGTACCGAAAACTGCATGTTTGATTATCTGATTGTTGTATTTCATTTTATTTATTTTCTCACAAATATTTTAGTTATGCCTTTTTATCCAAAGTTGCATTTGTATATATTGTGAGATAAAACACATTGTTACTTCTGCTGTCATGATTGTTGTTTTCGGCCTAAGGCTATAAAAACTTTTTCACGCTCAACTAAAAGCTTGAATTTGTGTCTTCCAATCAAATACATAGTTAACATATCAACCCCCTTTGGTCACATTTAGACTCATCTAAATCAATAAATGGTATGGTCTACTGTCATAATTCAGGGGTGAACAAGTTATTTATGTATGTGAATTTATTGTAGAATTTAGATTGTAAGACAATTGCTTTGATTTCTGACAGTAGATTTTACCATTCTTTGAAATAGGCGAGTCCAAATTTGGCTAAATGGGTTGATGAGCTAAAATTTTAATGTCAGTTCTGATTGGTAGAGATTGAGGTCACCTTTGAGTTGAACTGGAAAAAAAATTTTTGATCTTGGGTTCTTATTGTGAGATATGATATCTGAAATATTTTGTTAGGTTTGGGGCACGGAAAAGGCTAAAAAGGGATTGATACATAAAGAGATTCATGGTTTTGCTAACATCCATTTTTCCTGTTTCTAAGTGAAATTTGAAACAATACTGTCAAAAAGATTTGGTTCACTGTTATTTCTTATTGAAACATATAACATGAAATTCAGTTTTGTACATTTTAGATGGAAAAGGAAATATAACATGTATAAGCAGAATTAGATCAGGATTCAATTTTCATGAAAGAAACATAATTCTAAGAAGATTAGTAAACTTACCCGGTAAACTGGAAAATGAAAAATGCTGAAAACTAAAAATATAGAAATGTTTTGTTCTGAAAAAAAAGGCAGCCTGTGTCTAAAATTCTTATGGTTTTAATTTGTACATAGACATTTTGCCCTGTAAATATTGGGCAGTGACAAACTATAAATATGTTGTGAATATCGTGGTTTACATGGCAGCTTTTTTCATTGTTATGAGCTTGAAATCTACAATTTATCGTGAATTCCAAATTGTCTTCCTGGTTCTAAATGGACAAGTAGGTTATGATTGTTCTTCAACGGACTATTTCTGCTGATGTTGCTTTTGAATTTTTTATGTCTGTAAGAGTTTTATTAATATGATTTTTGCTATAAAGACAATTTGTAAAAATTGTTGGAACAATGTTTTTCCTTGAAAACAAGAATTGTCTCCTTAAGCTTGTACCTAATAAATTTCAAGATTTCACTAGTGAAATTTGAAAAGAATACATGAAATTGACTATCATTAGTTCAGCTGGTAACCTTTGCTTACTTCCTCTTAAAACCTTGAAACTTTCAAATTTCCAAACATGTTTGACATGAGTTTGAAATTAATTTAATATGTTTTATTTTTTAAAAAATCAATTTCCAACATGTATACTATCAGCAGTTTCATTTTCGTGCATGATCTTTTATAAATTAGATTTGATAATTATTTCATTTAATATTGATATAAGGGGTATTGTTCTTGCTGCAATGTATCACAATTTTTGTCATGTATATAAAAGTACAAAGATGAGAAATTTCATGGATAATTCAAAAGTTTTGGCCCTCTACTTATCTCCCTTTGCTATTAGTGTGTGTGTGTGTGTGTGTGTGTGTGTGTGTGTGTGTGTGTGTGTGTGTGTGTGTGTGTGTGTGTGTATAATTTGTAGAATCATTTATGTTGATGGGTTTAAATTTTTGTGAGTTTTCCTTTGAAAACAAATTTGTCAAAATTATTATTTGTTGATTTTGAGATATTCTATTGTCCATCATTCAAGTAAAACATTTCGTCATGGATTGATTTTTTTTTTGTTAATGATGAAAATAACCAAGTAAAATCCTAACAAAATTTATAATTTGTGATATATATATATATATATATATATATATATATATATATATATATATATATATATATATAGTTGTGTATATATTTATATATATACTAACATAGTTATTCATATATACATGTATATAAATTCTTGATAATTAAGCCTCTATGCAATTTTTCACTGCAGATATGTTAAGCATGATTAAGAGCCAAATTAAAATGTCTTCTTTTAAAATAACTCATGATGTAAGACAATTTATGCATTTATTACAGAATGGATGGGCTCATATTTCATATATGTTGACAAAATGCACAATTTAAGTCACAACTGATAAGTTGTGCATGTGTCAGCTGTTTGTGTTTGTTTTTTCCTTTGTTATGTAAGTGAAGAAATCCTGGAGTTTAATACTTTCTCATTTACTTTTCGTGCGTTTTAAGAGATTTACATTAACTCTCTGTAGAAATATACCTAAAATGGCTTCCGTGGTGTCCATGGTGATTGAAATTAGTATGGGGTTGCTCAATTACTCAGCCTCATATTCCATCATAATAAATATTCATCATATCCGATTTGGAATGTCATTCTTTTTTCTTTCATTGTACCATTTGTAATATTTTGTAACTAGTTTCACACAAACTACAACCTGCTGTCTTATTTTTCCAGTCTTTGTTGTTTTAATTTTTGTTTTCGTTGTTTTGTTTTCTTATTGCTATTTGTTTTTGGTTTGATGTTGTTTTGTTTTTATTGTTGTTGTTATTATTTTACAATGTTTTTCCATCAAACTTCTTTTGAAATTTCTGTTATTCACTGCTGAATAATAATACAGTGAATTGTCTTTTTAACGACCATGTTCGTCCCTTGGGAGATTTTTGCTCTGATAAAGAAACATCACAGAGTTATTGCCCTTTGTTGTATTTCTGTACTTGTATATTGGCAGTCAGTAGGTGAAATTGTTTACTTGGAGCCTGCATAAATACATAATTTTGGTACCATTTATTAATTCCTTTAACAACATATTCTTTGACTTTATATTATTGTGTTAGTTTAAATATTTTATCTGAATTAAGTCCCAGGACCATCGTGTTTTGATAGTCGTATTTCAATCGCTACTGTAATTATTCAGCTGGTGATGCTCAGTGATTTAAACAAGCAATGTTATTTACACTTATTACATGCTGACTTTTACCTGAAAATGCACGTTTGTTCTGAATTTTCATTGTTGATGTCGGAAGCTGTAAATTCAATTATATCGATGGTAAATAGGGTCATGTACATTTATTATAGGGAAAATTCTGTTGGTAGGTGAAATTGTCGGATTAACAACTGTCGTTATAAAGCGGTTTGACTGTATTCTTTCGTAAGCCATCCTTATGTTATGTGTTGATTTAAGATTTGAAAACACATGGGAAAGAAAGTTTGACATTGATGGTGCACTATGGGTAAATTTATATGTAAATGGTAGCAATTTTGTTTTGAACAACCTTCAGAATAATGAAATAAAATTAGTTCAGAATTTAGTTATGTAGATTGAAATTTTAGAAATGAGGTAGTTAGTGTTCAGTTGATCTTGAAAATCAAAGCATGTAGTTTAGAAATCAATTACTGTTAACTGAGGTTATTAGTACATTCTGTAGAGTTAATCTTTGAAAATCAAGGCAAATAGGTTACTAAAATCAATTCTTGTTAAATGAGGCAATAAGTACATTCTGTAGTGTTGACACTTAAAAATCAAGGTATGTTGTTTACAAAAATAAATTCTTGTTACATGAGGTAATTAGTACATTCTGTAGTACATAGAAAATCAAGGTATGTTGTTTACAAAAATTAATTCTTGTTACATGAGGTAATTAGTACATTCTGAAGTACATTGAAAATCAAGGTGTGTAGTTTAGATATTGGTTTTTGAAAAACTGGACAATAAATTCAATGTTTAATTGTTGATCCTTGAAAATCAAGGTCGGTAGCTTAGTTCTTGTAAAATGAGTAATGTAATCTTTATTGTTTCCCTTTAAAGATCAGGACCCAGTGCCATATAACTTACGGATTTACTTGAATCTAAGAATATTCTCAACTTTGGTATGCTTAGCCAATCAGATTTTAGAGTAAGCCAAAAGTTGAGTAAAATTTTTAGACTCGAGTAATTCTTAGGTTTTATGGTGCTAGGCCCGCACTAGGATTTTTGTTTAGTGCAGAGTTTATGTAAACTAATCATAACTAATTATCAAGTTACATTTTTTCATGTTATTTTGGATATGGTTGTAAATTTGTTAAAAAGTCATACTCACCCACTTAATTTATATATACACATTTTAACAATTGTTACATGGTCATTTTAACCATTTATCAAAGAAATATAAAACTTAAGATCCATCCCCATAGATCTATAGGAATATTTTGTCACTACAGACTGGATTCTGATGAAACATTGGAAATCCTCTGACTTATTATTGACCCTGACGGTATTTGACCCGATAAGCACCCAGGGCACTACAAAAAATAAAGAAAAGGGAATGGTGATTATTGTGACCAATTAATAGTCAAATTGGTAACTTACGTTTTTCTGGTCAATGTCTCCTCAAACGGCTAGAAAGGATACTTGATTGTGTGTGAAAAAAAAATAATAATAAAGTGAGTAAATTTGAACTATAGGGACATGCGCACTTATTTGGTCGAATGCAGTTTTTAAAAAAGGAAAATATTTGAGGTAATTTGATTAAAGATCTGTTTGGCTTTTTATACATATTAAAGTTATTCATTTATATTCCCATTTGTATTCATTTTTTCTTTCATTTTTTAAAATTTGTATTCAAATTAATGTAATCAATCAAAAATTGCTTTTAGCACTCGTAAAAAATCCTTATTTCATGTAAGTTTTTAAAAAAAATCCAATTCCTTTCAACTAAAAGACCTGTTTTTATGGGGAAATGTAAGTGGTCCCTACTGGATGTCACATTTAGAATAAATATGCCTAGTAGAAAAGAAAAAGAAACCCCAACAAAATAAAAAAGTCCTTCACAACTGATAATAAAGTTGACCATAGTCACCTTGGAAATTATAAAGGGTTTTCATTGGCCATTTTTGGGAGCCAAATATTTTATTTAGTCAGAATTCACTCAACTTCGCCCTTTTATCTGGGCATATTTGAAAGTACATTAGCTGTGATTTTTTAAAGATTACAGTAAAAAATTAGAGATATGCACAGGCATAAAAATTTTTGTAATTTCTATATTTTTATAAATAGACTTAAATAACAAAATTATTTGGGACTTTGTGAATAGTTCGAAACATCAAGAAAATCGACTCATTGAAGTTTGACTCATCGAAGTTCTACTGTATTTTTTGAAAATTGCTAGAGAAGACTAGTTTGACAATTATTCAATTGCAATTGATTAATTCAAGCTTACTACCGTAATCGGCCGTGTATAATCCGCATTTATGTATTATCCGCACCCCCCATTTCAGCATCAGATCTCGGAGAATAAAAGGTGTTCGTGATTTTAAGCCTAACCCGCATCTGGGTTTTATACATGGCCACTACTGGGGCATTAGTATGACCGAAAATCAGACTAACTTTAAATATCAATCCTAAGATCGGTATTAAAATGCCCGAAGAACCTGTTGTACTGTATTATCCGCACCACCATCCCTAAGACAAATTTTAGAGTGAAAAGAGTGCGGACTATACACGGCCGATTACAGTATTTGTATATGCATACCACACTGCACCTGACCTTATTTTCACAAAATATATTGGGATATAATTTTTTCATACCTGTGTATAGATCTTTTTTGTTATTGTTTATCAAGTACAAGTGGTTAAAGTAGAAAAAATCAAAATTTTTTTTTTTTTTTTTGGTAAACAAGCCATTATTCTAAAAAATTAACTTAAGGATAAATGTGTGAAAATTAATTACTGGTAGTATTGTACAGGGGAAAAATATTTTGCAGTGTTAATGTCCATTATATTTACAGTCTTGGATAAATCTCTGAATTTAAGAAACCATAAACAAGTTTTAATAAAATTAGAGTAGCCTATATACATAGTGATTTTGCATGATGTTATTCTTGTGCAGCTCCTGATCTTCGAATTAAAAAATCCATGATTGTGTCAAAAGAGAGAAAATGGCAGAATTAAATCCTCACTGCAGTATTGTGGGATATAACATGATCAGACGTACAAGTAATTTTGGCTTGATAGATATAATGTGTGATTAGCCATAAAAGAAAACTTTTGACTTTAATTTTCTATTTTTTTCCCTTTTTCAAAATTGCAAATCTGAATAAATTTGGAAAAAATGCTTTTATTTCTTTTAAATCAATGAAAATTAAGTTCTTTAAACATTTTTGAAAATCAGTAGGGATTTGAGGTTTTACAGAGTTATGTCTCATTTTAAAATGTCTTCACAGTTGATGTTCCATATCAAAGGGTTGTGTTTTTTTCATGGCAGGTAACAGAGATGGCTGTGGATATTTTAGCCACACATATATACTGAACCACCAGTTCTTCTTTAGTGGTGAATCATACATTTAGGTATTATGGCATTACTTTTATACACTGGTGATTTAATCTATTTTATAATGATAAACCTTTTTTATGCCCCTGGCCTGAAAGGTCCATCAGGGGACATGTAGGCCTAGTGTTTGGATTGTCCGTCTGTCTGTTTGTCAGTCTGTTATTCTGTCCTGCTTGTATATTAAGTGTAATATTTCAAGTTTTTGAATGTGATAAATAAAAAAAACTTGGACAGTTAGTTTATCTAAGGGTTTCTCACACTTTACTGACATCGCATGTCCCTGGGGTGGGGGTGGGGTCAAAATGTAGGACATTGCAATATTTAAACACTAGGACTGTAAGTTCATCTAAGGGTTTCTTACAAATCTTACCGACATCACATACCCCTGGGGTTGGGATGGGTTCATTTTATTTACCAGCTTAGAAATTTGTTGGGACTGGGGGCATTTGTGTTTCATAAACACATCTTGTTTTGTTCCATGCTGTTCACAATAGTCAGAATAGTCTTTATTCGGATCACATGAATTCAACAGAAAGTCGGGCATGGTCACCTCCAGTTTCAGAATATTTACATTGACAACATTCAGTGATATCTTGTTTCCGTTCATCTATGAGGAATAAAGTTTATATAGATGTTCTGTCTTGTAAAGATAACAAGTGTTATCACTTTTCTGTAGGCAGATTTTCAAATATGCCACCTATCATTACATGATATCCATATTCCAAGTCATATTTACATTAAACTGCTTAACCAGAAGTTATGTTGCATGCATTTTTCTCAGAAGTTGCATTCTATTATGACGAACTGTGACGGAACTAAAAAACTGGAAAAAAGGTCTATTGCAACCAAGGTGATATGCATGATTAATATTAAAAAAGCTGGTATGAATTATCTGGTGATATCGATGTGAGATTTATATACAACTGGTTTACTGCTGTAGTTATATTTTTCAAAATATCATTGTATTTCCTTCGTATGATCGTGGTTTTATCGGCTCTGTGGTTTAAAGAAGATTTTTTTTCAGTTTTATTGTTACCAAAATTTGTGTAACCTGTGATCATTATCTTGTCTATCATCTACAAATATGTCTTACTGTAAATGAATGAGGTATATGCTGCCGAAGAGGGACTACAAGTGGTTCAGTGTAAATAACTGCAAATTCATTGAAATTCATGATATTTAATTAATGAATTATATTGTGTATAAATAGATTTAAATGTGCTTTGTTGCCGAATTAGAAAAAAAAAAGCATTTCTCATTTTTCCCATCATATGATGTTTTTTTTAACTGAAAAATTTCTTTTTTCATGATATTTTAAATTTTTTTTTAACCCTATTTAAGACATGGAGGGTTAAAAAATAGCTGTACAGTATAAGAGGTTCCATATATAATTCTTTTGAACCCTATTTGAACTCACATATCCAAAGAATGGTCAAGTCCACTGTCAGAATTTTGGGAGTGCTTGATGTAGAATCTAAATTATGTCAAAATTTCACAGTCATTATTAACTTGTTCACTCCTTAATTACAACAGTAGACCATGCTATCTATTGATTTGGATGAGTCTAAATGTGGACTCAGGGGTTGAACAGTTAAACTGCATAAAATCCACATAGAAAAATGTCAAATTACAGAGATTCTACTTACTGTTTTAATTTGATGTAATTATTTTCAACACATCAAGGAATGACCCAAAACATAAGTTTAAATGAGTACAAAAATTTGACCCTACGTTTGTGCATACGATAAACTGGAAAGATAACCTTAGATGATTGGTTGATAATTTCTCTATGCACTGTGTTCTCATGACCATGATTACAAAGAAGCTCTATGTTTTGAAATTTTATTGTGATGTCAAGAGTTTGTCTAGCTTGTTGGTACTGTGGAACATGTAAGTGTTGGCTAGGAAATCTTCTCCCTTTTAATTTAGAAAAAAAAAAAAACTTGTATGAGCACAGACTGTTAGGAAGTGTGCTTGGACAAATTCGTAAATTTTATTGTATCTGCACCCATTGTATATTTTATTTAGCTTATGAACGGGCACCTGTTTCACTTTTGGTGGTAATGTGGAAGCTGGATAAATAATCAAGGGTGGTTTAAAAGATGTTCTGCGTGGTGACTCCGATGTGTTTAAAAATTGATTTACAGCATATAAAGACCCAGAAATTTACGTGTTGACAACAACAAAAACTTATCATCGCTAACAAAGCAATACATTGTACACTAAAACAATAGAAAACATCAAACCTCAATATTTAAGTGGCGAAAGGAAAATTGTGTGTTGCAAAAAAAGTCTAGGTGTGACAGAAAAATTCCATGCCTAAATAGGCCAAAAGTGATCGTTTTCATTACAGATAATGGGTCACTTTAATCAGTTAGATCATATTATTGGTTTTTCAGTTTTATTCGTTTTTGTTTGTTTGTTATATAGCTCCCTCAAATCCTTTTCTTAGTCATTTTTTTTTAATTTTATGTTATTAATTCAGGGAAGGACATATTTTATTTGATATTTATTTGTTGTGTTTTTTTATCATTCTCATACATTGTATACACTAAATCACACAATGTGTATTTTACATTTATATACATGTAACAACATTTGTAGTCCAAAAGTCAGATGTTGGGTCGTAACAACATGTACGTGTAATTTGTTTCACTTGTACGAAGCATAGACATACATTTAAGTATAGGTCTATGTTTAAAGGCACAGGGGTCTCTGGCTATGTTTCGGAGTTCATTGAAATTTTCGCTAACTACCTGTATAAGATTGATATCATAATATTGTGCGATAGTCATACATTTATAACAAGAACTGCTTTATTGATGATGTTTGGAAGTCTGTCCATATGTTTTAGTGCATATTCAGTTAAATGTGCTATTGAATGATTTTTGCTGCCACGAGTCTGACTTATACAGTTGCAAATATTGGTTAAACTCGATTTTTACACGGTATAGCCACTCATGAGAAGCAACAAATCTTATAACACGGATATCTTCATATTTTACGGGTGTTATGGTTTTTTTTTTAACAAATAGAATAAATCTTACAATCGGGACTTTTCCAATAGTCATTCATTTATTTAATTTACCAACCCCTTAAAAACAATGGACTCTTCTGTAAATCAATGACGTAGACGAGCCAAATTGTTTCTTCAGGGGTAAATGAGTCAAATAGGAAATAATAGAGTCTTGGATGGCTGTGTTGAATGGATAAAGAAATCTCCACCCAAATGGTAAGGGTCTGGTTGTACAGTATGGGTGTTCCCAAAAGATTGGACTTTCAGACTCTTACCACAAGGGTTAAGATTTTCATTTTGACTCTTCACACCCATGTATGTTTATTTTTCTTCCATGGTTCAAGTACTAGCTTACATAAGCATTTAAAGTCTGATATAATTCTCTATGCACTGTGTTCTCATGACCATGATTACAAAGAAGCTCTATGTTTTGAAATTTTATTGTGATGTCAAGAGTTTGTCTAGCTTGTTGGTACTGTGGAACATGTAGGTGTTGGCTAGGGAATCTTTCCCCTTTTAATTTAGAAAAAAAGAGATATGTGAAGTATGGAAGAGTTCCCATTTCTTGGCCTTGGCTATGGAAGGACAAAAAACAAATAAAATAAAATTTAATATAGGCAAAGAAATAGTATTTTACCTATGAATCAATTTCTGTTTTTAAGTAATGTACCTGTATTATCACTTATCAATGTATTTATCCAAGCTAAGAGAACCAGCTTGCTATAATGTGTACAAGATGATATATAGCATACTGTTTTACCACAAAATAAAATATCAAATATATAAATCCATCTTTTTGTTTGTTTTACATAAAAGACTACCTGTCCTTTAAAACCA
The DNA here is from genome assembly GCA_030159075.1 of Atrina japonica. Taxonomy (NCBI): domain Eukaryota; kingdom Metazoa; phylum Mollusca; class Bivalvia; order Pterioida; family Pinnidae; genus Atrina; species Atrina japonica. Next base: position 228,316 of record BROG01000576.1, on the reverse strand, counting down.
CATTTTGAAAACCACTTGGTTAAAAGAATCCTATAAAATCTCTTGAGAGTCACATGTCACATTTCAGTGGCATGCTGGGATGGTCTCTTAAGATGGGTTCTACTGTAATGTAAATCACACATATCCTGCTAGATTAAATTTAGTTTAAATATGTGACAGGATTTCTTCAAGAATTAAATTAAGGCAGGAGAGAACTTTGTTACGAAGTACATCAGAAAAGACCACTGGCATTTCGCAAGTAAACTAGCAAACTTTCTTACATTATCAGCTTATGTTCCAATGTGACTGGAACGTTTGATTCTGCACAGTCAAAAGGTGAGAGACTTCATGGTTTTTAGTTCAATGCTCTAACCACTCGGCCATGGTGGCCCAGCACTAGTACATGTATATATATACACTGACATTGTATTAGTCGGTGATGTGTGCCCTGTCATTGAGTTAGTCACTAGTATAAACATTGTTTATTGTTGTTTAACGTCCCACTGAAGAATATTTCACTCATATGGAGACGTCACCAAATGCCGGTGAAGGGTTCAAATTTTGGCATATGCTCGGCACTTACGGCCATTGAGCAGTGAGGGTTCATTAACATGCCGACACCTATTGTGACACAGGACCTCGGTTTTTACTGTCTCATTCGAAGGACAGGAAACCAATCTGCTGCAGGCTGGACTCAAACTCACGACCTCACTATCAAGAGTCGTGCTCGCTACCGACTGAGCCAGGCCAGCTCAGTATAAACATTGAAATTTTATTAGTTGCATGCACTGATATTGTATTACTAATAACAGTGTTATTGCATTAGTCACTAGTATATACATGACATTGCATTAGTCACTGATGTATACACTCTTACAGAATTAGTCACTAGTGTATACACTGATATTATATTAGTCACTGATATATACTGTCACAGAATTAGTCACTAGTGTATACACTGATATTATATTAGTCATTGATATATACACTGTCACAGAATTAGTCACTAGTGTATACACTGATATTATATTAGTCACTGATATATACACTGTCACAGAATTAGTCACTAGTGTATACACTGATATTATATTAGTCAGTGATATATACACTGTCACAGAATTAGTCACTAGTGTATACACTGATATTATATTAGTCAGTGATATATACACTGTCACAGAATTAGTCACTAGTGTATACACTGATATTATATTAGTCACTGATATATACACTGTCACAGAATTAGTCACTAGTATATACATGACATTGCATTAGTCACTGATATATACACTGTCACAGAATTAGTCACTAATGTATACACTGATATTGTATTAGTCAGTGATATATACACTGTCACAGAATTAGTCATTAGTGTATACACTGATATTATATTAGTCACTGATATATACACTGTCACAGAATTAGTCACTAGTATAAACACTGACATTGTACTAGTCACTGGTGTATTCACTGTTACAGAGTAATTCACTAATACATATTCTGGGATTGTTTTAGTCACTGGTGTATTTCATTGTCACAGAATCTGTCACTATTATATACATTGACATTGTATTAGTCACTGATGTGTGCACTGTCACATAATTAGTCGCTAGTATACACACTGACAATGTATTAGCCAGTGGTGTATACACTTGCAGAATTAGTCACTTATATACACATTGTATTAGTCACTGTTGTGTGCAGTGTCATTGATTTAGTCATTAGTACAGTGTACATACACTGGCATTGTATTAGTCACTGATAATCACTGTCATAAATTAGTCACTATTATATACACTGGTATTTTATTAGTCACTGATGTGTGCAAATATGAAACTCTTGGATAAGATAAATTGGAAAGCTGAACATTTCTTTACATCTAAATTTATTGTTTAGAAACTTCGAGTTATCTCCCCTTATTTGTATGTATTCATTGCCCATTTTGCACCTAGGTATTTGCATCTCTACATTTGTAATATATTTATACAAGTGTGTGTTTATAAGTCAAGCTCATTTACAAATATTATGTGTCTCTGTGTAATTGATGTTCTTACGACGGATCACTTACGGTGTACATATCAGTTACAAATATTATTGCTGTGGGCGAGATTGCCGTACAACTAGTCATTTGATTCGTGTTATTAACCGCCATTGTCAAGGAAAAGAGTGGAGTCTAACAGTACAGTAAAACCTGCTTTAGCGACCACCTGTGTATAAAGACCACCTTGGTCATAAAGACTGTTTTTTTTGCTGTTTTGAATAGTACAAATTTGTGTACAAAGCAACCTTTATATAAAGACCACCTCTCTATAAAGACTGGTTTTGTTGTGATCCTAAGGAGGTTGTTACATATAAGTATCAATGTATTGCTTGTTGCTAATAAAATTTACAGTCCCAGACGAAGGAAAGTGATATCAGACTTCAATCAATGATAGAATACTATATATCTAAATTTTATGGGTGTCATCTTCAAAATAAATTGTGGCTCCAACATTTAGCCATACAGTGCTTCATACGGTATATTTAAGTTTTGAGTAGTAAATTCTAGTAAACAAGCATTTTGATTGAAACTTAAATTTTGACTTTTATAAAGTTTAAGATGGTTGTCATATTTTAGGCTAAAAAATTCAACACTTGTGGAAATAATGATATTGCTAAACATGTTTTTATTTTTGACAAGGGAAGTAGAGATGTATATGCGGAAGAGAAAATAACTACTAGTATGTCAAAAGGAGCGATCTAAGAGACAATGAGCTGATGAAGCGAAGAGAAACCACACGTTAAAGAGTCAGAAAGTATTATGAACAGATGGGGGGCCTCCGTGGCCGAGTGGTTAGAGCATTGCGCTTTAAATCACAAGGCCTCTCACATCTGGTTCGAATCCCGCTAGCTGGTTTCGAATTATGTGGGAAAGTTTGCCAGTTTACTTGCGGAAGGTCGGTGGTCTTTACCCGGGTAACCGGGGTTTCTCCCCCACCAATAAAAACTGGACGCCATCATATGACTGAAAGATTGTTGAGTATGGCGTAAAACAAAAATTCAAATCAAATTAAATGAACAGATGAAAAGTAGAACAACAAATGACGACAACAAACCTGTAAAAACAAGAAGTTCCGGCAAGTCATCCAAACTCTTACTGAAATTTCCGTTCCAAAGCAGTAATCATGCCACAGAAATCAGAAAATGTAATAAAACAACTTTAAGACGCGCATGCAGTAAAACTAAGCCTGAGAAAACGAGAATGAAAAGTTGAAACGAAAGAATAAGATGATGCAAAACCTGGAATTAAGAAAGAAAAGGCAGCGTTCAATATCCGAAGAAAATAAAACTACACCTACAGCACAGAGGACACCGGATATACCAACAAACGTAAATGTTCCTGGAGCACTGCTACCACAGACCAAACAAATACTTAAGGAGGGAGGCTTCAACAACAGACACAAGAAACTGATAAAAGAAAGTGAAGAAAAGATGTGAAGATAATTCATCTGTACTGCCAGGGAAAATAGATACAGTAAAGGAAGAGAGGGAAACACAACAGAACAGAGTACTTAATGTCTAGTTTAACTAGACTGGAAAACCCAAACGTTCAAATCAACAGCCTATCAGTGAGCTTCTGCAATAGGACAAAATGCCTTTGCATCAAAGACCAAAATTTTGCTATGAAACTCGAAGCACTCAGAAATCAAGGGGCAGTGGTCAATGTTAGTTCTGGCACGTCTGTCGCAACATCAAAGTTAACGATGATTTTGATGACATTAGTAGTTGATCAAAGAGGTGTCACGTCAAATGATAACGTACAGCCATTGGAAGAAACTTGAACGAAGAAAAAGCCGCCAGAAAAAGCAGGTTCATTCAGAGAAGAAAACGAGCGAGTTTATATAAGATTTCATTAGAGTTTATATTATTCAAACAATATGTCGATAGAGTGAAAAAATATACATTACAAAAACATGAAGAAATTATGTGAAAATCTGCAAAAAACGGTCTGTTGTAGTTTGGATGGATTTCGCCGAGAGCTATACGGTTCAAGTATGGACGAAGTCCAATCGGCATATTAGAATGCTAGTATGGTGTCTCTACACACACAGGTGGTATATATCCAAGAGTCGCATCTAAGTGTAGTGGGGATGTCAGAAGTTTTGATTCACATTGCAATTACTGTGCACGTCATGCTGAATAAGCTATACTACCCACTGTCAACGCCGAATACCAAGCTCTTCGCACCGTCCACTTATCTCACTGATTCACCCACGTCACAGTACCGGAACAATACTATATTCAGTTTGCTAAGTTGCCAACACTGAGGAGTTTCATGGCAGTGGAGCACCATGGGATTACCAGGAAGCGGGTCACAGCAAAGGGTCATGTTATGGCCTCGGTGCCACTGTTAAACGCACGTGTGATGGCAGTGAAGATGGGAAAAGCTCGGACACAGTCAGCACAGGATGTCTACAAGTCGGCTGCAAAGGGTAATGAAGGCACCATAAGGTACCTCTACATTTCAAATGGAAAGTATTAAGAAAGTCAGAACGTTCCCTTACAAGGAACATTCAAACTACAAACTGTGAAACCCATCTCCAGAAAACAAATTTCTGTCATGGATATGTCTTTTCATTGTATAGATTGTTTGCCATCGTCGTAAAACCATTATCCAGAATCGCTATGCTCTTTCTTACCCGTGGTCTCATGCAACCGGAATACCTCGTACACATTTTTATTATTCATGAAGCCTCTGTCAATACAACTTACGGTGCTAGCATTCGTCAACAAATCAGATTGAATTGTATTGGATCAACAGACTATGCGATAACTTCCGTTGCCGATCACAACTACTGTGGTTTGATAAATTGGATAACATCTACTCTTTATAGATATTCATTAGCTACGAGAGATTTAGGTCACATGAGACCGCGGGTAGGAAAGGGCATAGTGATTCCGGACCGAAGTGTTTGCTTGATGTGGTGGAAAGTAATTGTAAAGGTTTGACTGTACAGTATGTAAAAGGGTCCCGAATCCACGAACAGGAAATGGAAACAACAGAAATTCGTGTAGGGAATTATGTAGCAGGAAGGGAAATGCAGTCCATTCTCTTTTTTATTTTAAGAGACTATGGCGCGGTATATTGAGTTTGGCGATGATTTGAAATCCCGCAGGTTGCAGAAAATAGGGTTACCATTCTTTGGTATCAATGATATATCTTTAATGAACAGACAACAAGACAACAGTTCATATTCAGTATTTATCATGTTTAATTTATTCTTCAGTTACCTGGTCTAATTACTGCTATCTGGATTTACAAAGGTGAAACCACTTCAATGACCACAGTCACCTATGGCGATATATCGAGATTATTAACACTTTGAAATGGATGTTTGTTCCAAAAATGGAGTGAGTGATGTGGTGATAATGAATTTGGCATTATAAAGAGAATTTCATATAGGCCTAGCAGGAAAAACGTTTCCTGAAAAAAATGTGGCATTATTGCAAGAATGGCGATGAATCGAGTGGCGATAATTCAAGAATTGACTAAACGATGTTGAATTGTCAAGTCTGCGTACAGACAGGTAAATATTTTTGTAGCTGTTTATTATGGCGAATAATATGTAGGAAAAGTGGCTCAAAGACGAATATGATAAAAAGATGTGCATCAACTTTGTGGTCAAAGCTGGAAAGAATGGATGTTATAAATGGTCACTGGGGAACGATGAATTGTGGGTTCCAAATGGCGATATCTTAACGTCACTTTCAGAGCCAATGTCATTTGGTATAAACAAATGAAACTTCAAAGTAGTTGGTAGCAAAGCAGAATAGAAAATAGACTGACAATATCTATTAGGGTTGTGCTATAGGAAGTCGAATTTGAAATTTGAAATTTTGAATGGTGGTTAACGCCACACTCAACAATTTTTCAGTTGTATATGGTGGTGGTCATTTTTACTGGTGGGGGAGAGAACTCGGTTACAATGTACCCAGAAAGAGACCACCGGCCTTCCGCAAGTAAACTGACAAATCTTCTCACAAAATCAGCTTAGGTTCCAGCGGGATTCCAGTGAGATACTTCATGGTTTAAAGCGCGATGCTTTAACCTCTAGTCCATGGAGGCGCCATAGACTTATACCTTAACTAACATCCCTTACCTTTATGTAATTTGACATGTAATTTGATGTTGTTGTTTGTATTCTTGTCATTGGTGATTGACTTTTTATCTGCTGTGAACTACTTGATACAATTAACGAAAGTCATAGTTAACGAAAAGAATATATTAGTATTTTAAATCAATTATATCAATTCAAATGTGCATATTGTGGCTAACATCTGTTACTGTAAGTAATTTGATCGAAATTTTCCTGAATAATTCATTAATGCCATGAAATTTTATCTCAATATAGAATTGACTTCAATATGCTTACATGCATTAATGTACCAGATTAATGTAAATAATTGTTAGATGTATTATATTGAAGATATGTGATAAATATACATAACGACCATAATAAGTATTGGGTATCGCATAAATTCCCATCTTAAAAGGCACTTTGATATACCTGTATTTCTACATGTATGACACTTTATTTGTTTGTACAAAGAATTCAATAACCTGAAAAACAAAAATAAACACATTCATAAATTTTCATAAGATGTTCACATAATGTTTAACATTCGTTACATTTAATGGATTTATGTGATTACACAAGATTATAGACGTTTATCATTAAAGACATCGGTAATGATCTCTGGTTCGAATCCCGCTAGGGTCATTTCGAATTAAGTGGGAAAGTTTGCCAGTTTTCTTGCGGAAGGTCGGTGGTCTTTATCCGGGTAACCGGGGTTTCTCCTCCACCAATAAAAAACTGGACGCCATCATATGACTGAAAGATTGTTGAGTATGGCGTAAAACAAAAAAAAAAACAAATTAAATCAAATCTTGTATTTCGTGATGTTGTATACGTATTGTATATTATATGTCTGTATTGAAAGATTGTAGTGAATATAAATTGTTTTCAAAATGATTAATGAAAGGGAGTCAAGCCTATGGGAAACTTGATACAGTGGAATAACTTATCTATAATCATCATATTCGATATGATTTGATATTTATACGGAAAACTCTCGTTATTTTCATAATATGTTCAATGTTTCATTCGGCAATCAATTTGTATGAAATATGTTATCTTACCATTACATATAGGTCGATACAGTAGAGAAATTGACATCCGTTACTTATTATTGAGTGTCTATCAATACTGCCATAATAATATGTAGCAATATTGCTGGAAAATTTTGGCAATTTATCAAGGTAAGGATCTGGGTAATTTTGTGAAAAAAAACTTTTCATTATGATCGGATACACTTCATTTGCCAAATTTTACAGAAACGCATTGTCCAATAAAACTGTGATTAGCTGTACTGGGAGAATTTAGGTACATGTTCATATTTATCGAACATTATCACAGTAATCAATCTCAATCACTCTCTCTCTCTCTCTCTCTCTCTCTCTCTCTCTCTCTCTCACACACATTAAGATTAAGCCCACTGAACTTCTCTATGCGGGGAATAGCTAATCGGTAACATGTCCCTGGATCCGCCTACATTTAGTCAGTTATTACTGAAATTATCTGTGTATTAGTGCTGTGTGTGTGTGTGTGTGTGTGTGTGTGTTATCGATATGGTACAAGCCAAGGCAGCGCTGGTCATGATTTAGTGTCTGGATGCTTGACACTACCTTGTGCAGGGGCGGATCTAGTATTTCAAGTTAGCGGGACCAACATCCGTAGAATCTTTTCTCCGCGAGGCGCTAAATCGTTGTAATTTACATTTCAGTTTCCACCTACCTTTTGATATATAATATTTAAAAAATCTACACATTTTGCCAACTTTACGGGACACTGTGCCCCGACTGAATCTGCCAGTGGTTTCGGAATTCTGAAGTTTACAACTGTTTCTGAAGAAGCGCATTGCTCGACACTTAAGCTGATTCTTGCATCATAACCTCAGATATGTATCGTATATGTTTACAGTAATAGGTACTCTTAATCCTTTCAACCCTTTAAAAAGTCCACCACCTCACATATACATACATTTTCTTACGTACATTTACAAACTTAAAAAATACATGTATGGATATTTGTATCACCGACCTCCATATATTACACCCTTTTATCAATGACATTATCATTTATCCATATTTCATACGCTAATCTTTGCTAGCCACGCCCGAAATTTCCGACATTTTACATAACTGGTTTCAGTAGCAAAAACAGTTCAGTTTGTGGACACAAGTGTTACCCTCTAGCCCTCCAACAAGAGTAAACTTTAATTTCGTGTGCCAAAATCGATATCACATAACAATTTGTCATCTTCCCTCTTGTATCAATTCATCAACAGGATTGGCTTTACCTCTAGTATTTACAGGAAGTTCATCTTGCAGTTAAGTAAAAACAAGTAAAAACATCTAAAAAAAAAACAAAAAAAAAACAAAACAAAAAACCCAAAGCACGTAGCCTGAATTAAAACGAAGTGTAACTTAAACCGCCATTGTTTACCTACGCTACGAAACTGCCAATCATATCAACTTCAACCAAACGCTTTCATATTCTATTAAACTAGCGTCGGTTAAAAAAAAAATCGAATTTGACTTTATTTAACATTTTCCCTCCTACACTTTATATCATACCTGTGTTTACCTGTTCGGGTAGAGCTGAAATGCACTTTGTTTAATGTGAATCAGTTGCACGCTAGTGAAAAGAGCATTTGTTCATGGACGTGTGAATTGGTGCGAAGGCTCAAGATGTCGGGGAAAATGAACTTTGGTAAGTTTTACATCTAATCTTTTACATTATGTCCTCATAATACTAATAATGAGGACGTGGCCAGGTATACTGCCAACTGAAAAAATGTACCGACCAGTCTGTCTGTCTCTCTCTCTCTCTCTCTCTCTCTCTCTCTCTCTCTCTCTCTCTCTCTCTCTCATGATTATGGGTCATTGGTCATGTGACGTATAAAAAGATTTTACGATTAAGTCCTATTATTAAACTTTCAAGATTCCTTCACTATAATTGGAAAAAAAATGTCTGGAGCATTGACTTTGTCAAATGAAGAAAATGATGACTGATATGAAATAATGGCTATTCAAGGTTAGATTAAGGACTCGAGACGATTCACTTCATAGATAATTAAATATCACTCTCTCTCTCTCTCTCTCTCTCTCTCTCTCTCTCTCTCTCTCTCTCTCTCTCTCTCTCTCTCTCTCCACAATAAATATTTGTATATTGCTCACCATTCATGACATTTTTATACTTTGTAGGGAGAGAGCTTGTGTAACATTGTAAAACTTTTAGCCCAACTCCATTTCATATCTATTTGAAATAAAATATAAAAATAAAATAATGAAATGAATCGATGTCGAGCAATGCTTTTTATGAAATGAATCTCGCATTCTGGTAGCAATACCAGCTATTTGTTAATATTGTCGTATGCGAACGACAGGTAAGCCGTGGTTAAGTATTGCAACTTAGCCGTTAATTAATGATCAATGCTTCGAACAACATCTAATATATTTAGCGTGCAGAGACCACCGATCGTGTCGACTTACCGGTATGGCTCAGTCTGTTACCACTATCAAATAATTCAGTTTGATATTGTCATTATATAAAGTATAAAAACGTCTAATCGTCAGATCTAGACCTGAAATGAATTAGAAAATAAATATTCGAATATTCGCGACTACCTTTTGATTCGTATTCGTATATTCGTGACAACTATTTGGTTCATATTCGAGTATCCGTGACAACTATTTGATTCATATTTGAGTATCCGTGACAACTATTTGATTCATATTCGAATATTCGTGACAACTATTTGATTTGTATTCGAATATTCATAACTTCTAAATGTATTTTAGTTTGTATTCGAATATTCGCGCCAACTATTTGATTCATATTCGAGTACCTATTTTATTCATATTCGAATATTCGTAACAACTATTTGGCTCGATTATTCGTGACAATTATATGATTTAAATATTCATCAAAACTATTTGATTCGTTCTCGAGTATTCGTGTCAACTTTGATTCATATTCGTGACAACTATTTGATTCATATTAGATTATTCCTGACAACTATTTGATTCATATTAGAATATCCATGACAACTATTTGACTCGTATTAGATTATTCATGACAACTATTTGATTCCAACATTCGTGGCAACTATTTGATTTGCATTGAAATATCCATCTGTGACAATTATTCGTGACTATTATTAGGTTCGTATTCGAATATTCACGACATCTATTTGTATTTGAAAATGCGTGACAACTATTCATGTGTATTGTTTTTTTTTCTCATAGCCCTGTCGATTATGAAATAAATCGATATATGCCGGTTTATGTTGATGTGTAATTCTCAGGTTAGTATCATGGTATTTTAAACGTCAAAAATTTGATAACTGAGTATAAAAACATAAATCCAGCGAAATTGGAATTTGGAACTAAGTACCGGAAAATCAGCGAAAGAGAACATGCAGGGAGAAATTCTCCCATACAAAGATTATCCTTTTCATTCCGATCAGTGATCACGGCACAATGATGCTACATTTCATATCATACTAGATAGATCTAGTACTAATCATGTGACCGAGTGTTCGAATGACTTGTTTGATATTCGTGTAGTCGTCTATTCATTCGAGAGTATTCGTACTTTCGTTTCAGGTGTAGTCAGATGCTGTTTTGACGTGTTAGTGATTTCCATGTCTTTAATTTCCGTTCTGTCCAATAAAGATGAAATTAGAAATTGTTGACAGAGTCTACAACATGAACATACATCTGCATCAGTCTTGCTCATGTAAACACTTTTACATGCATTTATTTCTGTTCTTTATCTGAGTATCATAACATCCTGGAGCTTAAGCGCTTCCTCAGATTATGAAACCTTGACAATCTTTGCCTCAGTGTCATGTGATGGTGAGGTAGAGCTCGACCATAAATATTTCGACATCGATGAATCCACCTCCTATAAGATGTCGGGTAAAGACAATCCTGTATTTACACTATATTGTATCCTTTGACATTTGTCGAGGAAGACCCTGAAATGTAAATTTCCATGAAATATTTCGCGCCTTCGCCTCCAGGGCAATCATTAGGACTCTATACTGAACACACCTGGGGACAAAATCGGCGGTCCAAGACCCCTTGCATTCTTAAAATCATTGTTTTATTTTAACCAACCTTTGTCACCGTTTCATAGAAAGCTTTGCTTATAACTCTACAACCAAATGCCAATTGTATTTCAGATTCAGTTGGACTGCCTGTGGCATCCGTGAAGTTACGGCGTCCAAAAGACAGAAACTCGATGACGTTGCCTCGGTCGATGTCTATTTCACTTCCTCCTCAACCAGACTGGCGGGAAGATAAAACGATGTCTGAAAGACTTTTCCATATGTTAGAGAAGCAGATAGCATGTGACGTCACATTTGAAGTAGAGGAAAAACAATACAAAGCTCATAGTTTTATGCTGATATCGGCGAGTCCAGTGTTTCAAGAGATGTTGTCGTTAACCAAAGCCGAAAATCGTCAGCCAATATTTATAAGGAGCTTCGACTCGGAAACATTTTGGGAATTACTTAAGTACGTCTCCAAACCATTGTAACTATATGCAATTTCTTTTGGCTAATGTGTTAATCTGGTTATGTAATCTTTTAGTTGCTTGATGTTAATACTCAGTACTCCAAACTTGAGATGTGAAGAAAAAATCTGATCCAACAAATTGACTCGTTATATCAAATTGCAGCATAATTTTGTAATGTTCACCCAATTTTGACAAATTTTATAAAATGGAACAGATAGGTGATTCAATATCTAGTAGAGGATCTGGGGCCTTATTCACAAAGAAACTTAAGTCTAAGTCTCAGACTTAAACTTAAGTGTACTCTTACGTCTACACTTAAGACATATTCACAAAAGTACTCGTAAGTCCGGTCGTAAGTCTTACACTTAAGACCAATATTCAAGTAAGCAAATAATATAAACAAACAAGTTAAACTGTCGCGCTTTAATTGCGTCGTTATGGCATCCGCGAACAAAACTAGACTGTTACGTCATTTTTACGTCATCATCAAGACGAATCTAGGAAGAGAAGTTGATGTGTGGCTGCTTTAGTTAAAATTACAGTTAGTGAAAGAGGAATTTGAAATAAATCCCATGGAGAGAGTATTTTGGTATTCAATGATACTGAAATGTTAATATATCCATTGCTTTGGATCGCCCTTTGCAGAACAAGTAGGCCTAACTGCAGTAGCGATACAGTAGGGAATAGGCCTGATAAAACCGATGCTAATGCACTTGAACTTGGGGCGTCAAAATTACCAATTGAAATGGAACACAGGGTGTTACTAATAGATTTTCTGTTGTGTGTTGCATTCGCGACTGTAACTTATGACCACTTTCATTACGATGACCTGTTTTTTATCTTGCATGACGTAAAACATATTTGTGTATTGCAAATGGCCGACATGTAAACAAAAAGTAGTGCCGTCCGGGGGCGTGGCTTAATTACTCTTCACGTCATTGATGTATGACTGGAATGTTTTCTGGATTGTTAACCAATAAGATCGTCTGAAATTTATTAATTTTAATTTTTCATAAATCTAAAATCGAGTATGTATTATAAGCATTGATTCTATATTTATAGGCTACAATGTATAAAATTCTATGACGCAAAGGTGCCAAGCGTTCGGGTTTTGACATCACCAACAGTTTAGCAGATATTTGTTATTATTTTTTATAGAGACAACTGGCATGAAAAAAAAATGTATTTGCATGCACTTTAAAACTCGTAAATTCTGTGAAAAACCACAAACTGATGAGGACAATATGATGATCATGACAATAGGTAAATAAGACTTTTTTTAGATGTGTGTCAGTCGGTCTTGTGAACAAGTTAAAATTCAGAAAATGTGCACCATGTTCGTGCTAATAGTAATAGACTCACCCTGTAATAGGCCTAGATCTATAGCCTATACACGATGGTTGTGTAAATAGATTTTTCGGATATATGTGCACGACGACCGTGTAAATAGACTTCTACCTTTAATCACATAGATATCTACTCGAAAAAATTATCCTACAATAATAATTTGTCCATTAGCATGCTGTTATATTATTTGTTAAGTTGGTTACAACAATAAAGTTATACTTAAGAGTGGTCTTAGACTTATGCACAAATTTCACACTTAAGTGTAAATCTATATTTTTGTGAATATGGACGTATTCTTAGTTGCACTTAAGTGTAAATCTTAGACTTAAGTGTCTTTGTGAATAAGACCCCTGATTCACCCGATTTCACATATTATAGATATTTTTATTCACCTGCATCCACATCTTGTAAAGATTCTGATTTATTATTTTTTTATATCTCATAGAATCAGTCTACTGATTTAACATCTTGGAGAGGTTCTATCTTAACTTATTCTGTCTCATGTAGAACTGACTCCACATCTTGTAGAGGTAGCGGTTCTGACGTCTCTGAATCTATCGCCATAGTACTTCTGTTTTAATTGATCCCATCTCTTGTAAATGGTCTGACTTACCTGATTCCATCTCTAGTACAGATTCCGACTTACCTGATTCTATTTCTTATAGAACTTTTTTTTATTATTTATTTATTTTTTGTTTTACGCCATACTCAACAATCTTTCAGTCATATGATGGTGTCCAGTTATTATTGGTGGAGGAGAAACCCCGATTACCCGGGTAAAGACCACCGACCTTCCGCAAGAAAACTGGCAAACTTTCCCACTTACTTCGAAATTACCCTAGCGGGATTCGAACCTTATAGAACTTCTGATTCAACTGATTCCATCCCTTGTGGTGGTTCTGACTGTTCTGCTTTACCCAGTTCCATCTCTGAGGGAGGTTATGAATTAACTGATTCTATCACTCGATTTTATCTCCTGTAGATGCTTTTGTTTTTGAGTCCTTGTGTCGCGAAACGTGAATCTCTGATAAAGGTAATCTATTTGGAGTTTCAAACAATCATGCTACAGAAAGATAAGAATTTTGGTGACTTTCCAAATTTCAGCAAGCAATTTTATGACATTAGTTACTGTCAGTAAATACGCATGTAAACCGAATGCTATTACTGATACATTGCTAACGCAACCCTCAATATTGTAGCAGTCATCCGATTTCATCTGTTATATGATTCTAATACTCTATTTTACTTTTAATATATTTTTGGAAACCTGATGTTTCATTTACAGCTGTACATTGTGAACACCTGTTTCAACGTTAACTTCGTTTTCTCTAAAATTCTTACATTATCAATGTTTTTGTGGATGTCCTGATACAACTGATTCTTGTTTAGCTAATATAGAATATTTCTTACACCTGTTCCCACCTCTAACACTTCATTATCACGAATATAAGATCTAAATGCAGTTAAGAACACATATACTTTTAGGAACTTCCTGAAAGTTTCAATGTTCCAAACACTAACTAATTGCTACTTATAAGTAAACAACTAAAACAATATGAGATGCAAAATACGGTAAAAGTGGAATTTTAATTTTAAATGCAAAATATTTCGTATTGGATTAATCTATGCGCAAATAAAGAAATAGTGATAAAATCTCGTATTTGCAATGAATAATTCGTGTGGTAGCAGGGTTAGTGTAATCACGACGCAAAGATTACGTCGATCGAACATTCTTCCTAGACTACAGTATGGGTATGGAGTCACATCGCATAGTTGTTAAAATGTGTTCCTCTTTTTTCAGATTTATCTATACAGAACACATAATACTATCAATGGATAACACCCCAGCTTTGTTGATGGCTGCACAAAAGTATCAAGTCTTTAGTCTGATAAACAAGTGTATGAAGTTTATGCAAAATAACATAAACGAGGATACAGTGTGCTCTGTACTGGAGGAGGCGATCAAGATGGACCATTCGCAGCTGAAGCAGAGGTGTTTACGTTACATTGACAAGGACACAATCACGATTCTGAAATCTAGCGAGTTCAAAACACTCAGTGAGAGCGCTGTGAAAATGATTCTTGCACGTGACAGTATTGTAGCACGTGAGGAGGATGTTTTTAATTCTTTGATAGACTGGGCCAAGACAAAGTGCAAATCAGAACATCTAGTATACACTGGTAAAAATATGAGGAAGATGGTTGGAGATATCATCTATCTTATTCGTTTTCCACTGATGAGACCCCAGTTTTTCACAGATAATGTTGCCAATTTGGATGTCCTTACAGACGAAGAGAAAGTGGATTTGTTTAGATATTTTTTCGGTTCACCAAAACCAGAACTTCCCTTTCCGGATAAACCAAGACAGTGGAATAAAAGATCCTCTGGAATATTGTTTATACGTCCGCATCCAGATATTTTTTCACAGGGACAGCTCGGTAGCAACATGTTCTAGTGCAGTGCTAGACTCACTTTAGTATAAAAGTCTGTGTGATCTTTACTTTATTATAGTGTGAATTTTTCAGAAATAGCCATGGCAGAACCATTACGTAAGCATGAATAAGTTATACCATATATTTATCGTTGGTAAGCAAATATCTGACCGCTGAATTGTATATTACCAAGCTTGAAACAGTTTTGTTTGTGAATTCCCATAGTAACGGAACTATTTGCTTATTGCTGTAGTTCATTTAATACTTTATTATGGAACTATAGGTAGATGTGCAAATAAAGGATTATTGCGACCAACCTGTGTAGAAAACACTTTACCTTACAAAACCGGAGTCGCATGGAATTTCCAAGAAGTGGGACAAAGCTTGCCGAAAGATAAAGGTTGTAAATAATCCAATTATTTATAAGAAAATACCTTAAATTGGGATATCTTAGCGCAGATAAAATTTGACCATTTTTGTCAAAATAAGGACTTCTATTTTTTGTCCAGTTAAATTTTGGCCATTTTTAAAAATGATATGTTTGAATTTGGCCTTTCCTTAAATCTCGATCTCGTTATATAAATATCGGACCTTCGAACGTATATTTCGGACAGGATGACCATATCGGCAAAATGCAATGGTTAAAGTATTCCAATTTACTGTGCGTTTGAGGAAATTTTTCTCAAATTACTCACTCATAATAGATTTTCTTTGATGTAAATTGTATAAAGCAACTTCTGTAGCTTAGTATCCTATCTTAGATAAACCTTAAAGGAATCTCACTCGATTATATACATGTAATTTATGAATGATATCTTGTGAATAAATTGCATTAAATATTGTTAAAGTTGATGGGTGATCATTTCTGCTGCAATAAGTCACGGTTTCATGTGTATGCCGGGCTATACCCCCGATATTAAAAGCGTGGATGAAGGTATATTAATTGTGTCCCACGCGTTTATACATGTGCAATATTCCGTCATATGACTAGTTTTGTCTACAAAATGTTCTAGATTTGGTATGGAGCTGTATATCATTGAACTGTAAGACGGGTTTGAATATGGCCAACTTTTGGCTACATTTGCCAGAGTTATAGGACTCTAAAATACTAGTATCTGTCTATGGCATAGCTCTCTGGCTATTGTGTCCTTCAAACGCATCTTGCTTCGCTACCACATCAAACTAAATTAGATGTCAGCAAACTGGTTTTATGATTTCTTTTTAAAATCAACAATTCTTTCGTTTACTAAAATTTGCCACCATTACCATGTAGACATTTTAATGTGTTTACCAAGTTTTAGTATATAAATCACTTGCGTATATACCTTTCCAAACTTGAATACGCAATCGTTTCATTTGAAGACGGGTAAAAAATATTTTACCTATAATGGCGATATTTCGATATTTATTCTGAATTTGCATAACGTCCATATTTTGAATAAAAGATTCAGTAGACGTTGAACACACGTCTGAGGAAGAAGCAATTATTTATGATTTATCCATGCTTCAGTGCTCGAACATATGCTGATATTTTGTCTGGTGTTATATACACCTGTATTCACGTTTATAAAAATCCTGATCCACTGCAGCCCAAAGGTAAACACAAAATTATTATGTAGATATTACGCAATAGCTAACATATACACTCCTATAGAGGTAAACGCTTTATAAAGTCATTCAAGCGATCGGTTTTATTTGTGGGTACCAAAATGAATGTGATGTGTATTCGAGAAGATTATATCAACATCAGAATGTAATTAATATCTATATGTATAATGCCGAAGTTAACGATTTCTTTACAGTAGTGTCAGGAGATGTAAATGACAGAGATTTTAAACATCATTGGGCTCATGGGTGGATTCAATATTCGAAACAAAATAAATGAAATAAGGTGATATTAATCACGCACTAAACTGGAAATTATCAGTGATGAAACGATTACGCCATTTATATGTTAAAATTTCAATGCATTTCTAGCAGGTGGGAAAAATACGATCACCCTTTAGGTGATATGTCTATATCTAGCACTCGAAAGAAGACTAGCGGTAGACATACGCCACAGGGGATGATTCTATTATTCTCAAATACGTTGCAGTAGATCTGTATTCCATCATTACTTCCGTTAATTGAAAAATTAAATTCTTGAGTGTAGTGCGAATCTTTTGAGGAGGAATTTAATTTTCTGTCATGAGTCTACTCCCCAGACAGGAATTCCTCATCAAAGATTCTTTGCAGTATTTGTATGTTATCATTATCAGATATAATTGACTGAAACAGAGATTAATCTACTTAGCATGATTTGAGGGACTTCGTTTCCAAAAGGTCACAATGCACATCTCTGCGCACAGTCTCTAACCCCTAGTCAACGCGGCTGCCAGAATCACACTCACGTCTTAACAATTCATTCAAGATTGACATTGACAAATTTAACTCATTTAAAGTAAAGACTTCTTGAAATCAAGACTTGTATTGTTGACTTATCATGGCATAGGTGATATTTATAAATGAATCACATTTAGTGGTCAGGAGTGCTTTTTTCAATCTCACTGGACGTCAAATTACACATTGAATATTTAAAGCAAAGCAGACATAGCACTTATCCATAGTTGTGTCGGTTAGTCCGTATATTACAATTCTGCGGATATTCAAATAGATCACGATCAGAGTACACAGGTAGTATTTGATGGCAAACATAAACATGTAAAGTTCGACAGAGAGTTTACTACATCAGACGGTATTATTAAATATGGTTCTTTTTATGCTTACATAGTAGATGCACATTAATTTGCCTACAAACACAGAATTCGCTCAACAGCTGTTTTTGTTTTTGTCAATAATTTGCTTCACTGAAACAATAAGAAAAACTCAATATAACAAAACTGTTGTTATTTGACCCGTACATACATTGTGTATTTTTGGTTTTACGTGTATACGTTTAAAATCAATACAATACATATTTTACTTTATGTATTTTCTAGACCTATCTTGATAAAAAAAAAAAAAATTCTCAGCTTATATAAATGTCTCTGGTTGGTTCAGATGTTGGTTTGGGAGGATAATTGCTGTAGGAAAGCCGAGTACTCGGTGAAAGCCAAAGTGTACGACCGGTTCATCCTCACTTGTACAGTGTTTGAAAATGATATTCTAACTTGTACATCGTGCTAAAATCTCACACCTGTGGCAGATGAGTTGTAATCACGCGAAACTCGGGTAAAGTTCTGCCATACCGGCAAAACTACCATTCCAACTCCCATTTATAGTTTATATAGTCTGTTTCTGAATGTATAATATCTTTTATGTTTCTGTGATATTTCATGATTTAGCATGTAACGTTTTAAAGAAGTAAAATTAAATTTATACATTTTATAAGTAGAAAACATTTTTACTTTACTGCTGACTGCACATTTTTTGTTGTTACAACTAACTGCTGTGGAGTGTACTGTTACAAACACATACACAATTCCACCTTGAACAACCTACTTTTTTACTGAAATTTTTGAAAGTTGTACAAATGGAAACTGAGATACCGTCGGACCTTGCAACTAGCATAACATCTTACAAACTGCGCAGCGTAATCATCGGAGCATCAAACATCGTAAATTTGCCACAGAGAACGATTGTAGTAGTCTACACATATCCCTGTTGTATCAGCTTTACGTAGTCTGATGAACTGCTTATCGGGTTATCGTGCTATTTTCTGTCTGTAAGAAGAAACGTGATCGATTGAGGTGCTCTACTAGTGCTGGATCAGTGTCCGCCTAAAATCCGGGATTTTCCTGACTAATTTCACTTATATTTGTTTGTTTGTTTATTGTTGTTTAACGTCCCACTCAAGAATCTTTCACTCATATGGAGACGTCACCAAATGCCGATGAAGGGCTTCAAATTTTGGTATATGCTCGGCACTCACGGCCATTGAGCAGTGAGGGTTCTTTAACGTGCCGACACCTACTGTGATACGGGACCTCGGTTTTTACTGTCTCTGTCCGAAGAACAGGAAACCAACCTGCCGCCGTCTGGACTCGAACTCACGATCTCACGATCAAGAGTCGAGTGTGCTTCCGACCGAGGCAGGCCGGGTCAATTGCACTTATAAGCAAATCCTTTCAAAACAATTCGAACCCATAATAGGTTACTTCTTTATCGTTTTATCAGTAGTCCCTTTTATACATAAAATGTTTTATTTTCACTATTTTGACCTCCGAAAGAGACATGGTATTATGTCATATTTTCTTGTTAGCTGTACCAGCTTCCGACTACAACACGTACATATGTATATATATCTACCGGTGTCAAATCCCCCACTGTTTCAAACGGCAGACAACCATCGATGAAACGAAAGTGTACCTCCTTTCGTCTTCCAACCCTTAGTGATTTTTCATCAACTGCTGTATACTGGAATGTATTGTCCGATCCATATAAGACGGCGGGCGGAGTAACCTTTTGATTATCATACGGATGATTCTATTCACTTTTCGGTTATGTAAAGCTGCGCCAGAAAAACCGCTTTATTCATCACTTGATGCTCTCTTATGTAGGAACGACTAATCTAGTCGGTGAAATTTCAATGTTATGCTTTATTACCTAAAATTCAAACTCGTCCAGTTCAAGATAGGGTTTACGAGACTTCACTCACCCAGGTTATATGGATTTTACTGTAGCAGACGACACGAAAAGAAAATGACATTATTAAATGCTGAAACCGTAGAGAAGCCGTATACTATCCTATCCGGGAAATGATCCAGCACCAGTAGACCATTCAATTCACATGCGAGAAAAATGGAAGTCAACAGTCTACCGGTTGCGATGTAAAACATTTATCACATGCCATGGTTATAAGAACCATTCGTGCATTGACTTTAGACTATACATCGCGATCACAAATTGTGTTGCCTTAAGCTGAAATGTAATACATTCATGGCGATAAACAAAACGCTAAAATCAGACAATATTACAAACACGTTTCAAATGATAAGACCACAACCGACCAAGTTTGACTTTTATTTTTGCAAGATGATAACCATTATAAATCATGGAATATTGTTTGTCTGAAACTGGCCGCTACCATATGAATGAACAGTTGTTGGCGTAAAACAACATTCAAACTTCGAAAAAGAAATTCAAACAAAAACATTTTGATACATCATCCAAGTAAAGGCAATGAATGAATTCCACACTGGTTAAAACAAAATACCACCCCTTTGGATCTTCTTGCCTAAAGACTTAAAATTTAAAAGCAATTATTCAGCAAATGTTAAAAACCCGAACCAATCAGACGCGGTATGTTGATATCCAATCAAATGATGCAAATATTTAGTATATCGATAAAAACACTGTTGATTGCCAATGCTAGACACTCATTTTAGAAAAACAAAAATTCCGGAGAATTCTTTTTTCTTTTTTTTACGTCACACTCCGTAATATGGTAGTGACCAGTCTTTAATGATGGAAAAGAGAACTCAAGTTACAATGCAACCAGGAGGAAGCTTCCACACATCCACAAGGAAACTGGTAAACTTTCTCACAACCAGCTCAGGTGTCAGCGGGGCTCGAATCTACAAAATATACACCAATTGAGTTAAATGTCGAATTATAATTTGTTATCTATTTTTGTAAGTCAAAATAGAAATGTTCACTTTATCATGTAATAGAAAACATTAAATTAAAATAATGTGTTTACTACTCAACAAAGTTTTAAAATATACACATGAAATATCAAAAACTTATTTTATATAGTCTTAAAAACACTCGACAAAGTTTAAAAACATACGGGTTCTATTAGAGTGCCGAGTGATATTGGAATTCACAACTAATGTTTCGTCGAGTTGTTTTTGGTATCTCGAGGGTCACATGACATCAATAATTTGCTGTTTGTACAAAAATAATAAAAAATTATAAAATAAAGTTTACTCAATACTCAACTTTTATTTTTCTTTATTTTGACTATATAGTCCTTTGTAACACTTCTGGATATGACTGAAAAGGAAACACATTATTATTTTATCTTCATTTAAATAAAATATTTTGGATAAACACGGACTTGTGGCGAATGTATCAAGTAATTTGGAGGCGAAGACATCCCCTGGCGACCGGCCACAATCTATAAACAACAGACGATATAACTCATGGTCACAATTATACGACTAAATAACCGTTACCGAAGAATAAGAGAGATATGATAATAATGAAAAATTATACCACTGGACCAAAATACCACCCTTGAGTACCCCCTTCCGTAGACAACGTGAAGAATTTTGGATTAAACAGCTTGGCACTGCACACCCCTATGGATGTAAGGAAAATATCCAAAGTCTATCAAGCCCACTGTGTAATGGTGTTAATGTGATGGAACTTTTTAACTCTAACGTAAGACGTAAACGAAGTCACGGACATCGTTCCTACAACCGACCCTACATACATGATGTCACTTTTTCATCTCTTTACCTTACATTAACAAAAAATTGGGTCTTCATCACATTCGCAGCAAACTTTATTCTGTTCTTTTTACAATTCTTAATAAAATTTTCAGGAAGCAAGAATGAACCCCTACTACACGGATTCTTCAACCCCAGAATACATACTGAACTCCGTTATAATGAACATCGCTTATCGCAGACTGTTTAAGCCTGCACGCGTTACAAACGATGACTGTTTCGAACAGAAACGTTTTTTCCTTAAACTTAGATTAACAAATAAAGGCATAGACGCTTTAAACATTGGCAATGTTCTAAATCACAAAAAAAGTTTAGTCCTGTGATCCACCATATTTTAAATAGAAGACCACGCCTTGCATTTCATATAGCTATACACCTAGCATCGCATCCAAGCTATTCAATAACAAACAGGTTTTGCAGTGCCTGGACATCAACCATCTTCTACACAACACTGTCACATGTTCATGTGCTTCATCTCCTTTCAAATACAGTCCTATCGGGCATGTCATCACCGGCGACGTTTCTATTGTTGAAAATGAAAGCCTCAAAAATCTTATTTTAAGGGGCCCTAAATACCGGGAAGCACGTTCCTTTAATTGACGTCAGAATTTCAGTTTAGTTATGAATTCTGTCGAAGATTATGCCTGACGATGGGCCAAACATGAAGACGTAGAACCAGACACTTTGTCTGAATGGCTAAAAGCCATACGATGGTTGATAAAATCTCGTATTCGAAAAGTTAAAGGGACTATGAAAACACGTTATCCCTCTTTATTTAGTGATCCAGAAGTAGTAACTGAACTGGATAGATTACATGACCAATATGTACTGGTACCAGCAGACAAAGCCTAAAATAACATAGTTTTTATTTGTAAGGCACATTACTATAATTGTTTATTAGAAGAACTAGAGTTTAATACGAATTCTGGAAATCCTAAATACACAAATAGTTCACTTTCAAAGGACGAGATCCTTCAAAATCACGTGTCCGTATTACGCTCATTTGATATACCTACAGCGGATACCGATTTTGAGCTACCATATTTATATTGGATACCTAACCTTCATAAAACCCCATATAAGCAACGATACAAAGGATCCAGCAAATGTTCTACCAAACCTTTATCTTTACTCCTTACCAAGATACTGACATCCGTTAAGGAGAAACTTCAACAGTACTGTACAGTTGCTTATTCCAGAAGCGGTGTAAATCAGACGTGGATACTAAAAAATTCTAAACAGCTTTTAGAAAATTTGAAGGTACACAATTTTTCTCGAATTCACAGTATCAAAACATATGACTTTTCTACTCTTTACACAATTATTCCACATAAAAAATTAAAAGAAAGACTTTTTAGCATCATAGACAACTATTTTTTCACTAAAGTTGGTACCCGAAAACTTAAATATCGAGTGATTGGCTATCAGGACATTTATTTTGTCCAACACCACTCTGATTCTACACATAAATTAACTGAAGTTGATATAAAAACATGCTGGAATTTCTAATAGACAGTTTGTAATGTTCGAAGACGTGGTCTTTCAACAAACTGTCGGCATTCCTATGGGAACCAATTGTGCCCCTTTATTCAGAAACTGCTGAATCAAAAGACGAAAAAGTTAGCGGTGTCCTTTAATTTGACATTTAGATATATCGACGACGTTTTGTCAATTAATAATGACAATTTTCATACATATGTCAATGCGATATATCCCAGCGAACAATAAATTAAAGATACAACAGAAGCAAGCACACACGCCTCATACTTAGACATTTTAATTAATATAGGCACAGACGGGAAATTAGTAACTAAGCTATACGACAAACGCGACGATTTCAGCTTTCCCATCGTAAATTTTCCACATTTAAGTAGTAATATCCCACAGTCACCCGCATATGGAGTTTATATTTCACAAATGATCCGATATGCCAGGGCGTATACAACATATGAGGATTTCATATACAGAGGTAAACTACTCACAGACAAATTATTGACACAGGAATATCGAAAACCGCGTTTAATGTCAACGTTCTGCAAATTTTACGTTCGGTATAATAGTCTTGTTTGCGATTACTCGGTTTCTCTAAGTGAAATGTTGATTTGCCATTTCGTTGGCGGTTGTTGAGACATCTGTACCAATTGTGACGAGGATTCACTCCTCACGTATTTCATTGGACTTGACTGTGGACTCACGGCGGGTGTGACCGGTCGACAGGGGATGCTTACTCCTCCATGGCACCTGATCCCACCTCTTGGTTTCCAGAGGTCCGTGTTTGACCATTTTTACCGGATTTGTATCTAAGTCCTGGACATTTTACTTTGGTATCTTAGATTTTTATATTGTATGGTAAATACAATTATTACTGATTTTAATCGAATGGTATTATCTATGTCACAAACTGTAATGAAGAAGTACCCATGAATATCCGAAAATATTAAAACGGCTTTAACACGAAGAACAATTGCGAATCCCAAACGAGGTTGGACTAGTGTCCGGAAGGAGTCAGCGTCTCCTGCTAGCATGCCACACCATCGCAGATGTTCCCTGGAAACCTCTCGAGTTCGTGGAAAGGTCAAGTTCGGTGAAAAGGTCGAGTTCAGTATAACGGTAGATATAACAACGGTCTCAACACGAAGAACAATTGCGAATCCCAAACGGGGTGGGACCAGCTGCCGGCTGATGATAGTAATGCACATATCAAATATCAAAGTCCTAAAAGTAGGTCAAATATTAATATGTATGTCACAAGGTCATTGTACCATGTGAAAGAACAGACCGTCATGAAAGATTGCACATATAGTATTTTGAAAGATACAGCCAAGGTTATAAGCAAGTAAAACTCAAAGGTCAAGGTCTTTAGGCCAAAAGTCAAGGTACCGATGGATACCCAACATTCCAAGGAATATACACATGGAATATCAAAACCCTAGGGCCCCCCCCCCCCCCCCCCCCCCCCCCCCCCGGCGTTGGTCTACCGTGCATGGTATACCAAACATCCAAGGAATATGGGGGGGGGAATATCAAAACCCTATTTTATATAGTCTTAAAGATAAAGGCCAAGATTCTGTATATGAGCGACGCCGACGACGCCGGGATATGGTATTAGCTCTCCGGACATTTTGTCCCGGCGAATTAACATTGATAATATAGTTTTTACAACTTCTCCTTTTCCGATTTCTTCACAAACAAATGGAGTGTAAATGAAATAATTCAAAGTACATGTATATAGATATAAGGTAATGAGTGCAAATATGGAAAACATATAAATGTATAAGTATGATACAAGAATGAATGCATTAACGATGGGATGGGCAAACGTTAACATCTAGTAATGTGCCCGTTACACTTCCCTGTATATCTTTAATCAGAACGGATAGGTGAGTTTGACTCATCTACAACAAACTTCTGTACTAGAACTAACATTAGACTGTTAGGAACTAATACCATTATTGACAGCAAGATACAATGGCGTTTGAAAACATCAAATCAGCACTCTATTCGGACGAACTATGGTTTGGTGGTTCCGAGGAAATATGGGAAGAATTAGAAATCAATGAGGAAGGGATTTATTATCGAGATGTGAAAAATCTCTGGGGAGCATTTGTATTCGTGGTCATTTTTTTTATTCTTAGGATATTATTTGAAAGGTAGGTACGATTACCACGCTTACATGCGGTTAATATATATATATATATATATATATATATATATATATATATATATATATATATATATATATATATATATATATATATATATATATATATATATATAATAGATAGATATAGATAGATAAATAGATTAGGATTGCTAACAGAGAACGAATTGTAATTTATTATTAGAAAATATGGGAAAATAAAAAAGAAATAATTTTAAAGTTATAGATTGTAGTGATTTAGGACTTTTTGCTTTTTAGTTATCACTTTGATTTGGTATTGAATGGCGTTTATGCCACACTCAACAGTTTTTCAGTTATATGGTGGCGGCCATTTTTTATTATGGTGGAGAGAACCCTGTTACAATGTACCCAGCAAAACACTGCCGGCCTACCGGAAGTGAATTGGGAAAATTTCTCACAATATTAGCTTTGGCTCCAGCGGCACTAGAACCTGCACTGACTAGAAGTGAAAGATGTCGTGGTTCAAAGTGCGATGCTCTAACCACTCGGTCATGGAGAGTCCAGTTATTATTTAATGAGTTCAACAAAACAATATCAACTTAAAACGATGTAGAAAACTAAACAATCTATACTTCGATATAATTTTTTTCTGCATGGATTTTAAATCGTTTATTTACTGGTCTTTAAAGTCGGTAGCGCGCTCGACTCTGAATCGTGACTTCGTGAGTTCGAGTCCCGCCGGCGACAGGTTGGTTTCCTGTCTTTCGGATGAGACAGTAAAAACTGGAGGTCCCGTGTCACAGTAGGTGTCGGCACGTTAAAGAACCCTCGCTGCTCAATGGCCGTAAGTGCCGAGCATAGGTAAAAAATTTGAAGCCCTTCACCGGCATTTGGTGACGTCTCCATATGAGTGAAATATTCTTGAGTGGGACGTTAAACAACAATAAACAAACAAACAAATACTGGTCTTTAAAATATAAGATATAGTTCTTACTCTTAGATGGACTTGGGAATACATTTAGAGTTATTATCATTTGCCCTTGTATGATAACACTTTCTGAGGAACTCATTTATATTAAATTCGAGCTAAACTGATGAAGTCTTATTGACATAAACGATCGTCTCGAGCGTTCCTTTTAGTCTCTTTTTGCAAAACTTTAACTTTGGTATTATGTTTAGAATATCCATTTTTATGGAATGCACATATCGTCTCCGACGGTATTGCCTTTTCACCGACGTGCATTTTTATTTCAAGTTTTACATTAAAGAAATTATTGATACTGTTCATTAAATGAAACATTTTATGATTGCCAAATAATAAATAAAAGTTTAAAAAATGCTTTCTTTTATCTTTGAGGTAAGGTATATAGATAAATTTATAACAGATTATCATTTTGTTGTTGCGACATACCAGGCATGGTTTGTACGTGCAAGCAAAGTATCATGCCGACAGCAATACACCTGATGCAAATATACCGTCTCTGTTTAACATTTGAATATGTCAATGACCTGTAAGTGAATTTAAATGACCGTCGTGTTAGAGGACAGAGTAGCTCAGTCTTTAACATAAAGGTTCCTGGTTCGATCGCCGGTCGTGTCAGATTTTCAGAGATGGGATATCATCTCCTGTCCGACAGCTCTGTTTTTAGATAGAGGGTAAACTGTCTAGGACGTGCAGTTTGATTACCATCGCCAGATTGTACAAGTGAAGTGGCACTTAAAAAGCCATTGGAAATACGGACCACTCAAGCATGAACCTAAACCACACATATTAATCATCTCTGTCCCTGCCTCACGGACTTTAAAAGAAGTCACACCGCTCATTAACTCAAGCCAAAGCAGCAGGTGGATTGCCGTGTAACTTGGGCTTAATCTTCGATGTCATTGCGTTTTAAAAAAAAATACAAAACGAAAAACAAACCAAAAAGAAACCATCAACGGTATAATTTGTCTCTACCAACACTTTTGTATTCTAGGTAACATGTGTAATAGGTTATAAATTTTGATTTACTATAATAAATCTCTGATTAACCCGTTAAAACTTTGATATATTATAATAAATCTCTGATTTACCCGTTAAAACTTTGATTTACCATAATAAATCTCTGATTTACCCGTTAAAACTTTGATATATTATAATAAATCTCTGATTTACCCATTAAAACTTTTTCTGTAAAACATTGCAGTAAAAATGTGTCATAAATTGTAATGAAAACTTGGATATACTCGTATAAAATATTATTTACTATGGTAAAACATTTTATTTACTTTTGTAAAAACGTTGACTTACTATTAAAACTTCTATTTACATTAGTAAAACATTGTATATACTACAGTTAAAGCATTGATTTACCTGAATAAATACTAAAACCTTTGATTTACAGTAGTACAACTTTCATCCAATATAGTAAACCTTTGATTTACCCTATTTAAAAGTTTTATTTACTATAGTAAACACCGTGGTTTACTATTGTAAAAGTTTTGCTATACTAAAGTAAACAATTTTTTATTTACTGAGTAAGGTATACACCTTGATTAACTAGATTGAAAACTAAAACAGTTCATTTACTACAGTATACCTACTTTCATCTAGTATAGTAAAGCTTTGATTTACCAAATTTAAAAGTTTTAGTTACTGTAGTAAACACCGTTTTGATTTACTCTAGAAAACACCGTTTTGATTTACTATAGTAAACACCGTTTTGGTTTACTATAGTAAACACCGTTTTGATTTACTCTAGTAAACACCGTTTTGATTTACTCTAGTAAACACCGTTTTGGTTTACTATAGTAAACACCGTTTTGATTTACTCTAGTAAACACCGTTTTGATTTACTCTAGTAAATACCGTTTTGGTTTACTATAGTAAACACCGTTTTGATTTACTCTAGTAAACACCGTTTTGATTTACTCTAGTAAACACCGTTTTGGTTTACTATAGTAAACACCGTTTTGATTTGCTCTAGTAAACACCGTTTCGATTTACTCTAGTAAACATTTTAATTTACTGTAGTAAACCCCCTTTATTTACTAGATTAAAAACTAAAACAGTTCATTTACTACAGTGCACCTACTTCATCTAGTACAGTAAAACTTTAATTAACTATATTAAAAATTTGATTTACTATAGTAAAACTTTGAAATACTATAGTAAAAGCTTCGATTTATTAAAGCAAAAACTTTGTCTTAATATAGTAAGGATTTTTTTCTTGACTACTGTAGAATAATTCGACTTACTCCAGTAAAACTTTAAATATAGTAAAAGATTTGATTTACTATCGTAAACTGTTTGATAAACTATAATAAAACTTTGATTTACTTTAGTTAAAACTTTGATTTGCTATATTTAAAACTTTGATTTACTATAGTTAAAACTTTGATTTACTATATTTAAAACTTTGATTTGCTATAATTAAAACTTTGATTTACTATGTTTAAAATATTGATTTACTATATTTAAAACTTTGATTTACTATATTTAAAACTTTGATTTACTATATTTAAAACTTTGATTTACTATATTTAAAACTTTGATATACAATTATAATTTATAATTCCTGTGGTAAACTCAAGTTAACTTTAGTTTATTTGTCAGTGAAGTATAAAGATCTTAACAAAAATAGAGAGGTTATTTTAGGTATCATGGAAGTTTATTTTCTCACGCATTATTTCTCTCATGAGTAAAACTATATTCCTGTTATTAATACGTGGATTACGACTTTTCGTGAAATGTCATCGGTCAACACAGTGGTATTGAATTTTTTGTCACACAAGTTAAGAATTTTGTGTAATTTTGCTATTTACATACAGATGAATAATGTATTGATTTTAAAATGTAACAGATGACATCAGGTGACCAGGATAATTTTCTGTCTGGCTTTAACCTCTCTGTACTATCTTAGTATGGTCATATAACTTCGAATTTATATACTGAGGAGGTCCTTATATTGAAGTTAGAGAATGTTTTTGCATCACTATTGAATATCTGGGTTCGAAGTCACCAAATTTATTCAGTGCTCAAATTCAACTAACGTTTTTTGTGATTTTCAGTTAAAAACACACCAGAATTATGCTGCAACTGGACTAATTTGTATATTTATGGCATATAGTTGTAAGACATGATGAAAACTATTGCTCATTGGAAGAAAACTTTAGAAATATTAAAAAATGTTTGAGTACATACTCAACTTTTGAATACCGTACTCCACGTATTTTTTCAGTTTTACAGGAAAATAAAAAATGTGACCCATTTTTTTATGCGAATGATGAAAAATAACAATGTGCTTCCTATTCAGTCCGATCCAGAATTCCTACAAACAAATATGTAGTCGAAATTATAAATAAAAATTGAGCATGAGTATTGAGTAAATTTTGTGAATTCTGGCCCTGATAACAATCTCTATTTAAAATGCATAGCCATATATAGAAAATAGATAATGGTCCGAATTATTAATCATTTAGGAGGGAGACGGATACCAGAATGTTAATACTAAAATGTAAACTTGAACTGATGTTGGCAATGTAAATAAATAAGTCCCCAGAAGACAGATATTGAAGGGCAAATTCACATAAAAAGTCAATAAAAAAGTTCTTATAAACATAATACCAAAGAAATAATACTCAAGGCGATCGTTTCTGTCAATTAGACTTCATTAGTTGAGCTACAATTTTAAATAGATTTTCTAAAGGGAAAGTGGTATCATACAAGGCCAAATAATAAATCTGAATGCATAGCCAAATCAATCTAAGAGGAAGCACCGCAAAAAGATGACTATGTCAGCGTTTGAAGAATTTAAAAGGTGTTATCAGCGCGAAATATTATTTTAGTATAAGATTATCAGCTGGTACTGAAATAACAGGTGCCAGGTTTATGTATACCCTAGGGACTCAGACTGTCAACCTACCAGTTATAAATATCATAAACATAGTTATAATGCTCAAGACGATCGTTTCTGTCAATTAGACTAGTAGTAAAATATCAAAAATAGAATTTTTCTTGTATACATTCTAAATTCTTAAAAAAAACTATGATAGTCATCTTTTTGAGGTTGCTTACTCTTAGACAAATTTTGCTATACATTTAGATTTCTTAATTGGTCTTGTATGATAACAATTCTTTAGAAAATATGCATCTTTTATAAACTGGAGCTCAACTGATGAAGTTTAATTGACAGAAACGATCGTCTTGATCATTATAACTTTGGGATTATGTTTATAATATTGGTAAACACAGCTTATGTCACTTAAAAGTAAAAAAAAAAATGTTAAAGAACACACGTAGTATAACAACACAAGAGAATTAAACCCCTAGGTATCTCAATGGAATGCTCTTTATTGCTTTAGACCAGTCAAATATTGGTAGAGGGTTTAAACAATTAAACGCTTTGGATCGTGATGCTTTTTAGACACTTGTAACGTATTAAAAACTAATAACCGAAACTGTGTTTTGTCAATTCCTTGATAAAATATGTATTAGTGAACGCCATTTCTTTGCATGGCAAAGCCAGTTATAGAAATTACAATTGTTAGATTAAAGTTTTACTGAAAATAATGATGTGGCATGTATGGGTTGTCATTTAGTAACAAAATCACACAAGTTTTATATCTTCCTTCTATTTCTGATGTTATTGGACGACAAAGCAAAGACAAATACAGTCAAACCTCGTTATGTCGAGATCGGTGATCTCGATTTACCCGGTTAACTCGAGATCATCTGCTGTTCCAGGCAATTTTTCTTCTTTATCTTACAAAAAGGACCTTAATAACTCAAGATCGGAAAAGTCGAATAAAACCGCTAATGTGGATGTTTAAACATGGTCCCAATGCTGAATTTCAATGTGAAAGTGACCAGTTATTTCGAAATTATTTTTTCACATCTTCATGAAATCATCATGTGATCATATGACTAGAGCTAAAAAATATATCGTTTTCTATTACATTCAATAGATAAAAATCTTTACAAAAATTCCGGTTTACATACTATATACATGTAGGTCTTCAAGTATTTTGGCAATTACCGAGATGTTCACGAGAGGAATCAGGATTCTATTTTAGGACAGACCTTTTAACTCGAGGACCCATTTATCTTGATTTTTTAACTTGGTCTCGGCGACTTCGAGATAACGAGGTTCGACTGTATAAAAATCCAATTGTTTAATTTGAAGTTTTACTGAAAATGTTGATTTGACATGAATGAATTGTCCATTTATATCATCATTCTGTTGCAGTTATATTGGTGTACCATTGGGTAGTTACCATGGAATATCAGATGCGAAACCAAAGAAAGCACCACCTAATCGAATTTTAGAACAGACTTACAAAACAACGAGGTATCCATGTGCAGGGAAAATCGAGGTTTGTTGTGATGGTAACCTGATTCACTTTTAATGTGATGTATATTTTACCGTGTATGTTTCAAACACTTCTGTTAAATACATGAAAAATGAAAATGAAAATTATGAACACATTCCAAATTGTACAAAACAGAAAAAGTTACGGTTAAGTTTTGAGCCTTTTATTTTTCTTTCTTTCGAATATATTTTTCCATTTCAAATTTGAGATGAAGTTGGAGGAATTGAGGAATTGTTTTGAGATTTATCTTTTCTATCTTGAGTATTATGCAAATCTTTACAAAGGAGTAACGCATGGGCTTCCACCAATGATCACCAAGTTGTTTATGGCCGATCCACAAATCCAAGATGGCAGCCCTGGTGTCTGATTGGCTATGACATTTTCAACTTTTGGTTTAGAACCACTGAACCAATTTCCTTCATACTTAGTACACATGTTCTTTATGATGTCCTGACCATGAATCACACGACAACTATTGTCAATATATAAAAATTTCAGATACCAAAGTATAAATCAATAGAATGTCCAGGACATAGATTCAAATCCGGTAAAAATGGACAAACACGGACCTCTGGATACCAAGAGGTTGGATCAGGTGCCATGGAGGAGTAAGCATCCCCTGTCGACCGGTCACACCCGCCGTGAGTCCACAGTCAAGTCCAATGAAACAAGTGAGGAGTGTATCCTCGTCACAATTGGTACAGACGTCTCAACAACCGCCAACGAAAAGGCAACTCAACATTTCACTTGGTGAAACAGAGTAGTCGTAAACAAGACTATTATACCGACCATAAAATTTGCGGAACGTTGACATTAACCGTGGTTTTCGATATCCCTGTGTCAATAATTTGTCAGTGAGTAGTTTACCTCTGTATATGAAATCTTCATATGTTGTGCACGCCCTGGAATATAGGATCATTTGTGAAATATAAACTCCATATGCGGGTGACTGGGGGATATAACTACTTAAATGTGGAAAATTTACGATGGGAAAGCCGAAATCGTCGCGTTTATTGTATAGCTTAGTTGCTAATTTCTCGTCAGTCTTTATATTAAGTAAAATGTCTAAGTATGAAGCGTGTGTGTCTAAATTTGAAGAAAAATATTTAATTATGGTCTCTGTTGAATTACTTAAATTTAACATCACCGCAAAATTTTACGGTTAACATAATTACCTTTTTTGCAATTGCTCTGTTTCAACGAATGAAATTTTGAGTAACCTGTTAGATGGCGGTTGTTGGGTCGCCTGCACCAATTGTGGCGAGGATTTATTTCTCATTTATTTCATTTGAATATGACTGTGGACTTGCCGCGGGTGTGATGCCTACTCCTTCATGACACCTGATCCCACTTTTGGATTTCCGGAGGTCCGAGTTTATCCAATGTTTACTAGATTTGTATATTTGTCGCCTAGACATCTTAAAAATAAATACGTTTGTATCTGTGATTATTATATCAAATTACTGCATACAGTTAAATTTAAGGACACAACAAAACACATCTTTACAGGGAGGTGGTCTTTATACATAAGTGGTCTCTAAAGCAGGTTTTGTTGTATATATTAATGGTTTACATGGCCACAAGAAACTAAGAAAGGACTTATTTTGCCCCCTGAGGCTCTTGTGTGATGGAATAATGCTAATGCATGATATATAATATAATGTCATGATATAGCCAATTAAAAGTTTTCATCACAAAACATTCTTGCAATTGAAAAATATTCAGTATTATATTTCTTTTTTCAAATTTACCCCAGTTAACACGCACCGTGCTGAAAAAAAATAACATAGCGTTTGATACTTCGACTCCAGGCAGTCTGCAAAATCATTCTGCAAACTGAGAAAATCCGTTAGAAAAAAAATTGCATATATGGGTAATTTTCTTCTTTTTTCAGAGTTTAACCAAGGTCACAGATATGAGTGCTGGAAAAATAAATTTGTGGTTTAAAGCGAGGAGGAATCAGGACAAACCAAGCAAACTGACAAAATTCAACGAATGTCTGTAAGTAATTGAGTCCATGGAGTTGCAGATATCTCGGGTTCAAATGCCATATCCAGACTACATTATACAAATATGGTTGACATTGTAAAGACATGGACCCAATAAAACCCTGATATTGGATCAGGTGGCTTGGCTGAAAGACCATCACCATCGCCTGAAATCAAAATTAAAAAAGATACCAGAACAAAACCCGGATTCAAGCGTGTTAGTTAGCGTGGTTAGAGCATCCCATTGGAACATAAATTTATTTCGTGACAAAGTTTTCCAGTTTACTTTCGGAAGATCCGTGGTCTCTTCCGTGTATATTGCATCCGGGTATTCTTCTCCACTATTTAACACTGACCGCCTCTATACGACTGAATGATTGTTAATTGTGCCGTAAAACAATCAAATTTATTTGCTTGTGCACGACTTTTCTATTCTGATATGTACACCTAATCTCAAATCAATATTACTCCTCGATTTATCATCAAAATCACAAGTGTTATCAGTTCTAAATAAAATTGAATCAGTATGATTATTACAATATTTCAGCACCGGCAATGCTTAATTACATGTCTGAAAGTAGTTACATTGTATTTGTTATGTCCAGGGTCATGTGACCAATCCGCAGTAAATGCGCACTCCTCCATGGCACTTTATCGCACTTCCAGGTATTCCCATGCTTCGTGTTTGTCGAATATCCATAATTAATATAGTATTACGAACGTCCTTGTGGTTATATCGTGTTATATGTTAGTTTTATAATGGTTTTAATTTTCTGATTTGTTTTAACAGTACAAATTTATTGATATCATTTTATGATATCATTTAAGACTGAAATGAGAAAATTCAAAAACTGCACAGGGATTTAATTCCACGAGTTGTAAATTTCACGTTTTTCTGTCTTCTGAAACGATCGCGATTGTTTTAATTCGCGAATTGGGATTGAAAGTAGCTTAAAATAACATCAGGTCTTGCATAGATAACCCATAATTTATTGCGTACATAACATATTACGTACGTTCGATTGATATAGAACAAGGGAACATTTATAGGTCTACCAAGACAAATAAAACATGATTGCAAACACGACGAGTCGAAATTAAATCATATCAGGGGAAAGAGGATATAAATACTACAACTTCAGTAATATATGAGATCGGCGGTAGACACAATGTTTACCTGTACACCCCTAGTTTTGAAAATAAATACAATTGTCTTGATTTTTGACAGAACCCATATGTACCACTTTATAATAAATCTTTATGTCTATCGATATATTTTATATTTGTTTTCTATGATAATAGAATAGATACTATCATTTCAATTCATAATTTCTTCTCTTACATTTCAGCTGGAAAATGATTTACTACACGTCTATGTTTGCATTTGGGCTGTATATAGTCTGGGACGTAAGTACACGAGTTTTCAAAATTAAATTTCATTTAAACGGACACTTTTACAGACTATCATGTGTATTATCAAATTTTTATTTCGCGTAAACGTAATTCGTTTTGGAAGCTACATAATGATTCGAATGTAACTGCATCCCCTTTTAAATATCCATTAAGCTTATAATTGATAATTTTTGTTACAAACGTTTTATTTAATTCATAATAGGAACTTTCAAAATATCTACGGGGTGTCTCTGCTTTAAACCATGGGGTCTCTCACACTTCTGGTCAGTGCTTGTTCGAGTTCCACCGGAACATAAGCTGAGTTTGTGAGAAAGGTTGCCAGTTTAATTGCGTAAAGCCGGTGACCAGTCTCTTCCTTGGTACATTGTGATTGGACTCTCTTCCACCACTAAAAACTGGTCGCCACCATATAACTGAAATGTTGTTGAGTGTGGCGTCAAATAACATTCAAACAAACAAACAAACAAAATATAAAAGGTTTAAAATCTTGCCGCTTCTTAAAACGTGTGTCTTAATTATAGATGCCGGTTTTGTTGTGAAATACTGTGATTTACGACGTTGAAATTAATGCATTAAATTGACTGTAAGACTACTTTTTGTTTTGATCTATCGTTTCGATTGAACAACATGTAGAATGCTGGTTGTCTCTTCCAGAGTAAACAGCCATCGGGTTCTCTCCTCCACCATTTTACTGAAAAATGGTTGGGTGTGGCGAAATACTTTAAAATAAAAATTAAAAACAATGGAAGTGTCCTCATTACATCAGATATGATTACACTTCACTCTCACATGGTCACGTCTTCAAAAGTGAAAAATATCATGTGTAAATATTCATGATTGTTTTTAGAAGTATCAGTTAGCAAACTATCATACGTGGTCCATCGCCACAGCAATGTGGCGTCATCAGTGGTATTGTTGACAACTAATTAATACCATTATAGAATGTATAGTGGAACTAGAGATGCAATTGGTATAGTATTGTCTTTATAAATTGAATAACTTTTAACTATTTGGGTTGATTCTAATATTTACGGAGACATATTACG
Organism: Atrina japonica; assembly: GCA_030159075.1. NCBI lineage: Eukaryota > Metazoa > Mollusca > Bivalvia > Pterioida > Pinnidae > Atrina > Atrina japonica. Next base: position 192,079 of record BROG01000576.1, on the reverse strand, counting down.
GTATGTGTTAATTTTCGATTTGTCAAAACAAAAGTTTTCACTCGGGGTTAAATTGTATGGAAATAATTCAAAAGTGATAAAATATCCGAATATTTGCGTTGCCAAAATATATGTGATGATTAAGTTTGTGCAAAAGTTTAAGGTATATAGTATATAAAAGTATAAGCCTATGTATGGGTTGTGCGACTCGTTGATGCTTTTTCCAGTTCTGTCTCTTATGTAAAGGTTTTATCTATTTCAGAAACCCTGGCTTACCGATCTTTCGCAGGTGTTCGAAAATTACCCGAGACATGTAAGTTTGTTGTTCGATATATTGGATGTTGGATACTGTTGTACTGCAACATAATGCAGTTTTTACAATCTAAGTAATGTCAAATACAACAGTCCGTATTCCACAGTAAGTGACTTCGTCTACCGGAATAATGTTTTCCACAACACTTTTTGTTATGCACATTGTTTTACAACTGTATAACATAGTATTCTCTGTAACGTGACAATGTCTGTTGTAATACTGTTTAACGCAACACTGGCTGTCATGTGACTTTGTCTATTGTCATTTTGTTTAACACAACGCTTTGCCATGCGACTTTGTCAATTATAATACTACTTAACACAACGCTCTCGGTCATGTCACTCTATTGTAATACTGATTAACGCAACACTCAAACATGTGAAATTAATGTAATCCTGCTAAATACAACGCTCTCTGTCATGTGACTTTATTGTAATACTGCTAAAGACAACGCTCTCTGTCATTGGACTTTATTGTAATGCTGCTTAACACAACGGTTTCTGTCATGTGACTATAATAATACTGCTAAAGACAACGCTTTCTATCATGTGACTTTATTGCAATACTGCTTAACACAACGCTTCCGGTCATGTGATTTTATTGTAATACTGCTTAACACAACACCCTGTCATGTGACTATAATAATACTGCTAAAGACAACGCTTTCTGTCCTGTGACTTTATTGTAATACTGCTTAACACAACGCTCCTGCCATGTGACTATTGTAATTCTGCTTAACACAACGCTCTCTGTCATGTGACTTTATTGTAATACTGCTTAACACAACGCTCACTGTCATGTAACTTTATTGTAATTCTGCTTAACACAACGCTCTCTGTCATGTGGATGTATTGTAATACTGCTAAAACAATGCTCTCTGTCATGTGACTTTATTATAATACTGCTAAAGACAACGCTTTCTGTCATGTGACTTTATTGTAATACTGCTAAAACAATGCTCTTCGTCATGTGACTTTATTGTAATACTGCTAAAACAATGCTCTCTGTCATGTGACTTTAATGTGATACTGCTAAGAAACAATGCTGTCTATCATGTGACTTTATTGTAATGCTGCTAAACACAACACTTAATTCACGTGACTTTCTCTATTGTAATACTGCTGAACACAACGCTTTGTCACTTGACTTTCTCTTTTGTAATACTGCTTAACACAACGCTTTGTCACTTGATTTTCTCTTTTGTAATACTGCTTAACACAACGCTTTGTCACTTGACTTTCTCTTTTGTAATACTGCTTAACACAACGGTCTCAATTTAGCGATTTGGTGGTGTTATCAAAACAGTTTGTCTTTTGTAAAACTGTTTTCTTTTTTTCCACAGTCAGTGACACCATCTATGGTATGGTATTTTCGGATTCAGATTGGCTTCTACCTGTCATTAGTTTTGTTACAGTCCAATGATTCCAACAGACGTGTAAGTATAAATACTATATAAAAAACGTCAAAATGATGAAATAAATAAAATATTGTTAGGAATAAGCAGATGTCTGGTTTAATGTTCATTCTACGTATTTTTAAAGACACACACAACAAAACGTTGTAATCGTATGCAAGGCATTGTATATTTGGAGGGTAACATCGTTTTCTCCGGTTAAACTGTCAAATTGTCTCACTTTACCAGCTTAAGCTCGATACGTGAACCAGCGCTGAGTATAGTTAATAGATGGAGAATCAGACGATGCATTACTGTAGCAACTCGATTACAAACAAATCGATTACAAACAACTCGATTACAAAGTCTCTTGCTGTTTGACATATTACAACTGTACAGTTATGAGTGAGACATTAATATCTAAACAGAATATTGTTATTTCATCATTACGATTAGCTTTTCGCTTGTAACACATTAAAAATATTTCATGTGTCTCTGTCCTTGTTTTTTTTAAATATAACTATAAAACTTAAGACTCTGCAACCCGTATTTCCAGACGTTGTGGCTCACATGAGCCCAAGGTTCAATTGGGCTATAGTCATCACGCGTTATCCGACTTCGTCGTACATCGTCTGTCGTCCTTTTTATCAGTTTGAATTCTTCTCTGAAAACGCTGCAGTGATTTTGATCCAAATTTACGGGAAGCAAGTGCCCAGGGTATTCTATCACATTTGTGTTTTTCAACCAATTTGGCTAAGGGTTGATCCAAATGGGATTAAAGAGGTCCAAGGGGGTAACCCTCGTTGAAAATCCTGTGAATGAATTGAAAATCTTGAAATTGAAATTTAACAAAAAGCGAGTACTTGCGGTCCTCTACTATCTTTGTGTTTTTGTGCAGATCGGCTTTAGGGTGTATCCAGGTTAAGGCAAAATAGGTCCCAGAGGAAAACCATGTTTGAAAGCGGAACCGCTTCACGGAAAGCAAACTACCTACCATCCGAGTGGTCTACATTGATGTATGATTCAAGTTTGTGTTTTAGTAGAAATAGAATTTGTCTTTTTCATTTTTTAAAATTTTTTACTGATTTCCCCATATCATTCATTATGATGTATTCATTTTTTATGTTTTACCTGCAATAGACTCTTTAGCAGTAACTGCGGTCCTGTGACTTTGCCAGTCTTTCGGTTGGCAAAATGATACAGATTCCCGGGAAATGGCATCAAGAAACAATCTGGTACTATAACTCCGTCTATGTTTTTGTGGGTATCTCTATCATTTTGCCAAACGGAAGACTGGCAAAGTCACAAAACCGCAGTCACTGCTAAAGGCTCTATAGACCATTCTCTAGTTATCCCGTTTCGTCATATTTCATCATAATTGTGTGTAGTTCTAATGAGAAAATAGGACATCATTACTTCAAGTAAATTCTAAAGATTTAATTTAGATTTAGATTTAAAATTTCATACATGTTCAATTTAGCCAACATATTCTTCTTCTTTTCACATTTTTTATTTGCCCAGGAAGGCAATTATATTCCCACTTGGGCCTCTTGCTATGCAGTTATGCATTTTTTTTTAGAATAAATTCACCATCAGAGTAAAAATTTCTTTATAACGTTTCGTTTACAGGATTCCGTGCAGATGATCATTCACCATGTGGTCACAGTTGGTTTAATAGCCTTAGCCTGGCATCTGAATTTCGTTCGATTTGCTATCATGGGGAACTGGATTAGTGATATGTCGGATATTTTCTTAGATGTATGTATGTTTTAACATAATGTGAGAGAAAAAAAAATTCTATTCTCTGATCCTTAAATTTGAATTTATAGGACACTTTCAATATTACACCCGACACACACATTCCCCATCTCTCTCTCTCTCTCTCTCTCTCTCTCTCTCTCTCTCTCTCTCTCTCTCTCTCTCTCTCTCTCTCTCTCTCTCTCTCTCTTTCATACATGAAGATGATTTAGACTTTTACATACGTTATACCTAGTTAAAGTAATATGTCTCTTAATAAATAGGATTTTTATTTTATTTCAAAGAAAACTTAATGTAAATGAATTTGTTTCATTGTTAAAACGAAGGAATTTTTAACCCCATGAAATTTCCTGGTACGGCAGAATATAATTTAATGAGAAATAAATGTTCATTATCGATATTTTCACATAATGTTGGTAAACGAAATACAGTAAAACTTTGCCATTAAGACACCTACCTGAGTGCCACAACGTGATCTGATTAGCGAGGTGTTACAGTGGAACCTCGCTATTAAGACACCTAACTAACTAACTCAAAGTGGTCTGATTAGTGAGGTATTACAGTGGGACTACATCATTAAAACCACCTAACTGACAGACTCAAAGTGGTCTGATTAGCTACGTGTTACAGTGGGACCTCGCTATTAAGACACCTAACTGACTGACTCAAAGTGGTCTGATTAGTGAGGTGTTACAGTGGAACTACATCATTAAGACCACCTAACTGACAGACTCAAAGTAGTCTGATTAGCTACGTGTTACAGTGGGACCTCGCTATTAAGACACCTAACTGACAGACACAAAATGGTCTGATTAGCTACGTGTTACAGTGGGACCTCGCTATTAAGACACCTAACTGACTAACTCAAAGTGGTATGATTAGTGAGGTGTTACAGTGGAACTACATCATTAAGACCACCTAACTGACTGACTCAAAGTGGTCTGATTAGCAAGGTGTGAGGATCTAGATTTATCAAATACGGTCTTAAATATCAGATTCGTAGTATCGTCATTTCGTATCGTAGTATCGTGATATCGTATTACAGTATCGTTATATCGCGTTGTATTAAACGAAACGATATATCGATGTCCATATTCAGGCAACATAGGTTTGGGAATGCAGATAATTTGTATCAATTGTAATTGGATCATTTTTCAATCCAGGACATTTTTATTTTGGAAATTCAGTTTGGTATATAAGGTATAATATAAAAACCACGTGCCATTGAGTAGAAAGCATCCCATGTATAAACACGTGTTACTTCCATTATGAGTACACAGTCATTAAAAAAACAAATCAGGTATAAATCCTCATCACGATTTGTATGAACCTACAACTGTCGAACAGGTAACTCGACATTTGTATGAACCTACAACTGTCGAACAGGTAACTCAATATTTGTATTAACCTAAAACTGTCGAACAGGTAACTCAACATTTGTATGAACCTACAACTGTCGAACAGGTAACTCGACATTTGTATGAACCTACAACTGTCGAACAGGTAACTCGACATTTGTATGAACCTACAACTGTCGAACAGGTAACTCAACATTTCGATTGTGATAGCAACACGATAGTTCTACTGATCATAAATTTAATTATAAACGCGATAATCTTAATATCCTTGTGTCAACAACTAATAACTGAGTAGCCTCTGTATATGAAATGATCATTTGGTGAGCAAGACCTGGCATATCTGATCATCTGAGATATATTAACACATCAAACAAATGTATCAGTGTAATTTCAGTTGTATTTATTGTGCATATTTTGTCAGTCTGTTGAGTGAGAATCAAAACTGAAGTAAGGTAGTGCATTATATTTGGAAAAGTCAATAACACAGGTCAAAATTTGCAGTCAGTGACATATTTATATAAGTAGAGTTCTCAATTATATGCACGAATGCAAAAACTATAATGTATATTTCTACTTTTAACACATATCTGCTCTACACGTTAATGTCTTTCGGGTGTCTTCATTTAACACTAGATAATGCATAGCGCTTTGAATAGCACAGGTTCGGTCAAGGTGATTATATTGACAACTTTGCCATTTTATTTGTTGAAGGTCTTTGCTCTTTTATTCTGCACAGAGAAACAGAGAGTTTTCTCCTTTATTTTACAAATTCCACTGTAAAGCTAAAAATGTTTAATGATTTTTTTGCAGGGTTTAAAGAGTCTTATTTATCTGGAGAAAAAGATGATAACTCTAACACTGGGAGTTATGTTTCTAATAGTCTGGACTATAACTAGGCTGATAATATACCCTTTCAGGTTAGTATTTATACAGGCTGATGATATATCAGGTGAGCATTTATATAGACTGATGATTTACCCTGTCAGGTTAGTTTTCATATAGACTGATGATGTACCCTGTCAGGTTAGTTTTCATATAGACTGATGATGTACCCTATCAGGTTAGTATTTATATGGGCTGATGATATACCCTTTCAGGTTAGTATTTATATAGACTGATAATGTACTCTTTCAGGTTAGTATTTATATAGAATGATGATGTACCCTTTCATGTTAATATTTATATAGACTGATGATATACCCTTTCAGGTTAGTATTTATATAGACTGATGATGTACCCTTTCATGTTAGTATTTATATAAACTGATGATATACCCTTTCAGGTTAGTATTTATATAGACTGATGATGTACCCTATCAGGTTAGTATTTATATAGACTGATGATATACCCTGTCAGGTCAGTATTTATATAAACTGATGATGTACCCTGTCAGGTTAGTATTTATATAGACTGATGATATATCAGGTAAGTATTTATATAGACTGATGATATACCCTGTCAGGTTAGTATTTATATAGACTGATGATATATCAGGTAAGTATTTATATAGACTGATGATATACCCTGTCAGGTTAGTATTTATATAGACTGATGATATATCAGGTTAGTATTTATATAGACTGATGATATACCCTGTCAGGTTAGTATTTATATAGACTGATAATATACACTTTCAGGTTAGTATTTATATAGACTGATGATATACCCTATTAGGTTAGTATTTATATAGACTGATGATATACCCTTTAAGGTTAGTATTTATATAGACTGATGATGTACCCTTTCAGGTTAGTATTTATATAGGCTGATGATGTACCCTATCATGTTAGTATTTATATAGACTGATGATATACCCTGTCAGGTTAGTATTTATATAGACTGATGATGTACCCTTTCAGGTTAGTATTTATATAGACTGATGATATACCCTGTCAGGTTAGTATTTATATAGACTGATGATGTACCCTGTCAGGTTAGTATTTATATAGACTGATGATATACCCTGTCAAGTTAGTATTTATATAGACTGATGATATACCCTATCAGGTTAGTATTTATATAGACTGATGATATATCATGTTAGTATTTATATAGGCTGATGATGTACCCTATCATGTTAGTATTTATATAGACTGATGATATACCCTATCAGGTTAGTATTTATATAGACTGATGATATACCCTTTCAGGTTAGTATTTATATAGGCTGATGATGTACCCTATCATGTTAGTATTTATATGGGCTGATGATATACCCTTTCAGGTTAGTATTTATATGGGCTGATGATATACCCTTTCAGGTTAGTATTTATATAGACTGATGATGTACCCTGTCAGGTTAGTATTTATATAGACTGATGATGTACCCTTTCAGGTTAGTATTTATATGGGCTGATGATGTACCCTATCAGGTAAGTATTTATATAGACTGATGATATCCCCTGTCAGGTTAGTATTTATATAGACTGATGATGTACCCTATCAGGTAAGTATTTATATAGACTGATGATATACCCTATCAGGTTAGTATTTACATAGACTGATGATATACCCTGTCAGGTTAGTATTTATATAGACTGATGATGTACCCTTTCAGGTTAGTATTTATATAGACTGATGATATACCCTGTCAGGTTAGTATTTATATAGACTGATGATGTACCCTATCAGGTAAGTATTTATATAGACTGATGATATACCCTATCAGGTTAGTATTTACATAGACTGATGATATACCCTGTTAGGTTAGTATTTATATAGACTGATGATGTACCCTTTCAGGTTAGTATTTATATAGACTGATGATATACCCTATCAGGTCAGTATTTATATAAACTGATGATGTACCCTGTCAGGTTAGTATTTATATAGACTGATGATATACCCTTTCAGGTCAGTATTCATATACACTGATAATATACACTTTCAGGTTAGTATTTATATAGACTGATGATATATCAGGTTAGTATTTATATAGACTGATGATATACCCTTTCAGGTCAGTATTTATATAGACTGATAATATACACTTTCAGGTTAGTATTTATATAGGCTGATGATATATCAGGTTAGTATTTATATAGACTGATGATATACCCTGTCAGGTTAGTATTTATATAGACTGATGATGTACCCTTTCAGGTTAGTATTTATATAGGCTGATGATGTACCCTATCATGTTAGTATTTATATAGACTGATGATATACCCTGTCAGGTTAGTATTTATATAGACTGATGATGTACCCTTTCAGGTTAGTATTTATATAGACTGATGATATATCAGGTTAGTATTTATATAGACTGATGATGTACCCTTTCAGGTTAGTATTTATATGGGCTGATGATATACCCTGTCAGGTTAGTATTTATATAGACTGATGATGTACCCTATCAGGTTAGTATTTATATAGACTGATGATGTACCCTGTCAGGTTAGTATTTATATAGACTGATGATGCACCCTGTCAGGTTAGTATTTATATAGACTGATGATGTACCCTATCAGGTTAGTATTTATATGGGCTGATAATATACCCTTTCAGGTTAGTATTTATATAGACTGATGATATACCCTGTCAGGTTAGTATTTATATAGACTGATGATGTACCCTGTCAGGTTAGTATTTATATAGACTGATGATGTACCCTATCAGGTTAGTATTTATATGGGCTGATGATATACCCTTTCAGGTTAGTATTTATATAGACTGATGATATACCCTGTCAGGTTAGTATTTATATAGACTGATTATGTACTCTGTCAGGTTAGTATTTATATAGACTGATGATGTACCCTATCAGGTTAGTATTTATATAGACTGATGATATACCCTGTCAGGTTATTATTTATACAGGCTGATGATGTACCCTTTCAGGTTAGTATTTATCTTGTTTCCAAAAGTTTTACATTTCTCTAAAAGAGACTTACATTAGAAGTATAATCTCTCACAGACTGAAAGTGATATAAATTAATTAATTTGTTGGCTCAAATTGTTTGCTTTCATTGTTTTTATTGAATATTATTTTGACTTCGTGGTTCAGCATTATCCCATAAAACGTTAAAATCCAACGATTTGAACCAACAAAGGCATATATTATAGAACTAGTCTGAATGGATGTCTCACACGTAGTGTGACTTTGGCTGTGTAGTGTCGTGAAGGTGATGTCTATTTTGATTAGCCGAGTGAAAATAACTTGATTTTGCGTAACAGTCAATAAATAACAAATTTATTTATATTGATAGATTCTTAATTTTTTTTTCCACCAAAAAGATACAGTTTATTGCATTGCTCTACAAACTGCTTTCATTGTTGTTTTCCCGCCAAGAATTTTTCACTTTAGGTGGGGTGACACAATTTTGACCTGTGTTATGGACTGACGCAGTGGGGGCACTTTTATGAGCCACGCCTACCTTGTCCTTGTACCTCGGTTTTAAATTTCATTCGAAAACGCATGACCGTCGAGCGCATGGCTAACAAACAAAAGAAAATCATGGTATGACAAAAACTGATCCCAGGACCTCTCGCGAGGTAGTCGGATCTCTAACACTGGACCTCTACAAGTGGTGTCTACAAATTACTTACCTTATAAGACACATGGCGTGTATAAAGCTTTAGTATCTTACTCTGACAATTTTATACAAATTCGAAATAATATTTATGATATCTGAGTCAAAGCCGTTTGTCTTCATATCAAAGACATGGTTTGAATAAAAACATATGATAAAAATACGCCAAAACATACAAGTTCAACAAAAGGTTGTCAATACTTCCATCTTGATTTCGAAGACAACTCTGACTGCTCCCGAAATTATATCTCATGGTTTCTCCATTTAGGTAGAATCGTGAACCCACAGCGATCACCTATACAGAGTTGTCGGTCCTTCCCTCCCACTCAATTCATAGAGAGAAGGGGGATAGAACAAGGACAGATAATTACCCGGATGTGAAAATGCAAGGATTTAAGAAACTGTGTTATGATTGACTGTAAGTCGTCTTTATTTAAACCAAACGAAAAAAAAAAAAACGAAAAAAAAAGCACAAACAAGCTTTGGATTCATTCGAATCAAACAGAGCTAGATTGATTAATGTCTCCTTATTTTCGTATTTTGTTTCATTTTAGAATGCTTCCTGGCTTCATAGGAATTTACATGTCTGGATCTTCAACTCCTATATCAGTCGACGTATTTTTCTTTTTTAATATCATTATTAATATTTTGAATGTGTACTGGACTTATTTTGTATACAAAATGGTAATTGGATCAGTTATAAAAGAGTTTCAACAACCTGACCAGGTATGTATTAATTTCACTGACATTTCAGAAAAGTGAAAATGGTATTTTTAAAATTAAAAAAAAAATCATATTGATATGTCTTTTCAAACATTTTATTCAGATAATTGGTAAGGGTTTCTACATATACGCCCATATCCACCTGGCGAGGGAGTAAAGGGAATCCAAATTATAACTCACGTGTGCTGACCAAATACATATTTACACATACATACATCATTTAAGAGAGAGAGAGAGAGAGAGAGAGAGAGAGAGAGAGAGAGAGAGAGAGAGAGAGAGAGAGAGAGAGAGAGACCCGTTAACATATAGAAAGTAAGCGATACAGAAAAAGACAAAGATTTACAGGTCTACAAAAGAAAATTGGCAAATATTTACAAACACAACGAGTCTAAATCAAATCCTAAAAGAGGTGACGACAAGTTACTTTTCATCACAAAAGTATTTGAAATTCAGTAATGCAAGAGTCCGTGCAAGGTAATATGTTTTATCTGCACAGCCTATTTTTTGAAGTATATCGTATTGTTTTAGTTTTAGACACAATGTTTGATTGGCATGAAGGCGGGGGTTAAAACGCCAAAAAACTAAAATTAATTCATTAAAAATCGATTTTTAGGTTCTGATGAATAATATGATTGTTTAACGTCCCACTCAAGAATTTTTCACTCATATGGTGACGTCACCAGATGCCGGTGAAGGGCTTCAAATTTTGGCCTATGCTCGGCACTTACGGCCATTGAGCAGTGAGGGTCCTTTAACGTACCGAGACCTACTGTGACACGGGACCTCCAGTTTTTACTGTCTCAACCGAAGGACAGGAAACCAACCTGCCGCCGGCTGGACTCGAACTCGCAACCTCACGATCAAGAGTCGAGCGCGCTACCGACTGAGCCAGGCCGGCTTGATGCATAATATTGAAATCGGCATCTTCCCAAGTCGATTGCGACCACAAATACGAATTTTCCGATCTCGAATCAAATCGGTTTGTCAGTTATCCTGCCAACAAGGGGTTCCAAATAACACGACAGCCATAGCTAGGTGGGCTCCGCCCAAAAATGTTTTGGTCTCTTTCGTCTCGATGACCTCCAGCTCAACAGGGTATTCTGAAATTCTGGATTATTCATAGACAGGAAGTCGTCTATGTATCTATAATTAAAATTGAACCGAGGTGCTAAATGTGTTTTTCCTGTTGAGAGATGAAATTGTATAAATTCCGAGAGTCCTGGATTGAACGAAATTACATATAATGATGTAACTTATTCGATGAACAACAGTAGTTTGTGTATCACTTTTATCTGAGCATGCATTTTGCCCTTAGATTTTATTTTATTATGCTTTCGGTAAGTATGCCTTTATGTATATTTGCATTTTTAAAATTTTGCATATTAAAAAGGCCCTTATAAGCATGATACGCCGTACTTGCAGTTAGTGGGTGTGTCTTGCTAACGACAAATTTTCGAATTAACTCATAAGATGACGTCATACTGAACCATAAACATGGTAATAGCATATAACTCTAAATGATATATGCCGAAATATTTGTTGTGTTTGGACACGTAATGCATTCTATTTCGGGTCGTGCATTTTGGTTCCACACTATTAAATAGATATAAACTAATGACGGCTGGACTCGAACTCGCAACCTCAAGATCAAGAGTCGAGCGCGCTACCGACTGAGCCAGGCCGGCGAGCACGGCTCGTAATTTTATGAATGAGGGAAGTTAGGTCGAGAGCATTCATAGAGATTCTATCCGTTCCCACAAAACCTTTGAAGCAAAATGACCTCACAATTTAATTAGGGCGTCAGATATTTAAAACATTAGCGGAAGCGGGGATAGAAAGTTATTACCCAAGTAAAAGTTCCCCAAAACGTTAGATTTGAAGGGCGACTGTTTAAGTATTTCTTTTTAACTGTCTCGGTCTACATAACACTTATTCTGAGTTGTGTACATAGATTGTCTGCAAGTTCGCTCCTCTTTGATGTCTGACTTTATCTTGTTAATTGTTATTGTTACGTTATTCAGGAAATAAAAGATGTAAGAAGCTCGGACGAAGAGTGACTGACCGATGAAGAATTTGCAGATATCAAAAACACTTCAAGGGCGAAATACTTAAGTGTACCTATACAGATGAAGAAACAATAATAAATGTATAAAAATCAGTTATTTCATAGTCTTGTTTGCGATTACTCTGTTTCACTAAGGGAAATGTTGAGTTGCCTGTTCGATGGCGGTTGTTGAGAAAGCCTGTACCAATTGTGACGAGGATTCGTTCCTCGCGTATTTTATTTGGCTTTGACTGTGGATTCACGGCGGGTGTGACCGGTCGACAGGGGATGCTTACTACTCCATGGCAACTGATCTCACCTCTTGATTTCCATTTTTACCAGATTAATATCCGTATCTGGGATTTTTTATATTTTCTTTATCATATAATAAACATAATATATAATCTGTATCCTAAAGATTTATACTTTGGTGTCTGAGATTTTTATATTTTCTTTATCATATAATAAATATAATATATAATACAGTAATATTGCTCACCTGAGAACCATCAACCACTGTTTAAAGACAACGAAAATATGTTGGCTTAATTAAACATGCAAGGAATGAGAAAATCCTAAACATTCGTTTTGTTGTAGACATTGTGTCTAAAAAGGAGTGTGCCAAAGACACCCCTCCTCCTCTGCGAGCTGTTTTAACTCTGTACATTTTAGCCCCACACTGAGTCCATCTTGGATAGATTCGGCCAAGAACAGCTACACCTGTAAGGGGGGATTGGTACTTTATTCCTACTAAGTTACATCAAAATCCCTTTAGCCGTCCTGAAGAACAAGATGAGAGAGTTAAATTCAATGTCTTTATGCTTTGTTACCTAAAATTTGAACGCGTCCACGTCAATAAAGGGTTCACGATACTCAAACCCGCCAGGTTATATGGGTATAAGGGAAAGGAGCCGTGACAATTTTGCTAGTTTTTGGCAATTGATTTAGATTCCGAAAATAAAGAAGATAAGAACCTCCGAATGTGCATAGATGTTTATATAGATGAACACCCTCATCGTTGTAAAACCACAGTCCGGAATCGCTATGCTCTTGCCTATCCGTGGTTTCAAATACTCGAAATCACTCTTAGCTAATGAATATTTATAAAGGAGTGAATGTTTTCAATTTATCCAATCACAGTAGGTGTGATCCGCAACGAAAGTTATCGCGTAGTCCGTTGATCTAATACAATTCTGAAATTGTTTACTAGCCTCGATCTTATTACATGTAGTTGACAATTGCGAGCATCGTTTACTGGCATTGGATCAGGCTTCATGAATAATAAATATAAGAATTTTTAAGTACCCACATCTGATTTACACCGCTTCTGGAATAAGCAACTGTACAGTATTGCTGAAGTTTCTCCTTAACGGCTGTCAATATCTTGGTAAGGTTTGGTAATACATAGGCTTGATATTCTGCTTTGTAACTCTGCTTATATGGGGTTTTATGAAGTTTAGATATCCAAAATAAATATGGTAGCTCAAAATCAGTATCGGTTGTAGGTGCATCAAAAGAGCGTAATACGGACACGCGATTTTGAAGGATCTCGTCCTTTGAAAGTGAGCTACGTGTGTATGTAGGATTACCGGAATTCGTATTAAGCCTAGATCTTCTAATAAACAATTATATTAATGTGCCTTACAAATAAAAATTACATATGTATATTATTTGAGACTTTTTGTTACGAAACCGGGAGCGATCTTGCCCGACATTCTGTTGCAGTCACATGATATAGACACTTACTTTTCCAACAAAACTGAACGGAATGTAATAATCCGAAAAAGCTTTATCATGTATCCGGGTATTCATGGTTCATCCGTAGAGTATTGATCGAGCCCGGGTAGTATTTCTATGTGCTTGAGTTTCAACTTAAGTACCACCCTGGAGGAGAGAGGGTATTCACGCGTGTAAATCACCACAGAATATATACCTTGATTAAGTGAAAATACAATAATAACTTACAAATCAAACAATGGTTATATAAAGACATCATACATGATATAAATGATTAGCTTTGTATCATTGCTAAAATGAAGTTTGAAGATGATTTATCCATCCTTGATTGAGAGTGAGACGAAGTTAGCAAATATCTAGATCTACTGACTGTTTTGAATAATATAGAAACATAGATCTATATGATAAATAAAAATATATCACAACATTTAAGAGGTAAAAAGAAAAATTGGGCCGTTTTGGTAAGAAAATTGGGCCGTTTAGGTATGGGCCGTTTTAGAAATGGGCTTTTTGTGAGGGTGGTTTTGGAGTTGGGCCGTTTTGACTATAATCCATTGTAACGACCCATTTACCTTATATACATATAACCTGGCGGGATGTAGTCTCGTGAACCGTAACGGTTTCTTGACCTGGACACGTTCAAATATTAGGTAATAAAGAATAATGGCATTAAATTTACACTGATTAGAATAGTCGTTCTTTCTTGTTATACTACCGACGAGTATCCAGTGGAGAATAAAAAGTTTTTCCCCATAAAGATTGTCACAACCGAAAATTGAGTAGAATCATCCGCAAAATAATCAAAAGGTTAATCCGCCTGTCATATTTTGTGAATTGGACAATACCTCTGTCAGCGAAGTAATTCTGAAGCCAATTCATTTCCATAGATAGTTGTATGTCATTTCAATACCAAACGGCATTATGGTAATTACCTTGTTGGGAAATAAATGTTTACCTTAAAAAATAATTCTACAATCAAATTTGCGAAGGGCACGAGTCAGCTAAAACATATGTATAAGTAAACCAATTCACCTAGGTACGAGTTGTGATGGATCTGAGGTTGCCTTGAATATAACGCAACACCGGTTGTATTTGTTGTCGTTACGAGTAAAAATCATTTTGTGATCTTCAAACTCAAATTGCTAGAAAACAGTGAATCACTTAGAAGCGTAATTAAAGGGAAGATAATAACTTTATACAAGCATTTTGCAAAACACATTATCATTTAAAACAAAATTAACAACCTTGCTGAGCGTAAACCGCCGGTCATGATATGAAATTCTACGTGGAAAGTGTGGTTTGGATGCATTTACATTGAAGTACATACATAGCAACTGTGGCTTGGATAGAAACACTGTTTGTTTCCCCAAAGTCTTCGTTAAACCATCTGAATCCATTGAAAAAGTTCAAGGGAATATTTTTGATCTGTAAGTTATAAAACATGACCAGTTATGCGACGTGGACAAGACGATTTACACATATGCTAGTACATCACAACGATCCTTGGCAATGTCATCAATGAACGAAAATAAAGACTTTTTTATTTACTATAGACACAGACGGGAAAATAACAACTAAGCTTTTCGACAAATGCGACGATTTTCCATATTTAAGTAGTGATATCCCAAAATCACCCGCATATGGAGTTTATATTTCACAAATGATCAGATATGCCAGGGCGTGTTCACCATATGAACATTTCATATACAGAGGTAAATGAATCACTGGCAAATCATTGCCACAGGGATATCGAAAACCGCATTTGATGTCAACATTCTGCAAATTTTACGGTCGGTATAATAGTCTTGTTTGCGATTATTCTGTTTCACTAGGAGAAATGTTGAGTTGCCTGTTCGATGATGGTTGTTGAGACGTCTGTGCCAATTGTGACGGGGTTCCTCACGTTGGATTTTACTGTGGACTCACTACAGGTGTGACCGGTCAACAGGGGATGCTTACTCCTCCATGACACCTGATCCCACCTCTTGTTTTCCATAGGTCCGTGTTTGTCCATTTTATCAGATTTGTATCTATATCTTGGACATCCTAAATATTTATATACTTTGGAATCTGAGAAATTTTAGATTACAACAAACTCGGCAAACAGTACAGACATCGAGAAAGTACACTGTAATCTTTTTTTTACAAAGTGACTTAGTCTGATTAAGTATGCAACACATAACATCGGATATTCTTTGATAGGAATATTGATAAGTCATATGTATACCATTAGTCTGTTAGAAATGAGAGATAACGATGAAAGTTATTGTATTCGTTAATGTATAGATGCAAACCTTTATCCTAAAGTATATGAAATATGAAACAATATCACAAAGCGTAATGGATGAATATCGAAACATCAATTTGTTTTTTATTTTGATATATCGTGAAGCAAAATCATGTTAATGAAACGGAGATGTCTGTCCACCTGCGCTATAAATTTGGTTTAGCTCTTGTGTTTAGCACCATTTGGGAAAATATCATTAAAAGTACCTGTCTGAAACTTCACTTGTCGATAGACCTTGATGAGAACTATCAATGATATAGAGCAATGATGTGTAGTAAAGTATTTGATGGGTTCAAATATACATATATCCTCCCATGTCAAAATTTGGTTACGTCGAAGTAAATTCTGCAGTTTCAAAAGATATAGAAAAAACGTAAGCTTGAAATTACCTCATCCAGAATAGATTAATGTTTTAGTGTATTTTAAACCAGTATTTCTGAAATGAAATGGCCACCTGGTGAATTTAAATATCGCTCGCTATTTAGCAGTGGCCTGAGAAGCATTCATTATACTGACATTATACAGGATTCTACTACAATAGTTGTATTCATTGTTTCATCAAACAAATACCTATAAGCTGCCAAAAGAAACTTATCCAAGCAATTATTCAATTTTTTTGCTATATTTTTTTCCATTTTTGGAAAAAAAAATATCCAAATTATAGGGCCTAACTGATTATATATATATATATATATATATATATATATATATATATATATATGTGTGTGTGTGTGTGTGTGTGTGTGTGTGTGTGTGTGTGTGACCGGTCAACAGGGGATTCTTCCTCCTCCATGACACCTGATCCAACTCTTGATTTTCAGAGGTCAGTGTTTGTCCATTCTGACCAGATTTTTATATATATCCTGGACATCCTGAATAATACTACTTTGGTATCCGAGATTTTATGTGTATGAATAGAGGTACAACTGTACTTGTTTGTTGATCATGTCATGAAAGTAGGAAATGGTATTTGATACTTTAAATCTTTTTACTTCACAAAGTGTAAAGAAAAAACCTTTTTTTAATTACAACACCAACAATTGACAAATAACAATTAAATGGTATTGCCCTATTCACATTAGATGGCGCGGCGGAGTAACCTTTTTTTATCGTTCGAATGATTTTATTAACTTTTCGGTTATGACAAGCTGCACGAGAAAAACGTTTTATTCCTCACTGGATACTCACTTATGTATGGTGACAAGTAGGGACGATTACTCTAGTTAGTGTCATTTTAATTTAATGCTTTTTTACCTTAACATTAAACTCGTCCCGGTCAAGAAAGGGTTCACAAGACCCCCCCCCCCCCCCGGCCAGGTTATATCGATTTTACTATAACTAATACTCTTTTTGAAATGAATTGAACAACACAATTTGAAATGAAGCTTATCGCGAAAAAAATATCTTGGAACACGTACATACAAAAAAAGTGAAACTTAGAAAATTACCTAATGGGATTTAAGAAGAAATGTTATAATGTCGATACATAGTATTGATAAACAGGTTTTTAGCCCAACTTACAATGATGCAAACCGCAGATTTTACATAAATCATTAAATATTCATACAAGAGCACTTAAAATGTATTTTTGCTGCACGTACATTTCCAGTTTGGTCACGCCTTGTTGATTTATTCACCCTGCAACATGTAAAACTTGTAACTGATTTAAAGTGATACAGCTAGGATTATGTAATGTCTTTTTATTGTATATACTGAGTAATGCGTCTCCTCCGTCAATATAATGTTTAACATTGCTTTAAATCAGTAGGCGTACAGATGTCCGTATCAAGAAATCATGTTTATATAAAATTTGAACTCGTTTTATAGACAGAAACTATCGTTGAGTATTTGTTTTCCAAATGACTTGCACAGTAGTAAGGTTACGTTTTAACATTTGCAGCTGCAGGTCAATTGGAAAAAATCAGCTTGATGCAAATGAATACAAATATAGAACGGTGTTGTATTAATTTCAATAAATACCGTATCGAAATAAATTTTGTTCCATGTTTCTTTCTTCACAGTTATATATATTCCAAATTTCGCATTATAAACTTATGTTAAATATATGTGTACAGTTCAAATATAAAATAAAATATCAGATACCTAAGTATACATTTTTATGATGTTTAGTATATATATACAAATCAGGTAAAATGTACAAACACAAACCTATGGGAACCAAGAGGTGAGATCAAGTGTTATGGAGGAGTAAGCACCCCCTGTCGACCGGTCACACCCGCCGTGAGTTCACAGTCAAATGCAAAACGAATCCTCATCACAATTGGTACAGACGTCTCAACAACCACCAAGGAACATGCAACTCAACATTACACTTAGTCAAATCAAAAGACGCCGCTACCTTTTTCTTTTTCTGATTCAGCAGTTTCCGAATGAAGTCTTCGTATGAATAAAGGAACAGGTCAGCCAATAAAGGGTCAAAATTGGTTCCCTTAGAAATGCCGCACTTTGTTGAAAGACCACGTCTATGAACAATACAAATATATTGTCTATCAGGAATTCTAGCATCTTTTTATATCAACGTCAGTGTATTTATGTGAAGAATCAGAGTGGTGTTCGACAGAATAAGTATTATGATAACTAATTATTAGATATTTAAATTTTTTGGTACCACTTGGTACCTTTAGTGAAAAAAAGTTGTCTATGATGCTAAAACGTCTCTATTTTTACGTTTTATACCGTCAAATTTTTCTAAAAGTTGCATAGAATTTTGGGGTCATCTGAGTCCAAGGCTCATGGTGTCCTATGGTCCTATGGTCTCATGGTGTCCTGCAATCGTCTTTTGTCTGTCGTCGTCCATCGTTAACATTTACATTTTTCATATGACGTAACAGCTAAACAGCTGTGTGAGACGATAAGTAGTTATCCTTTTCTGTCCGGAAATACTAAATGAAATTAAGGTTTATTTTCTTATTTTCATATCATTTTGAAAGAAGGTAGTGATATGGAAAATTTTGAACAAGTGTCAGATTTGTTTTTAAGATATTTTAGAATATTCGTCTGCTTGGTAACCGAAAGGTTAAATGTGTCAGAAGAGAATTGAAAATACAAATGGCCGCGCCCATGAGTATGCTGTATAATGTATTTACAACGAATTTGCGTTTGAATTCTGATATATTATTAATGGGATATACTTCAGAAAATCTGAATGTGACGTACAAGAAGTGAGACAGCTAATATTCATTCATTACAACTGAAAGTAGCCATTTTATTTGACCTTTTTTTACCAATCAGCTGGGAACCATGATGATTGATTGGTACGTAACCTACATAAGTAGGCCTATTTCACACGACCTGATTTCACACGATGCGAGTGACGTATTGTTTTTTATAGGAATATCCAGTGAAGGCAAACAAATCGACTTGTTTATCAAAAGATGCTTGACAAAGTTGCACTAGGCCTTACTCTCTTTTTTCTGTAGTAACTAGCGAACTTTCATTTCTGTGCCAGACTGTGGTCTTTGGTTCTGGTCATAACATGACCTAGATATATCGCGATATATGCCTGTAGGCTGTACAATGTGCAACAGATGTAGTCTCGTGTTTCCGATTTATTTCTGTGATTTTTATTTGTTTTGTGGTAGGCCTAATGTATGGCTTTTAAGATTAAATATATAAGAAATAAACATGTGATAATTATTCTTTATTGATTCTTTCATGCATTCTTACGCTGAAAAGTAAAGCGGTTAATACTCGGGGCACGCGACTGCATTTACAGAATATACAATATATCGCTCTCTATACTTGCAATGAAGGGAATTGCAGTCGGTATGTAAATATTACAAATTGTTTAATAACTCAAAAGTGATCCATTTTTTGTATACAAAGATATTTAAGAAAGTTGTTAGGAATTATCAAAGAATAACTTTGACATAATTTCAAGGTCATGGGGTCAAAGGTCAAGGTCACAGGCACCTAAATAAATGGAAAATGTTTTTTGTAAACTTTAAGACATTTTTGATTACTTCTCGAGAACCAGTAGGCTAATTCGAACCAAACTTGACAGGAAGTATAACTATGTAAAGCCACATAAAGTTTGCAGATGGAAAAGGGTTAGGACTAAACATGACTGTCATGGCTAAATATAGAACGAATCAGTCAGCATATATTTTTTATTTAATACATGTATCTCCAAAATGCAAGGGCAACCTATACTTTTGATTGCATATTTTGTTATCAAAAATATTGATCATTCAGCACAGGGTACTGATTGTGACCCGGATTTAATAAACATGGAAGTGACAGTGACCTGAAGTATTTTAAATTAGCATTGAGGCCTATGGAAAAATATTTGATGGTGTCTGTCCTATAGTAATGTGCCTTACCAATAAAAACTATATTATTTGAGGCTTTGTCTGCTGGGACCAGTACATATTGGTAATCTAATCTATCCAGCTCGGTTACCACTTCTGGATCACTAAATGCAGACGGGTAACGTGTTTCATAGTTCCTTTAAGTTTTCGAATACGATAATTTATCAGCCATCAGTAATTTCATATATATTCATATAAAACCATATATTTTCACGTTCCTAACGACTAACAGGGATATTCTTTATGCCCGCTTTTCGCGCATAACTAGATGGGCTTGGTTACATTTTAGAGACGAGGGGAAGGTGTTTTCTTGGATTTTATGGTCACGCCCATCCCCCGTTTTTCAGAAATCTGCAATTATTTAAAATAGTTACCAGTAGCCTGCCTGTTTATGCACAACCATACCCCGACACTCCCATCTTTGTATGATGATGTTTTCTCTTCATCTGAATTCTCCTTTTAGTTTACATCAAGCTATTCATTCCCAAATCGTTATGTTACGAACTACAGGCTGTAATACCTGACGATTATTATATTTTTGTTTCAGACTGATGCAAATCAGTTATATATTTGCATCCAATATATAGAAAAATATAAGCATCAATTTAATCACTTACGATACTAAAGCGCTGATTGCGTGTTTAAACTTTGTGTATCCTAGGTGCTTTGAGATAAACATATTTCGTAATCTGATACTGATTTCATTGTCAGTGTATCTAATACATGACAAATCGTTTGTTGCTATCATGAAACGAAAGTGATATATATTATACATGATAGAGATTTACATCACATGGAGTACATACTTTCTAGGGTAAAAACAATGAACGGTTGATTAAAATGTGTACAATTTAATCTCTACAATACTTGTGAATGGGAAAATGTATAAAAGACAAAGCATATTTCGACATTTCAGTGTATTATGTCTCTTAGTGTTTGTATTTTTTTCGATCGAAATACATTCCAATCAAATTACAAGAATCAGTAATATCGAAATCAAGAAGGAACTTGCCATCTTACGTGGATATTCATTCTTGAATTTGAATCTTCCTACATATTATCAATGCGCAGTGCTGTGTTATTCGTTTATCATTTGTGATTCTTTAATTTTCCATAGTAAAAAAAGATTATGTTTATTGAATCTTATCTCAATAGGAGAGGGACTATTGTATCTTTACCCAAAAAACGCCATTGCCATTGACAGGGTACACATTCCCAAGGTAAGTTCTGCTGCTTTGTCTTGATTTAAAGAGGGCGTGATACATAAAAAAGCAAAGCTCTGAGCACTCGTTCCTGTGAGGCAGAGAGAAAGATGTTTAGTGTGTGTGTGTGTGTGTGTGTGTGTGTGTGTGTGTGTGTGTGTGTGTGTGTGTGTGTTCCGTATTTTGAATGACTTTTTATGTGACACAACACTTGTGCAATCTGACGAAGGTATCAAACTGCACATCGTAGACCATTTACCGTCTATCTAGGCATATAGCTGTGGGAATTGGACTTGAAGTATCACATCTAAAAATATGCAATGACTGGGGAACGAACCAGTGACCCCCATGTTGAAATTTTGACGCTCTTCCAAATGACCTACTCTGTCCACTCGTCAATGTAGGTTATTACAATTATGATTGATGGATGTTAAACGTATTGATATTTCGGGAGTATTGGATGTTTGTTTGATTAGTGTCCGATCTGTTCTTTTTAGACTTAGGTATTGATAACAGCTCGCATTCCAAACTTCGAATAAATTCGATATTTGAATTCCAAACACAAACCTTTTCTTAATGATTAACCGTGTTGGAGTGTCTACTTCGTTGCGTTGTATTCACATTCTTGGCGTCTCTTTCACTGCTATACATACACCTTCTTAGAGTCGTTGCTATGAATTGCCCTTGTTGGGGTCTACTTCCTGGTGTTGTATTGACCTTCTTGGAGTCTATTTCGTTACTATATATTGACCATGTTACAAAGTCCACTTCACCTTGTTGCAATCTACTTTGTTTCTATATATTGACCTTGTTTGGGTCTACTACAATGTGTTGTATCGATCTTCTTATTACTACCTGTATATATTGACCATGTTGGAGTGTCCACTTCATACATTGCTTTTATATATTCTGGCAAGAATAGCAATTTTTTATTATTAATATTATTATTATCATTATTATTTTTATTATTATTATTATTATTTTGTGATTATTATTATTATTATTATTATTATTATTATTATTATTATTATTATTTTGTTATTATTATTATTATTATTATTATTATTATTTTGTTATTATTATTATTATTGTTATTATTATTATTATTATTATTTTGTATCTCTCCACAGGCGTTGTCAGGGGCATGCATGAACCATGAATGTGATCAGAGATCACAGTGTATAGATAATTCTGGACATGCATCGTGCATCCCAATGTTTAAAGGTAATCACTCATTTATAGTGTAATCGGGTACATTCAGAACATGAAAGTAGAATTGAAATCATGTTTCTAGATTTATAACAGTTAGTACTAAAACAACGTCAAATACATAACATTAATATACATGGGAATGTTAAGCAAATAAAACAGTCTATTTTGGACCTCTTATTAAAGAATAATTAGACAGTTTAAGTTGTAAATAATCTAACAAAATATTTCATCTATCTGATTTCTCACTATGTAAGAGAATATTAAAGTGATCATACAGTGATCACGAACAGAGTGTGTTAGGATCCATAGCTATATACATAACCGTGATGAATAACCTTTGACCTGTATCAATGTTTTGTTTGTTATTTTACAAACTGTGTAGAATTTTTCACTTATATTGAGATTTCATAAGATTTAATTGAAGTGTCATAAATTGTGACCCGTGTTATGGATTGGTTCCAAATCAGGTAAGGTTCGTTTGCATGCCACGCCTGCCGTGACATGGAGCCTCGGTTTGAAGTCTCATCCGAAAGACCCGAGAATTTCACTTCGTATTTCGAGCGTTTGGCGATGGAACATTCACTACCATCTAAGGTCTTTGGTATGACTCGACAGCGGGAATCGAACCCGTTTACGAGTCCGCTCTACCATGATATCATGTGTATGTACGAAATGAGATTATTAATGCTGAACCAATGGTTTTATACCACGAGGATCGATCGCACGAAACATGCAATTACAATATGTTAGCTCTTTTGCCAGAATTATAACTTATCTTTATGATATTAAATAGAATATACTATATATTCGGGAATTTTGGTATGATAAAGAAGCGACTAAATGTTACCTAGGTAAACATATACACATGGGTGGAAATAAATCATATCATAATTTCCTCACTGCATAAAATCTACATAGTCAAATACTAGTATAACCTGACATTTGAGTGCGTTTTCACATAATTCTTAATCTTGTAATTGATAAATTCTTCTTCTCGTGCGGAGATTTCATTAAACATATTATCAAAACATTTGTTATTTATAAACCTAAAGGGCCATTACCAATGTTTACCAATTCAATTCATTCATATTACAAAATGATAATGCTAAACACACAGTGCTGATACAGAAAATATCATATAAATAGCAATATAAAATGAATGAAAATAATTGGTTGGCACACAGTGCTAGTATACATATATCATCAGCGATATATTAAATCTGTTAGGCCTCATACAGCACTGATATCATTTCTCGTTTCACATAAGGAACAGTATACACAATACTGTTTGCGATGTCCATATTGGAAAACACTTAGCATCTTGTTTATTAGATAATATAATTTGACACTACTAGGCACGTGCATATATAACTAAAATGTATGATATAATGTTACTCAGCACACAATACCAAAAGACATTACTTCGATTTTTCTACTTTTACTAGTTGTAGTTGATGTACAATAACAAATAAAAGCTCTACACAGGCATACAAATCTTATATTCCTATATACTTTGTGAAAATAGGGTCAAGTCAAGTGTGGCATTGTCTAATTCACGTAAGATGGCGGGCGGAGTAACCTTTTAATTCTCATACAACTGATTCTATTCACTTTTCGGTTATGGCAAGGTGCACGGCGAAAACGTTTTATTCCTCACTTAATACTCTCTAATGTATGTGGTGACAAGTAGGAACGATTACTCTAGTCAGTGTTATGTAAATGTTATGGTTAATTAGATCTACCTAAAATTGAAACTCGTCAAGGTCAAGAAAGGGTTCTTAAAACTGCACCCGCCAGATTATATGGATTTTACTACACGCATTTACAAACGGTAAGGTTTTATTAATCAATTGCAAGTGAATTATCGCCAAACTAAGGTTATCAAGCAAAATATTTAGGAATTTATGAATTGTTATGGCTGTGTATAAAATTTTAAATAATTATTTTTTTTGTCGACATACAATCCCAACAAATACTAGAGGCATCACCGTATAATCAAATAATTATTTTAGCCATTTAACTTATAAAACCTGCAAATAAATACATCCTTGTTTGTCTAGCAATAGAATTTTATGCCCATTTATTTACATTAAAATTCTTTATTCATTTGATTAGTTGATACATTTTACAGTACGGATTAAAACAATTAAATTGTTATTGTTTATTGTAATAACATGTATTACATTATCATGTCAGGTTCAGAATGTGATAGTCCGTTACCATTTCCATTTGTTTATGCCGCAACTCCACTTCCTGTTTTACCCGGTGAAGTTGCAAATATAGTTTGTATACCACCACTTTTTGGTAAGTAAATCAAGGAATAACTTACTAATACGTTATTTTGTTATATGTGAAAAAGATAATTGAGTCCTTTATAAAAGTTACACCGCATTTTCAGTACTTTACCATATTTCAGTTTTTCACCGCATTTTCAGTATTTTCAGTAATTTACTCTTGAATTTTCAATATTTTGCCGTACTTTCAGTATCTTTTACCGTATTTTAAGTATTTTTCACACTATTTTCTGCATTTTCCAGTATTTTTACCGTAATTTTAGCATTTCCCGTAATTTCAGTATTTTTACCGTATTTTCAGTATTTTCCCGTTAAGTTTGTAGTCATGCAGATTGCAGACTGACTTATTAGGACGTGCTGTATGTTCTTACTTAAACAGAGTTTAGTGTATATAATATAATCAAGTTTACAATATCTGAAACACTCTTTATCAAAGCATAATTTAAAAATTTAATCAATAAAACATAAGTTCACAGCAAGTCATTCACCGTCACTTTGCACTCATGTAAACCACTGAAACCACCTCAGGAGGTTATTTGGTTGGTTTCCCGAAAAACAGTTTGTGATAAATGGGAAAACCGGAACTAGTTTCAAACCAGTTTGGTTCAATAAATAAAAGGTTTACCAAACCAGAACCAGTTTATCAACGATAAATTCACTCATAGAATTCTCAATAGGAAGATTTTGATATTTAGTGCAACTCTTCAAAGCCTTGTCTTAGATTTAAGATGTAAATTCAATTCAACCGTTTGTTTGTTTCTCTACGTAAACTACAGTTAAATTGATCATGTATTTTAGGACGCTTACAAATTGTATGCAGCGCAGATGGTAAATGGAACGTACCACAGTCAGGACACAGCTGTTTACCAGGTAAGTTACTTAAATATAACCTTTGTCAAACTGAAAAAAGAAATACAGATATGAAAATAATGGCCTCAAATACTAACAATGATCCGGGAATAAATAACCGAAACCAACACTGACTGCATGCATGCAAGACGGACGCCAATTACAATGTATTCTGATGACTTTTCTATACGGGGATCTTGTTAACATTATAAGGCCCCCGTCTCATTTATATTAGATAGTATTCTGGAGCACGGCCACAGACAGTGACTTCCTTTCGCCAATCGTGCTTTTCACCAAACTTGACCTCTTCACAAAACCTGACCTTTTCACCGAATTTGACCCGTTCATCGTACTAGAAGGTGTCCTTGGAACATTTGCGACGAGTATGGCATGCCAGCAGAAGATGCTGACTCCTAATGGACACCTGGTCCTATCCCGTCTGGGATTCGCAATTGTTCTTCATGTTGAGACCATTGCACATCTAATTCGACATGTTCTAATGGACTTGAGCTTCGATTATTAATTGGTACTTCTTCATTTTTCTTTATCACATTTAATTTTGTAAACTTATACTGGACCCACTCCTGTAGAGAATTGGAAACACCAAGCGAAATGTATCGAGTTGTATCATACCGAGTCATACCAAAGACTTTAGAATGGTCGTTACTTCGCCAAGTTCTCGGCAAACGAAGTGAAAATCACGTGTCTTCGCGATGAAACATACAACCGAGGTGTTTCGACAGGCGTGGTACATAAGACTTCACGGCATTATCGGTAATCAATGACACATGTAAACATTTGTGGCACTTCACCTAAGCCTGCTGACTCGTTCATACAAGTGAAAAAGTTTTGTCTGGATGTAAAACAACAATAGAAGAAACTGAATTGTTGAGTCACGTGTTGTAGTAATTTTTGAATGGTCTATACTTCTTGTGACATCCTCTCTGTTTTAATCCGGATTTAACAATCAGAGAGTCTGTGCTTTCTATTTATTGGTCCCTGAAACCAGTGGTGGGATTGTTGGTTAAATATCGGGAAATTTGGAATGATGGTTTTTATGGACTTTGCTAATGTTAACACTCATGTATCTATTGGATTGATTATATATATATATATATATATTATATTTATCTTGTCTACGATTTCAAAAGTAAAAAGTTAACAGAGGATTATCACATTTTGTTTATGTAAATTCCTTATTTGATCTTGTATGATACGACTTTTTCTTTCCGCAATATACTTTAATATTAAATTTAAGCTCAGCTGATGAAATTTTATTGACAGACACAATCGTCTGCAGCAGCATATGTTTTTGACATCTTTTGTAAAACTATAATTTTTGTGTTTTTAATAATATTTATCATATTCGATTCTACATTGATTGTATTGTATAGTATTGTTACAATGCATCATTGAAACAACGCAGATATATTCTAATTTCAAATTCATGATGTTCTTTCTAGACCTCTGTGACGCGGTATCTATTACTAAACCAAATTATAAATCTGGCGTGATTTTAACAAGAACACTTTCCAGACAAAACCATTTTGTACACAGGAGTGTTTACTGTGATGCCGGGACAGACGGTGGTAATTGGCTGGTAATTACACATATTAATCATGTTTAACATATTGACGTTTTATCTAAAATCATGTTAATGTACAGGTGTTTTGTTTTTTTGGTCAACGATCGTATTTGATAACACGCTGTAAAAGGGCAATATACTGTAAATCCGATATGGTCGCTAGAATTATATTTACGCGTAATGTCGCGAGAGCTTAGCTCGTGAAAATAAACGATTGCCGCGTAATAATGTATGATAATTTTATGAAGAAGGGGGGATTCGATATCGCTAAAAATATCATTTCACTAATAAATTTAAAACTTTGTATCGCGAAAATAAATCTTGCGAAAATATCCCGATTTACAAAAGATAGTGTTCCTTCTCGAATTTGGTTTCAGAATTTATCGAGCAAGTATAAGTATGCTGATAGTCGAGGATGTTTTGGTGAAATTTTACCAGAAGTTCGAGCATGACAAGAGTCCCTAGCGACGAAGTGACCAAGGTCTTATCACCGGTCGATTTAAATCTATTCATCATAGTTTACGAAATATTTTTCGAAAAAAATGTTATGCACTTCTACTTTCTTGTGCAGTGTTTGAGAGTCGTTACATAGATTACATGATAAATAATGAAAAAAGCTTTGTTGATATTGAATTTGTCTAACAATGCCTTTCCATTATAGGCTTTAAATTTTCACACCATTTACTTGTTTAGAGAAAAAGGATTTCAAATATTTAGCATAGATCAACAGACGTTTTTAAAGTTAGGTGGTGAAGAAACTAGGTCACTATTGACTAAACTGGCATCCGGTGGTATTTCCGCTTAGCTCTAAAACAAACGGTACGGCCCAATCTCATTCCGACAGATTTTAACGAGATTAGACGTTACTTTGTTTTATGGCAACGTATACAACATCAAACGTCTTCTCTGAGCCGGTTTGAAAAAAAGAATTCTTTTTCAATTTGTAATAGGCCTTGTTTTGTTATATGCGATAGTGCCTATCCTTAAGCTTTCTTGGATAGCATAAAATATAATGCATAAATGTTCACAACTTGAAGTACTAATTTGTTGAATAATACGTGTAATTTCAATGGCCGATATAAATAAGTCTCTTGACCAATCGGATTCAACAAAAGATCGATACTGACTCTCTATGAACGATGCGTATTCTAACATAAAGGAGAAATGTTTATCATAATAACAGTAATTTTAAACTTCAAAATGAAATATACTCTTTTATGGATTATCCAGAAGTAAAATGAAGATTTAATTTTCTACGTAATCGTATGCGATCGTTTTTAAAGCTGCTATTCTTTTCGCACTCGTCTGTAGTAAGTTGAAATGCATATGAAACAAATGATCTTTGTCGGTTAAGGAATATAACTATACGTTATTCTGTGAACAGCCCTTTAGGCATGGGACTTCAGGTTTTATATGATTCCATCTTTACATAATTATAGGTAATACAAAGACGACGAAACACCACTCTTGATTTTACAATGAACAAGGCGAGATCCAATGAAGGTTTCGGAGATCTCCAGGCAGATTTTTGGATTGGTATTTATGAGATATACCTTACAAATATCTGATGTTTAACATGATTTCTACATGGTCTTCTTTTTCGTATGGTACTGGTACCATGAGCATAAGGATGTAGCCGGGGTACCGGAAATGTCGTATCACAGATTTGACTTGATCATTTTGACCTATCATTACATCTATTTCAGTTAGAACGATTTAATACATTATACATATATAGCCCAAGATCAAAGATCCCGTGTTATATCATTTTAGTCCAAAAAGCAATGTGAATAAATAGTTAATTAATAATTAAAACACAACATCTAAAACTATTTTACGGCAGAGAATTTCTTACAGTAGTTACTACACAAATACAACCCCTTTCATATACAGAGGGAAACTACTATCTGATAGGTTGGAGTCACAGGGATTTCGAGAATCGCGCTTGATGTCAACGTTCCTGAAATTTTACGGTCGGTATCATGACCATGTTTGTAATATCTGTTTCACTAAATGAAATGTAGCGTTACCTGCTTGGTAGCGGCTGTTGAATCATTTGTACCGAGGATTTATTATTTTCAACCATATATTTATTTTGGTTTGACTCGCGGACTCACGAAGAGTTTGACCGGTGAGCAGGGGTTGCTTATTACTCCATGGCACCTGATCCCACCTCTAAATATTCAGAGGTTAGTGTTTGTCCAAGATTCACCAGATTTACATATTGTACCCTGGACATCCTGGAGATTAATACTTTTGTATCTATGATTTTCATATTTTCAAATGATTTGTAGCTATTTCATGTCAAATGTCGTACATCGTTTGTGCAGTTACTCGATGTGGTGATCAATAGAGTCATTTATTTGACATTTTTGATACAAAAGTTTATGTAGATGCTTAAGCTCTCAGTTCAGTAGGTCTTAATTAGAGGTGCAAATTAAAATAAAAATACAACAACATCTTATGACGAATAAATAAATAAAAATAAATGAAATTGTATTAAATCAAATGAAAGAGCTTTAGTGTATGTATTTTGCTTTATTTACAATATTCATGATATAAGGTAACGGAATGTAGATTATTTGGCCTTGTCTGATACCAGTTTCTCTTTAGAAAAACTATTTAAAATTGTAACTCAACTGATGAAGTCTACTTGAAAGAAACGATCGTCTTGAGCATTATAACTTTGGTTTTTAGTTTATAATATATACAGATAGATGTGACTTTGATTTAGAATCGTGGAGGCCATATACTTAACCTGGGTCTGTCAGTGACATAATCTTGATCTAATAGTTTGTTTTGGCATTTCAACTTCAGTTGCCATTTGTGATTAAGGTTAAAGTATCTGTTTTTCTAACATTTTGACATATTCATTTTTCTAGGTATCACTGATCTGTTTGCACTTACGAGCTATGCTGAAATGGAGCTGCGGGTAGAATTCAGTGTCACCGGAAATAAAACAGTGCACTATGCGAAGTATGATACATTTTTCGTTGGCGGAAAAAATGCGACTTTATTTGTAGGCAATTTCTCTGGTGGAAATAGTGGTAAGTATTTTGACAAATATATTAATCACAATATCTTTAATTGTTAGATTAAAGAAAACCCCGTTTAAGCTCGATTATTCTATTATATCCGGAATATAAGCTATTCGATGTCAAATATCAGAGATGAATGTCAACCGTCCAAAGAGATCATATTATAATTATAGCACTTCGATAATTTTTCCCACTGTTTCTTCCACTGTATGGCAACGTCTGGGATTTGATAATCAGTTAATGACGAGCCATCTAAACAAGAACATTACAATCAAGACGGGACTATAATGAAGATAACTTTAAATATGTTTGAGGTAAAAATGAAGAAGTGTCAACTGAAACAACTACAAGTCCATTAGAATACGACATATTGGATAAACAAATTATCTCTACTCTAAATGACGAACAATTGCGAGTCTCAAACGGAATGGGACCAGGTGTCCTGAAGGAATCGCGTCCCCTATTAGTATCCCACTCCCTTCGCAAATGTTATGGAGATAACTATAATTAGGATTAAAGCGATATGAGCTGTCGTTTGTGAAACATTTTAGATGCCCATTTTATGTGATATTCTATCTCATATATATTCCAAAGAGGCCATCTGGTGGTTAGAATAACAAGTGCATGTATAACATTGCAACAATCTGGCCAAACGTAACCCGTAGTATCAGTTATTTTTTGTCCGCCATACTTTGAGCATTGCAACTTAACTTTCGGTAAAATTTTACAAAGATTACCGAGTGACCAAAAACATGTGGTATTTTCAGTTAATATACATTCTATTCTTATTACCCTTTGCGTTTATTTTCGTACATCATCATTTCATACTTAAATCAGGCAAAGTTTGTCTTTTTTCGTCGTTCCAAAACATTATCGGGTGATCTCGACCCATTTTTAACACGTCCCATTCATCGCATTCTCGGCTTTATCATTCTCAACACATATGGTCATGAACTGCCCAACTCCACCGGGTATGGCGGCACGATTGCAAAACATGAGGTACGCATACTTTTCACAGTTATATTGTTTTGATTTTGTCGATGTCAGCATTCAGGGTAACATTAAAGATCGGGAAAATTTCTTTTAGTGACCCGACATATTTATTCATATATTCATCTGATTTTCTGCAGGTATTTAAAATAGCGTTGAAAAGCATTTATTTTACATACTACATGCACTTTCTAATAAAATTCACGTCCTGTATTTTAAAAATAATGATAAAACACATAAAAATCGGTCGACTTTAACATAGTCCGAGCGGGTAATGGACCGAGATCCCCTGACCGAATTACGAAGTACATTTGATATTGCGAAAGTGTTTATTTGAAAGGTCATTGCACACGGAAATAAAGCTGGATCTTTTAAGGTACGGGAAATTTAAATTCTAATAAAACAAATAACTTCGAAAAGACGATCTTTTACAACGTTTTTACGTGTTTGATAATGTATTTGAACACATTTTTATCACATTCTCGACTATATGTCAGGGGACAAAAATAATCATTGTGACAGCTTATATCGCTTTAACTAAGGATTATATCGTATGTGATAATCCATTGAACTCGCATATGGAGGATCTATGGTTTTATTCCCTGTATTGAAACACAACTAAGTTAAAGTCATTGGTCTTTTAAGGAGTCATTAAACCGAGACCCCATGTAACACGAAATGTAGCAAATGTAAATAAATCGTTACGTCATGTGTAAAACTCCACTATACGGCAAAATACCTGGTAAGGTAATTTCAATACATGTTAATGTGTTGAGTTTAGTGAAAAAGGTCTATTCGGCCGGTGAAATGGCTTAGCATTTTTGAAACACGTAAGTTAACCAATGAATTTCTGATCATCAAAATTATTTTTGCAGGTGACGGGCTATCCTATCTAAATGGTTTAAGCTTCGAAGTGGACGCAGGTGGATCCGGTGGATGGTGGAAGGGTGGAAAGTGTGATGGCACCAATCTCAATGCTGCGGAAGGAACTAAGTTTTTTAAGTGGTCAAATGGTTGTGGAGACAAGACTGCTTCGTCTGTTACGAACATTTCGTCTACTCAAATGATGATACGACGGAAACGTTTGAAGTAGAATATAGAATATTACTTTGTAGATTCTACAGACTAATTTACTTTTTGATTTTTAAATAACTGCGTTGTCATTTTGATATATATATTGATTATATTACATATTGTAAAATATAAAACTTCGATACATGCGTGGATATTATTTCATCCATATTTTGCTCATCGAATGTTGAAATATTGATATCTGATATAAAAAAAAACGTAAGTAAATAAATTTAGATTTTATCCACAATATTTTCCCAATATATACTGTAAAATATAGCAAAAAGAAAATAGAATAGAAA
The DNA here is from genome assembly GCA_030159075.1 of Atrina japonica. Taxonomy (NCBI): domain Eukaryota; kingdom Metazoa; phylum Mollusca; class Bivalvia; order Pterioida; family Pinnidae; genus Atrina; species Atrina japonica. The sequence continues at coordinate 159,084 of BROG01000576.1, read as the reverse complement.
TATATCGTTTTAATTATAAATTTTATTAACAAAATTACCATAGTTTTAGTTTTACAACAGTAGCAAAAACAAATTCTTAAGACGATAATGAAATACAAATAAAATGTTGCGTACATGAAATTTAAAGCAACATGAACTTTATATCAAATGTAGATTTTCTGCAAAATTTTATCTCATTCGAAAGAAATCATCTAGATAAATGGTAAAATAATAAATGCATAAAATATTCTCCCTTTGTTTGAATGCGTCATCTCTCTGACCATTGCTAATTAACTGTCGGTATTTTTTACGAAAAGCACTTATGGGGTTTGCAATTAGCAGTCCTATATCGGTTTTTGTATTTGCTTTTATTGCATAAGCTCTGTTTGAGATTTTTAAATATGGAATCGGTCAATTTAGACTTCGGTTGCGTTTTCTGATATTCCTTTAGCCTCAGAATGTATTTGAACATGCGCGGTTAGGGTTCGTCGAGAGTTTGACCTACGGCTCACATGGATATTACGATTACGTTAGAGAAATACTTATTTGCAAATTTGTATTGATTTCATAAACGATAAACTTAATTTAAGGGTTTAAATCACAATGAATTCGGTAATTAAATTCTAACTAATTGTATTTAAATTAATAACGCCTTCACGTGATTGTGTTTATTGTTTATCGAATAGCGATTGACTATTGAATGTTTATTAAGGGTAGCAACGTCAAAGGAATAGGAAATGTAACCAGTTACGCCGCAATCAGCTTTTCTACGCACCGACTGTTGAATTTACTATATTGCAAGGATCGTCGATCATTTAATTACTTTTCACTTTATGTAGAAAAATGTGTGACATGTGCATAAGAATGTCGTAGCAGTCAATTTATGGATGTGCTCTGTTTATGTAATAAAGTCTGCTCTGTTTATGTAATAAAGTCTCTTGCGATCACACTTGTAAGTTTATCCTAACTATGTGGAGAGAGAGAGAGAGACAGAGAGAGAGAGAGAGCGAGATTAACAATTATATATATATATATATATATATATATATATATATATATATATATATATATATATATATATATATATTATATATATATATATATGAAATGAACATTTCTTTATAAATTCATTAATTCAACTCTCAACAAATGGTAAACACAGTAACAGATGAAATAATTTGAGAATATCAATGCGAAATATTAGCATAAATTGATGATTTCAAAAGTCAAACAAAAACTGATATAAAAACATATATATATATATGTAATATTTCAAGACCGTACATGAGCGGGGGATTCTTTAAAGCGACACTAGCGGCGGCTGGGCGTGATTTTTTCTTTAAGTGATAATATATCCTTCTATAAAGATACAAAGTTCTCATACATTACACTTGCACATATTAGCTTATTTAAAAGTATTATATTTGTGAAAAAAAAAATATTAGTGGGCATGTTTAAAAATAACGAAATGGTATTATGGGCAATATCCATAGCGACCTCACATCGGAAAGGTCGTAGACATGCGTAGTCGTTTGTTTTCATCCTAATGAGATAAAATGTATTTCAACTGAATCCAATCTGCCCGAATTTAGTAAATTTATTTATTTCTTTAAAGAAAATACAAACTAAAACGCTAAAATAGTCAGCTTACTCCAGTGTCTATTTATAGTATAGCTGGTCAACTCTTACCCATGTCAAATGGGCACCGAGTGATTTCGGCTGTTCAGAAATATGGAAATCTGCACTTAGTTTGGTTGAATCGGCACTCGGAAGTTATCGTTTTGGCATGTGTTGATACTAATTTTGAAATTGAAAATGTTCATTACGGCACCCATGAATATTTATCTCAGTGGATTTAAAAAAGTATTTTTATGAGCAAATCTAATAATTTAAGTAAAAATCCGCATTATTGATTTAACTTACATTCCATATATTTTTTCTTGAAGTTTAAGCTATTATTGCTATCAAACATTATTTTAAATAAGCAGGACTTTTGACAATTAAAGAAACTTAAAGGGAGCTGTTGATTTTGTAATTACAGTGATAATGACGAAATTTTTTTTTGTGAGGCCCTAACCTCATCCATTCTACCTGGAGGGAATTAAAAACAAAAATTATATAGTACTCTCGAAAAAAATAAAATGAAAATTACCGATGTAGTAATTATATATAATCAGTAAAATTGCGAAATTTTTTATGTATTATTAATAACACCAAACTCATAATTTTGCTAAAAAGGGCAACACATCCTCAATACGACCGTTTCTGTCAATAGGACTTTATCAGGTCGACAGATGAGCTTGAATTAAATGATAAATGTATATTTCAGAGAGAAAAAAGTGGTATCACACAAGGCGAAACAATAAACCTAAATTTATAGCCAAATCTATCCCAGAGTACCCACTATAAAATAATGATAATCTTAGCTTCTGAGAAATTTAGAATTTAAATATAACAATCCCAGCGAAATTATTATGAAATAACTGCTGCGCATCGTTCACATTTTTATCAAGGATAGTATGACTTCAGTGTTTAAAACATGCACAATAGTATCTTGGCATATGAAATATTGCATATGATATCCAAATGTGGTAGTACAAAAGTATTCTTCTATTGATTGTTGGATACGGTTTGGCCCAGTCGGTCCTGATCTTTGTTTTGGTACGATTCGTCTTGGGTGCGAGTTTTCCTTGTAACTTCACTCAACCAGCAAATCTTGTATACATCTACAAAGATGAATAATCAGACGTCATGTCTTGTTAAAGTTTACATGTAAGCACGAAAAATATTAATGACTTTTTGGCATCTGCACTCTGTTTTCGACGGTAAATCGTATTGTCGGGCAATTTTTTATGGCATACAATCGTTTCATGATTATTACAAAATTTCCGAAAAAATATTCCTATCTTAGCTAATGCTGCTTAAAGTATAAAACCACAATATGACAAAATTGAAAATAACAAAAGAACATTGAACAATAACAGATAGACAATGACGGCCTCACCACTCAGTCTCGGCACGTGACCCCCAAGAAATTGCGAGAAAAACTACTAAATAATAAAAATAAATATCGATATGGATCTGTATCATTCGGATATTAATAGCCTGAATCTTCTTCAGAATCATACCAAAGTTACAACTGTGCAAAGCTAACTCACTCGTGGAAACGAGTTTGTGAAAATCTTGTTATGCCGATTTTGTCCATGGCCATTCTGATACTATTGGTTATCTCCCGTAGCAATAATACTTCCCCGGATAATATGTCGGCCGCCATGGTTACAGTTGCCTCCTCCGAAGCATCCAAAGTATCAAAGTCTAATTTGCGCTACGACAAAGTGTTTCTTAGTGTCCTTTAATTTCACATATAGATATATCGACGACGTTTTGTTAATTAGTAATGATAATTTTCATACATATGTCAATGCGATATATCCCAGCGAACTAGAAATTACAGATACAACAGAATCAAGCACACACGCTTCATACTTATACATTTTACTTACTATAGACACACACGGGAAATTAGCATCTATGCTTTACTACAAACGCGACGTTTTTGGCTTTCCCATCGTAAATTTTCCACATTTAAGTGGTAATATCCCACAATCACCCGCATATGGAGTTTATATTTCATAAATGATCCGATATGCCAGGGCGTGTTAAACATATGAACATTTCATATACGGATGTAAACTACTCCCTGACAAATTATTGACACAGGTATATCGAAAACCGCGCTTAATGTCAACGTTCCGCAAATTTTACGGTCGGTATAATAGTCCTGTTTGCGATTACTCTGTTTCACTGGGTGAAATGTTGAGTTGCCTTTTCGTTGGCGGTTTTTGAGACGTCTCTACCAATTGTGACGAGGATACACTCCTCACGTATTTCATTTGGACTTGACTGTGGATTCACGACGGGTGTGACCGGTCGACAGAGGATGCTTGCTCCTCCATGGCACCGGATCCCACCTCTTGGTTTCCAGAGGTCCGTCTTTTTCCATTTTTACCAGATTTTTATCTATATCCTGGACATTCTAAATATTTCTACTTTGGTATCTAGAGCCGGCCTGGCTCAGTCGGTAGCGCGCTCGACTCTTGATCGTGAGGTCGTGAGCTCGAGTCCAGCCGGCGGCAGGTTGGTTTCCTGTCCTGCAGATGAGACAGTAAAAACCGAGGTCCCGTGTCACAGCAGGTGTCGGCACGTTAAAGAACCCTCACTGCTCAATGGCCGTAAGTGCCGAGCAGAGGCCAAAATTTGAAGCCCTTCACCGGCATTTGGTGACGTCTTCATATGAGTGAAATATTCTTGATTGTCCCAATAACAAACAAACAAACTTTGGTGTCTGACATTTTTTATATTCAAATCAAATATTCATAAGTATTGATATAGGTCAGTGTAACCCTTAACAATTCAAAATTCAAAAACGTTTTGGAATTTTAGATTTTTAGATTTTTTACCAAAAACCTAATATATCAAATATCTAAAACCGTTTTGGAATTTCAGATTTTTCGAACCAAAATCCTAAAATATCTTATATGTAAAACCGTTTTGAAAATTTTTAAATTCCACTTCACGCGAATAAAAAAATCAAGTGAAAATTCGATAAGTCAATCTTCAATGATCGAATTTCTCGATGTTCCAAATTATTGACAAAGTCCCGAATAATTTTGTTATTTCATACTACTTATTAACAGTTTATAATTCGAACTTTTATGAGTCAAATTTCTAGATGTTTCGAATAAATTTTTGGGCCCATTACTATAGATACAAATTCCGACATATAAGTCCAAATTTACATGTGTACAAAATGACCCATGATAATTCTTCTTCTCATAAACATTCAATGTTTTAATTTTACGAAAATGTACTTAAATTTAGCAATAAATATTTATCATAGTAACAGTATATGTCTTAAATGGTTTCGAAGTAATCATATACACCTTATAGAATCTGTGAAACTAAATACGTATGTTTGTCAGTTATCATGCATGAGTCGAAGTCCCGATGTTTCGAACTTTTCTATGTGGTCCCTTGCTCTTCGACTCATCGATGTTCTAAAAGAGAGAGAGAGAGAGAGAGAATAACAATTTTGTATCTATATCCTGGACATCCTAAAGATTTACACTTTGGTATCGGAGATTTTTTTTGTTTATGTATATTTATTATCTGACCCTTCTTTAATACCACTTTCTCTTTAAAAAAAATGTACATATTTTTAAAGTTGGAGCTCAAATGATGAAGTTTAATTGACAGAAACGATCATCTTGAGCATTATAACTTTGGTATTATGTTTATAATATTTTTAAATTTTATATTATTATTAGTATGACCCAAATTTTCTTTTGTGAATATTGAAAATAAATGTTTCCCATTCAGCGAGATCCAGAAGTCTTACAAACAAATAGATAGTGAAAATAATACAAGTTATAAGTCTTGAGCACTATAACTTTGGTATTATGTCTATAATATTTATAACCACTAGGTCGTTGCCACTGCTGGTGGACCGTTTGAGTCCCCGAGGGTATACATAAACCTAGTACCTGGTATTTCGGTACCAGTTGTTCATCTTATACTAAAGGAATATTTGGCACTGTTGACACCATTTAAATTCGAAAATATTCTAAAGCTGAGATAGTCATTTTTTTTAACAGTGGTTACTCTTAGACGGATTTAGGCTATTCTTTTAGATATATTATTTGGCCCTGTATGACACCACTTTATCTTTAGAAAAACACATACTTTTCAAATTGGAGCTCAACTGATGACGTCTAATTGACAGAAACGGTATCGTCTTGAGCACTATAACTTTGGTATTATGTCTATAATATTTATAATAAAAGTTTGTCTTGAATATTGAGTGAATTTGGTTATTTCCGCCTTGATCCTCGATCTTGAGGTAGTAAAACACAGGTGCCAAATTGTTATGGGTAATAAGGTCATTAGACAGCATGCAGACAAGATGGATAATAGATAAACACGGATTTCTGGGAAATCCATCAAGTAACATGGAAGCAAACGAATCCCCTGGCAACCAGCCACAGAAAACTAACAGGGGGTATAAATCATGGTCACAACGACTACACACTACTACTAACTACTATTAATAGAAATGTGAAAATAATGAAATTCTCTGCATTAAATAAAAGTTGATGATATAGATTTGACAAATACAATCTTTTCCTGTTTCTTCAAAATACAAAGGAAGTATTGATAAAGTACTGGATTGTATATAGATAGTAGTTAATCATGTAATAGGCCTATGTAAACTCTATTTCAAAAGGAATGCATTTAATTAGCGATACGGTGAATGCACTTCATCATTTGCTTGTCACTTCCTTGTATATCTTTAATAACGACGGACAGCCTTCTGTAGTAGTGTCAACAAGATACTGTCAGGAACTAATATTATTAATGATAGCAAAGCAATATGGCATTTGAAAACATCAAATCAGCGCTCTATTCAGACGAACTATGGTTTGGCGATTCCAAAGAAACAAGGGGAGAATTAGACAGCAATGGAGAAGGGATTTATCATCGAGATTGGAAATATCTTTTTGTAGTATTCCTGGTTACGGCTATTTTTTGTATACTTAGGATATTATTTGAAAGGTAGGTACGATTGCCACGCTTATGTGTGTTTTATAAAGTATATATTTTGATACTTAAGGATTGCTATTAGAGATCCTATTTAGCCTGGGTAGTATTTTATTATTAGAAAATATGGATAAATGACAAATATGTCTTTTAAAGTTGTTCTATTACAGATTGTAATTTTTAGGGTCCAGATTTTATTTATGAATAGTTATATTTTAGTTTTTACTAGATGACTTGAAAATGATTACATCAACTTAAAACAATACACGTGATAACTAAAAAGTTTGTAATTAGAGATAATAGGAAATTATCGAATATCATTTCGTATGGCACTGAGATGAAGATAATCGATTGGGATTTTCTGTAGTCGATTATCGCTTTCGAATTTTTTTTATCAAAACTTCTGGGCTGTCTCCAATTCCATTTTTTTGTTAATTTAAAAACCGGATACATGGATGGCAATAACAACGCTTTTGTAATATCCGTCAAAAATGAAAATGAAAGTGCCACAGAAAGAGAGGAAAAGTTCGAGGTTATTATTTTTTTACAAAAAGAGACCTGTTCAGAAACAGGAGACAATATCTCAAATACATTTATACATAAATTTATTGACAACAAAAAACACTCATATGGTTTAAAAAGTTGTAATAAATCATTTCATTCCTGTTTTCAACCAAACGCACAACATTACTAGTCATTCTACATATTATTTAATTTATTTATGGAACGTACATGACTTATTCGCCGGTACTGCTTTATCGTCCCAGCGTGTCTTATATATATTGTAAATCCGGTTTTATTCGCGAGAATTTTATTTACGCCTAATTTTGAGAACTCTCGCTCGCGAAAATGAAATTATTGCGTAATTAAATATGATAATATTATGACGATATGGACATTCCATTGAAAAAAGCGAAAATAACATCTCATGAATAAATTTAGAAACTGTGTATCGCGAAAATATAGTCCCGCCAACATTTCCGGATTTACAGAAGCAAGGCGATTTTACAACAATGCAATGACCGATATTTTTAATTCAACAAAAAACATTTCATGATAGTAAATCAAAATTGGAAGACCATCTTGACAATGAATATATAGATCAGTTGTTCAAGGTGATTTTCAGTTTGTTATCGAGGTACATCATGAATGATATATATATATATATATATATATATATATATATAATATATATATATATATATATATATATATATATATAATAGCAGTTTATTATTGTCTTCGTTTTCCAGTTGAAAGTATTGAGAAACTGCACTTGAATGTGCTGTATGTTATGCTTTTGTTTTACATCCCGCCAAGACTATTTCACTTACATGATGATTTCAACAGTTTAAAATGAAGTGCTACAAATGTAAGCATGTTCTAAAGGCCGACGTCATTGCAGTGACAGTGTTTATACGTGTTATGCCTTCCGTGATCAATGTTTTAAATCCCATCCGAAAGACCATGGCTTTCTACGGAAGCCTGTTAGGGTCACTCTGCAAAGAAAATATTTATATCTTTTTAACGCATTAAGAATTTCGTTTTAACGCATTATTTGTTTCGTTTTAACACGTTAGTTATCACGTTAAAACGGGATAAGTTCACAGTGTCGTTAAACAAGATGCATTTCTCGTTAGTTATCTCGTTAAAACGCGATAGTATACCGTTAAAACGTGTTAGTTATCTCGTTCAAACGCGATGGCTTTTTGGAAGTACTTCATGTATTTCATAAAGTCTCCAAAATTCAGGAGCTCCGAATGAAAAGATGTTGCTTTAACTGCTTTACACTCGCGTTTTAACGAGATAAGTAACGCATTTTAACGAGATTTTATCGCGTTTTAATGAGATAACTACCGCTTTTAAACGAGAAAGTTTCCGCCGCGTTAAAACGACATAAATATTTTTTTTCGTTGCAGAGTGACCCTAATAGACTTCCATTTCTTTCACTTCGTATACTTTCATTACCTTATAAAAGTGTTTGGTATGACTCATCTACAAAAGTCCTACCATTGTAAATGTAAAATGTACCTTTTCACAGTTCGCTCTGTGTGGTGTCAAATATATCGGGTAAATACGTGATGAGTTGAATAATCTACCTTCACCTATGCTCTTCATGCCCAACGGCACATAAGTCACTGATGTAGTCTAACACTCATATGGAGACGTCAACAATGCCGGTGAAGGGCTTCAAACTTTTGCCTATGCTCGGCATTTACGGCTTTTGAGCATTGGTGGCTCTTTAACGTGCCGACACCTATTGTAACACGGGACCTCGGTTTTTACTGTCTCATCCGAAGGACAGGAATCCGACCTGTCGCATACTGGACTCGAATCCACGACCTCACGATCAAGAGTCCAGCGCATTACCGAATGAGCCAGGTCGCTCCTCAAATTTAATATAAATATTTATTTCCGAAAGAAAAGGTGGTGTCATTCAAGGCAACATAATAAATCTAAATGTGTTGCCAAATCCGTCTAAGAGAACCCATTGTAAAATGATTATCCTAGCTTTTGAGAAGTTTAAAATTTAAGTGAAAAGAAAGTAAGAAGACGTCATTGACGCTATATCACTTTTTCACCAGTGTGCATCTTCATTGGCAATGCAGTTAAAAACAATACAATAATTTGATATAGTCCCAGCAAATACAAAAGGAAAAGAAATGTTTAGTAAAATTATACTGTGAAAGAACAACTTTAATGACACGGGTATTTTTCAGTTTACATATGCCCGATAATTAATACATTTATTCGTGACTTGTAATACTACAAAAGTTTAAAAATTCCATTTTCATATTCATATCTTCAATATAATTTTGGATACGATTTTAAGAGTTTGGACAGAAATTGAGATGGGTCCGAGTTTACCAACAAAGACGTAAACACGTTGCCATACAGGTAGCAAACAAACAAAACACACAAAAAAAACAGACAAAGAAGAGAGATAGAATCGATAAAGAAATTGTGTTGTACGTTTAGGAACAGAAATAGAGCATTGAAATGCTTTTAGGAAGTAAATGAAGCTGAAAACACATTAATAATTTGCCAGCCTTCTTTGAATTTCCCCTGAAGCAACCTCAATATGTCAAGGCTATTTATTAAAGACTTCTGTTTAATCGTGGAGTCTCAAACTGGTCGGAGGATACCAATACATTCTTATGTTTTTATCTAAATAAAAATATTGTATTTCTATACATATACTTTTATCACTTTCAAGATAAACTTGAATGTGATAAAATTAGGGGTGTTTGTATCACGTTGTTATTATCATTTTCTGACTAATTGAAGTGTATGTGTGCACTAGTTTTGTTCGGTATGTCTTTAAATTGTATAATGTGTGAATCGAGGAACTTTTTACGATATTTCATGTAGTTCAATATTAGCCGGCCATGGGCCTTTAATTAAAAGAAAATTGTCTTTCATCATATTATAAACATAAGTTATAATGCTCAAGACGATCATTTCTGTCAATTAGACTTCATCAGTTGAGCTCCAATCTTACGAAAAGGTTTTCTAAAGGAAAAGTGGTATAAGACAAAGCAAAAAAATAAATCTAAATGCATAGCCAAATCCGTCTAAGAGTAACCACTGTAAAAATATGACTATCTTAACTTTTTGAAGAATTCAGAATTTAAATGGTGTTATCAGTGCCAAATATTACTTAAGTATAAGATTATCAGCTGATACTGAAATACCAGGTACTTGGCTTATGTATACCCTTGGGGACTCAAATAGTCCACCAGCAGTGGCAACGACATAGTCTTCTCATGACTACCAACTGTGAGACAACGTGTTTTCGCGAAAGTTAGTCGAATTTCTTGATGTCACAATGGATTTTCAATGTTTGTCCGAAGAATGACCAAGTGTCGAGTATTGTGACGTCATCAAATAATTGTTTAAATAATTGTTTGCGTGTAAATGGAAAGGTGAATGATCGTTGGCTGTTCCAGGAATTGTATTCACATGAACAGGTGAACGAGAAATTTGAATTCCAATTATTAAATGAGAAAAGAATAATTAGATAGCTTCAGGAATAATTAAATATAAGCATTGAGTTGCTTGGACAAAAGCAAATTCATCATTTGCCTTTGTTCAGTTGGCATTCATAAGCCCATGAATGTCAACTCACAGCAGTTCATCGCTTAATTGAACGATATGGCAAAGACAAATATAAAATTCCAGTTATATAATGAAAGTACATGTTGATTTGCCATGTATGGATTGTCATTTAGGGAAAAACAGTACTAGTTTTTTATATCCTCCTTCCGTTGCAGATATGTTGGTGCACCATTGGGTGGATACAACGGAATATCAGATGCGAGACCAAAGAAAGCACCTCCCAATCGGATTTTAGAACAAACTTACAAAACAACGAAGTATCCACGTGCAGGAAAAATCGAGGTTTGTTGTGATAACTTGATCGTCATGATTCACCGGTAATGTAAAATCTTATGTGTGTGGTGTGTGTGTGTGTGTGTGTGGGTATGTGTGTGGTGTGTGTGTGTGTTGTATGGGTGTGTGTGTGTGTGTGTGTGTAAAACCCTTCTGCCAAAAACAAAATACGGTGAAAATGAATATGAAATTATGAATACATTCCTTAATATTCAAAATAGAAAACGTTACGGTTTAGTTTTTGGCCTTGTATTTTTTGCTTCGAATATATTTCTCTATTCCAAAACCGAGTTCGACTGATGAAGTTCACGTGTTTGTCTTCAGAAATTATTTCGACTTTTTTTTCAAACCAATATCTTTGGATCATATATTCACTAAAGAGATATACACAGATTTTCGCCAATGAGCGTCAAGGATCACACGACGAATATTGACTTAAGTCAAAATTTGAAGAAAACAAATTCTTAAATTATGATTTTAACTTAAACCACCGAATATTTGATACGTCCGTAATAAACTGAAAAGGATTTATTTCTCCTGGTGCTATTGTATGATGGGAGTCTTGCCTGTCACCAATATCACCGACAAGATTTTGTATTCATGGGTAAATTTCGTATTTTTTCAGAGTTTATTCAAGATCACAGATATGAGTGAGGAAAACATAACAATGTGGTTCAAAGCGAGGAGGAATCAAGACAGACCAAGTGAACTGAAAAAATTCAGCGAAAGTCTGTAAGTTATTGGCTTTAATTTGTTACCTCTAATACCAAAGTATTATTCGTACAAAGTCCAGTGTAATATATATATATATATATATATATATAGATAGATAGATAGATAGATAGATAGATAGATATATTATATATATATATATATATATATATATATATATATATATATATATATATATATATATATATATATATATATATATGTCTGAAAGTTGGTATCGTTTATATTTTATATGACTGCGGTCTCACGTGACCGGTCTGCAGTGGTCTCCGCCATTGCATTGGATCCCACTTCCGGATTTCTTGTGGTCCTTTCTTTCCCAATATTCACCATTTATCTGCGCACCCCTAACTTTTGAAAATACACACTATTGTATTGGCTTTTTTCTTACAATTCAGCTGGAAAGCGCTTTACTACACGTCTATGTTTGGATTTGGGCTGTATATATTATGGGACGTAAGTACACGAGTTGTTTAAATCGGTATTATATAAAACGATTTCAGAAATAGATTTAATCCAATTAAAGGGTCTCCTTTACAGACTGTCCTGTATAGGGTCAATTTTTAAATTGTTAGATCTTGATAGAGAGCGCAGCTCGTGGACGGGCCGAAGACCCTTTAAGGGGAAACGAAATTAATGATTAGAAATTGCCCAAAATGCAATACTATCGTTTTATTTACTTTCTCATTGTAACTACATTATTTTAAAAAGCATTATTAACGAGGCACTAAATTATTGTACTAGCAAACGTTTTGAAGACTAAGTTCATGGTAAGACCGAAACTGCTAGTTATGTTCTGAATATCTAAGGTCGTTAGGTCATTTTCCGGGAATGTCTTTTCTTACATGTGTAAAACATGGAGCTGCACTCGCTTTCAAGGGGTTGCCTAAGTTCATATTAAGGTTTGGTAGTTACAAAATAGTTTTAATACAATTACACCCCCTTAAGACAAAAAATTCCAAAGAGTATATTATTCATAAAAAGCGCAGTTCGCAGACAGGCCGAGGGTTAGTTCATGAGAAACGAACTTATTAATTAGAAATTACCTAAGATGCAATATGAAGGAAGGCAATGCCTTTAAAAGGAACGCAGCTCTTTACAAATACTGGGAAATATATTCATCAGGGATGTGTCTAACCTAACAAAGTCAACATATTCCCTTCAAAATTACTTTACAATTAGTTATGACGTTAAATATTTGAACATTATCAGTGTCGTTAAAAGTTGACCAGAATTTAATCTCCAAAACGTTTGGTTTGAATACGTTTTAGTGAACTAATGACTTGTGAAATATCAGGTTGACGTGGAAGTTACAACAATGTTGAGACAATTTTTATTATATATTAACTTTTTATAGTTGTTTTAGAATCTTCAGTTAGTTAGCAAACATACCCTACTTGTTTCATCGCTACGGCAATTTGAGTTCATCAATTAAATGTTCAACGACTAATTAATAGAATTGTTAAATGCAGAGTGGAACAGGAGATATGTACATGATAATCTACATAATTTGTATACTATGTACTTAGCTTTATTAAATTCACAATATATATTTATTTGATAGCGGCATAGTAACGTTAGGATGATTCAAATTGTTGCGGAAACATATTACTGTAAGGGTGGATAATTTATTGGGGTTAATTTGTCAATAGAAAACATTTCGCTCGGGGTTAATTAGATGCAGAAATAAAGGAAAAGTGAACATACATCCGAGTATTTAACTTGCATAAATATTTTTGGTTAAGTTTGTGCTTTTTGTTCTCGCATAATTCACAAAGTTTTAGAACCCTAACATTTCAAAGCTTAAACTGTATATATTATATAACATGTAAAGGATAAATATGCTTTGTTTGGCATGTTATTGATACTGTTTGCTGTTCCGTTTCTTACGTAAATATTATGTCTATTTCAGAAACCCTGGCTTACTGATTTCTCTCAGTTGTTCGAAAATTACCCGAGACATGTAAGTTTGTGGTTCTATATATTAGAGACTTTGGATACTGTAATGCCGATACATAATGCAATCTTTATAGCATGATATTATCTGGTTTACAAAATACAGCAGAGCGGATTAAAGGCATATCGACTGGCAATTTGATAAAACAATATCCCGCATTTAGACAAAAACTTTGATTAAAAAGCTAAAAAGATATGTGAAGTATAGTAGAATCTGATGGGACCACCCCTATTCCGTTTAGATATTTACCTATCCGTCAAAATCGGGACCGTTTGTTCAACTTCGATATAACCGGAATTTCGACTCATCCGATTTCGATATAACGATATTCTATTACATAATATATCGAAAATATTAACATTGCGTGTATATATTGCCTAAAATGAATTAAATACGCCGACGATTGATATTAATGCTAATGTTTGAATGTTAGAATCCACATGTTAATTCATCTATTATTTATATTCGATTTCTATTCACATATATGACATTATGATAAGGATTCTTTCAACCCGGGATTTTTTAAATCATTTTATTTGCATAAACTGTAGAATATTTGAAACTATCCATTTTGACAACTTGTATGCCTTTAACATTTTGATTTTCATATTTTTATCCAGTTTCATTTTTTTCTACATGAATATTTAAATTTGGTATATAATCATCATTCACTAAGGAATTTTTTCAAGTTAATGTTTTTCGTTTCGTAATTGGATTGATAAAAAATAGATAATTTTATTTTCTAAATTAATTAAATTTCTTTTGAAATATGTTTCTGTCCAGTAATTATTTTACCTGGTTCTTTTTCTATTTCTGTTATTGTCGTATTTGTGTAGTTACATTTTTCTAATGAAAGAAAATATTTTAGTTGCTCACCCCCCCCCCCAATCTTCAATCTTCTTTGTTTGCGATATTAAAATCAGCCCGTTTAGTTCTAATTTTCTTAGATTTTCTAAAAAATTATTCAATTCTTCGAGATAATTTTAGTCATCAGAATTATGTGAAATTTAAAACTGCCATTAACGAATAAGTTAAACCAAGAAATTTATTATTTGTGCAATAAAAAGTCATGGAAGGGAGATAATCTATGAACACAACTTTCTGTTATATTGTAAAACGTGACTTCGTATATTTCAATACAAGCAGTTATTTTATACTAAAGTGACATTTCGCTTAGACACCATTATTTAAATTCTGAACTTCTGAAATGCAAATATATATACATTTTACAGGGGTACTCTTAGACGGATTTGGCAACACATTAAGATTTATTTTTTGGCCTTGTATGATGCCACTTTTTTTTTCGGAAATATATATTTATATGCATTTATATTAATTTAGGTGTTGTTAATATTTATAACTGTTTCACAAAACACTGTAATATGCAGTATGTGAAGTGTGATAATTGTACCACTTTTTTACACAATACTTTGTATGACTTTGTCTATTACTGTTTAACACAGTACTCCGTGTCTCTGTTTATTACATTTTTCAGTCTGTGACACCGTCAATGGTATGGTATATTCGGATTCAGATTGGCTTTTACCTCTCATTACTTTTGACTAATGATACAACTAGAAGTGTAAGTAGAAACTTTACGCAGATAATGTGAATATGACGAAAGAATATAAATATTATATGAAACAACAGCTGGGTTTTATGTAAGTTGTAATTATGTTGAAAAACACAAACAACAACTAATTTTGAAGGAAAAAAACACTGTTTGCTAAAGGTAAACTACCAAAATGTCTAATTTAACAAGTTCATGTTCGATATTCGAACCAGCGAGGATTATAGTAATAATGGGAGAATCTGACGGCGCGTGACTAGTATAATCACATGACCACAGAGACTCCTGCTGTTTGATAAAATACAAGAGAATTTTAGAGTTTTGAATGAGACATTTATATCTAAATATATTCTGTTGTTTCACCATTAAAATTCGCATTTCGTCCTATTTATCCCATAGCATATCCAAAATATCCCATGTGTCTCTGTACTTTTTTAAATATAACTTTAAAACTATTTAAATACACCACAACTCATATTTCCATACCTTTTTATGCAATTATCAGTATTATTGTTGTTATTATTATTATTATTATTATTATTATTATTATTATTATTTGGGGGTGGTTAAATTCACCATGAGAGTAATAGTGTTTTACAACTTTTCGTTTCCAGTATTCTGTGCAGATGACCATCCACCATGTGGTCACAGTTTGTCTGTGGGCCTTAGCCTGGCGATTTAATACCGTCCGCTATGCTATCGTGATGAACTGGATGTTTGATATTTCGGATGTTTTCTTAGATGTATGTATGTGTTGATTGCAATCTCTCTCTCTCTCTCTCTCTCTCTCTCTCTCTCTCTCTCTCTCTCTCTCTCTCTCTCTCTCTCTCTCTCTCTCTCTCTCTCTCTGTTTTACTGCTGTTGTACAGGTGACATAGATTTTGTGACACATTATCGACTTGTTGATAACAATAAGTTGAAATCATATGCAAGGACATTTGTTGTTGAAGGCGTTAACATGGACACTGTTCTCAGTAGATCATACATGAATGCTTTTTCTAGATTGTTATAAACACATTGTACTGTATAATTGGAAGATAATCAAATGATAATTATCACTTTATCACAATCTTTTTATACGATATACAGTGGAACCCTGCTGTTAAGACACCTAACTGACTGACTCAACGTGGTCTAATTAGCTAGAAGTGTCTGGATGATTGTCTAGATTGATTAAATATTCATCAAGAAATTTTCAAGAGACTGAATATGTGCGGTCTTAAAAATCAGGTTGTCTCCTAAATGTGGCGGTCTTTGGCGAAGTTCCACAATTAATTGGCGTTTCAAGTCTGTATTTGTTTTCAAGCTGAAATAATAATCCCAGGTTTGGAAATACAGATAATCTATATAAACTTTTAATCATTTTTTAATCAAGGACACTTGCCTGTAAATGAAGCTTGACATCACCAATTTTGTTGGCACCCGAGGTCTTGACTAATGCCCGACGCGAAGCAAAATTGCTGTCGCCCTCAGACCTAGTCAATAATTGTTTTGCTATATGAAACATGTTTAAATAATTTTTTTTCGTTCACCGTAAAAGAGATTGTTCAAACATTCATCGTTGTACACTAATAAATCGCCAAGAGATGTACCGCTATTTGCTAAATAATCCCCAAGTACTTCACAGCGACCTTTATAATATTTGCTGTTTTTTTACTGTCACGGTCGTTTACAATTTTTGTCCGCTGTACCTCATCGGAACTAGCGAAGCGGTTTGATGCATCAATTGTTTACAGAAGAATCAGCTGACTGACGTAAAAAAAAAACGGTCAGGTTCGCTTCAGCGCTTGAAACATAAGCCAATCAAATTGCAATTGTATCAAAATTGCGGGAATTCGAAATTCCACTTTGGAAATCACGCGAGGGCCGACAGTAAAAATTAAAAGACCGGGCCGGTGAAACTGTTTATGAAGGCATTGTTTAATAAAAAGACTGTTACTTATTTTTTCTAATGGTTTGTTTAGCGAATTTAAAAATAAATATAACAATAAGGAATAATTTAAGTCCTGATCATAATTTGTTAAGAAGATACAACAACTACTACCGAATACGTAACATTTCGATTGTGATGGTAATTGCAAACAAGATAATTATTAAATTAAACTTTATTTATTTTACAACGATTAACAAAACAATTATGTCATCTTATATTCATGTCTTTCGTTGGCCTTGATGTTGACGTGCCTTGTTATTGGAGGAAACCGGAGTACCCAGAGAAAACCCACGTGTCCGATTTGTCGGTCTTTCCAAATAAGACTTATAACCGAGTTAAGTTAGAATATTACATTTCAGTTAGTCCGTAACACAAGTCAAAATATTTCATTTCATCCTCAGACGTTTCCATATAAGTAAAGTTCTAAATGAGACTTTAGACGACAAAGATGTCTTAGAGAATGTATATTTCCTTCTTTTAACACATTTATGCTCAACACATTAATGTCTTCCAAGTCCTTCCGGTTTACATCAAGTTTCGATAAATGCATCGTGCTCTAAATCACGATCTTTGGCAATGTCTTGCATAGTTGTCGGTCCTCGCACACGCACTCTCTCAATCTCTGTCAAAGTAGACCCAAAAGACGTGGTCATGTAACCGACAGTATGAATAGCTAAACCAAATTACACAGAATAGGGAAACTTTTTACAAAAATATAGTCCATATATTTATAGCCATTTTAAAACAGTAAACTCAAAATATTTGCAAAAAGGCAAATAACTTATAAAAAGCGAAATCTAGAGCATATTGATATATTTTACAAAAATCTTGTAAAATCGAGAGGATGGCAGAGATTGAGAGAGAGCGCATGGACCGGAGGACTGTGTAAGAGATTGGAACTTGAATTAGCTGTATAACTGTATAATTACAATTTATTTTTGCAGTGTTTAAAGACTCTTACTTATTTGAAGAAACGTATGATAATATTGGGAGTTATATTTCAAATAGTGTGGACTGTAACTAGGCTGATAATATACCCTTTCAGGTTAGCGTTAATAATGTTCCTTTTTTCTCTGAAATAGGCTAAACTTGAATTAAAAACTATCCTCTCACAGAAGTTTATAAGTTTCTGTTTTAATGATATATATGTATATTAAAGGGGCACTAGGTGTGTTTAACAAAAAATATTTCGATTTTTTCTACTTTTACTACTGGTACTTGATGTACAATAACAAATAAGAGCTAGCTATACATAATCATAAAAATTGTTATATTCCTGTATATTTTGTGAAAATAAGGTCAGGTCCAGTGTGGTATTCATATACAAATAATAAGGTTGAGTTAATCAATTGCAATTAAAAAGTGATCTGGATTTCTCAAGCATCTTTCACAAAATATATAGGAATTTAAGAATTTATATGCCTGTGTAATATCCTTTTTTGTTATTGTATATCGATCTAAGTTGTAAAAAAAAGTAATTTTAAAATAAAACACAACAAATTGCCCTTTAACTAAAGGATATTATTTATTGCATTTTGTCCTAGAGATTGCTTTTTATGTTTCGTTTTATCGCTGTGTTACATTCCGACAAGAATTTCTATCTTGTATGAAGATGTCACCAGAATTAGATGAAATGCCACAATTTTCTACTAGAGTTATGGACTGACGCCATAACAGTAAAGGTTCTTAAAAGTGCCACGCCTACCGTAACATTGGTCCTCGGTTTTAAAGGGGCATTAGCAGTGTTTTGTTCAAAAAAGTTTTCTTCCTTTTTTACTACTTAGATTGATATACAATAACAAAAAACAGTTATATATATATAGGCATAAAAATTCTTAAATTCCTGTATGTTTTGTGAAAATTGCTTCAGAAACCCAAGTTTGGCACTTGATTAACTCAACCTTACTATTTGTATATAAATACCACACTGGACCTGACCTCATTTTTTACAAAATATGTAGGAATGTAAGATTTTATGCCTGTGCATAGCTTTTATTTGTTACTGTACATCAAGTACAAGTAGTAAAAGTATGAACAAAATAGACATAATTTTAGGGGGCAAATACAGCTAATGCTCCTTTGAATCTCATCCGGAAGAATCGGAACTATCACTCATGTATGCCGAGCGCTAGGCGAAGGAACAGTCACCATCTTTATACCATTTTTGGCATGACAAGGAACCAGGAATCGAACCCGGAACGCTTTACCATTGGACTACAGCAACAGGTCTCTAAATTTGTTCGCCTTATTACGACACATGGCGGTGTTAAACGATTTAGTATATTATTCGGGCACTTTTCTCAAATATGAAATAAGTAAGATTGTAATCAAGACATGTTTGTCCTGAAGAACAGTTTCAACAATAGCATGTTGTAAATACATATCGTAATTAAACGTTCAAACAAAAGTTTGGCATTAACTCCTCAGAAAAAAATAAATCTCCTGGTTTCATCACTTAGATAAAGTTGTGAATCGGAAAGCGAAAATGTCAGGATTTCAGTAAAAATCGTTGTACCATACATAATAATTATGACTGTAATTTCTGCTTTACTTAAAATATAGTAAAAAAAATCATAAAAAAAACAACTTACAGTAAATACATCTACAGCTAATTGATGGATAAACTTTTCAGATAAACTTTAGGTTACTTCGAATTTGTATTTGTAGCAAACAGAGCTAGACTAATTGATATCTCCTAATTTTCGTAGTTGGTTTCATTTTAGAATGTTTCCTGCCTTCATGGAACTTTACCTGTCGGAATCGACAACGCATATCGCATTCGACGTACTTTTAATTTTTCAAATGATTATTAACATTCTGGATGTGTATTGGACTTACTTCATATACAAAATGGTATATCGAACAATTTTAAGAGCGATTGTGGAGCCTAATCGGGTGTGTATTGTTTCCATTGATATTTTAGAAAAAGTATATATATATATATATATAAGCGAGCACGGCTGCTTATTCTTTTTTAAATATGTAAAGTTGCGTCGTAAAACAGTCGGCAGCAGTCTATACGTTCTCACAAGGGCAAAAACGTTTACAGCAAAATGACATCAAAATTTAACTATGACGTCAGATATTTAAAATATTAGCAGAACCAGAGATTGAAAAGAAAAATGACCAGGAAAAATTCCCCAAAACCGTTTAATGTGAAGGGCGACTTGTTAAGTGTCAGATTGAACTGACTCAGTTTGCAAATTTTCTCCCATGTAAATTCGAGGTTCAGTCGGTAGAGCGCTCGACTCCTGATCGTGAGGTCATGAGTTCGAGTCCAGCCGGCGACAGGTGGGTTTCCTGTCTTTCGGATGAGACAGTACAAATCGAGGCCCCGTGTCACAGTAGGTGTCGGCACGTTAAAGAACCCTCACTGTTCCATGACCGTAAGTTCAGAGCATAGGAAGAAAATATGAAGCCATTCTCGTGGATTTGGTGACGTCTCCATATGTGTGAAATACTCTTGAATGGGACAATAAACAATAATAAACAAACAAACAAATAAACAACCCCATGTAAATTATGTGTATATAGATTGCCTATAAATTTGCTTCGTCCAATGCATGTCTGTCTTTATTTTAATTGTTATTACTATGTTATTCAGGAAATAAAAGATATAAGAAGCTCGGACGAAGAATGACTGATCGACGAAGAATTTGCAGATAAAAAAACCGTGAATTATGTAAATGCAGACGAAGAGACAAAAATAAATATATAAAAATCAGTTATTTCTTATTGTACATATCTCCGTAACAACATAAAAAGGATAAATACAGAAATATTAAGGATTATACTCACAATAATTAGTACAGAGACTGGAGTTTTAAAAAAACAAGGGGTCGGCGATGGGGTTTAACGTATTTTCATAGAAACGAGGCATATATGTAAAATTAGAAAAACAGCATATATACTAATTCCGCTTTACAACAGAACATAAAATTCTTGAAATGTTTTTTACTTCTCGTAATGTTTACCAAGATGAAAAATGACTAAAATTGTGTATACTTCACAAAGTTCCAACATTCGGGAATCGACGTATTGAATATCGTGAATATCTTTCAACATCAATCGAACAAGCAGAGGCCTCCGTGTCTAAATGCTTAGAGCATTGCACTCTGAACCATGAAGTTTCTCACTTCTGTTCAGTGCAGGTTCAATCCACGCTGGAACGTATACTAAGCTGGTTTTTGTAAGAAAGTTTGCCAGTTTACTTGCGCAATGACAGTGGCCTCATCCCGGGTAACCGGATTCCCTCCTCCACAACTGGCCGTCAACATATAACTTAAAAAAAGTTGGTCGCGAAGGCAGACCATATAGCTCGCCTGTTTTATGCTTGTTATAATTTGGGTCCAAATTAGGCCACAGCAACCAGTATCTCTATGCATTGTTGAGTCTAAGAATAACCACCGTAAAGAGGTGACTATCGTAATTTGCATTTGGTTATTAGTGCAAAATGTTACTTTATTACAAGATAAGCAAACAAGGTCATAATACTGATTTCAATATAAAAGTTACAGATACAAAATTTGTGAAGGGCCATTACCTGTTGTTTTTTTTTTCAAATTGTTTCAACCATCTTCTACACAACACTGTCACATGTACATGTGCTGAATCCCCTTTCAAATACAATAATATCGGGCATGTCATTACCGGCGACGTTTCTATTGTTGAAAATGAAAGCCTCAAATTTTTTTTTTAAGGGGCCCTAAATACCGGGAAGCCTGTTCCTTTAATTGGCGTCAGAATTTCAGTTTAGTTATGGATTCTGTCGAAGATTATGCCAGACGATGGGCCAAATATGAAGATGTAGAACCAGACACTTTGTCTGAATGGCTGAAAGCCATACGATGGTTGATAAAATCTCGTATTCGAAAACTTAAAGGGACTATGTAAACACGTTATCCCTCTGTATTTAATGATCCAGAAGTAGTTACTGAACTGGATAGATTACATGACCAATATGTACTGGTACCAGCAGACAAAACCTCAAATAATATAGTTTTTATTTGTAAGGCACATTACTATAATTGTTCATTAGAAGAACTTGGGTTTAATACGAATTCTGGAAATCCTACATACACACGTAGCTCACTTTCAAAGGACGAGATCCTTCAAAATCACGTGTCCATATTACGCTCATTTGATATACCTACAACGGATACCGATTTCGAGCTACCACATTTATACTGGATACCTCAACTTCATAAAACCCCATATAAGCAAAGATACATAGCAGGATCCAGCAAATGTACTACCAAGCCTTTATCTTTACTCCTTAGCAAGATATTGACAGCCGTTAAGGAGAAACTTCAACAATACTGTACAGTTGCTTATTCCAGAAGCGGTGTAAATCAGATGTTGATACTTAAAAATTCTAAACAGCTTTTAGAAAATTTAAAGGCACACAATTTTTCTCGAATTCACAGTATCAAAACTTATGACTTCTTTACTCTTTACACTACTATTCCACATAAAAAAAATAAAAGAAAGACTTTTCAGCATCATAGACAACTGTTTTTTCACTAAAGGTGGTACCCGAAAATTTAAATATCTAGTGATTGGCTATCAGGATACTTATTTCGTCAAACACCACTCTGATTCTACACATAAATATACTGAAGTTGATATAAAAACATGCTGGAATTTCTAATAGACAATATATTTGTAATGTTCGGAGACGTGGTCTTTCAACAAACTGTCGGCATACCTATGAGAACCAATTGTGCTCATTTATTGGCCGACCTGTTCCTTTATTCATACGAAGCAGACTTCATTCAGAAACTGCTGAATCAAAAGGAGAAAAAGTTAGCGGTGTCCTTTAATTTGACATTTAGATATATCGACGACGTTTTGTCAATTAATAATGACAATTTTCATGAAATGTCAATGCGATATATCACAGCGAACTAGAAATTAAAGATACAACAGAATCAAGCACACACGCTTCATACTTAGACATTTTACTTAATATGAACACAGACGTGAAATTAGCAACTAAGCTACACGACAAACGCGACGATTTTGGCTTTCCCATCGTAAATTTTCCACATTTAAGTAGTAATATCCCTCAGTCACCCGCATATGGAGTTTATATTTCACAAATGACCCGATATGCCAGGGTGTGTACAACATATGAAGATTTCATATACAGAGGTAAACTACTCACTGACAAATTATTGACACATGGATATCGAAAACCGCGTTTAATGTCAACGTTCCGCAAATTTTATGGTCGGTAAAATAGTCTTGTTTGCGACTACTCTGTTTCACTAAGTGCAATGTTGAGTTGCCTTTTCCTTGGCAGTTGTTGAGACGTCTGTACTAATTGTGACGAGAATACACTCCTCACGTGTTTCATTGGACTTGACTGTGGACTCACGGCGGGTGTGACCGGTCGACAGGGGATGCTTACTCCTCCATGGCACCTGATCCCACCTCTTGTTTCCAGAGGTCCGTGTTTGTCCATTTTTACCGGATTTGTATCTATGTCCTGGACATTATATTGATTTATACTTTGGTATCTGAAATTTTTTATATTCCTCTAATTGTATTACTTAGATTGATATACAATAACAAATAAGAGATATACACAGGCATAAAAATTCTTAAATTCCTACATATTTTGTGAAAATTGCTTGAGAAACCCAGGTCTGTCACTTGATTAACTCAACCTAACTATTTGTGTATGATTACAACACTGGGGCTGAGTTTATATCTTTAAATTACATAGGAATATAAGATTTTTTCATGTCTGTGTAACTTTATTTGTTATTCCCCATCAAGTACAAGTAGTAAAAAAGTAGAACATCTAGAAACATGTTTTGGTTAACACAGTTAAGGTCCCTTTAACCTTTACGAAGTCCAGAAAACAGCATGCAAACAAGGTGAATGATGGACAAACATGGAAATCTCGGATATCCATACTTAAGCTTGAGTATTTATTGAAATTTTAGTGACGTAAGTGATGTTAGCTTGTATATAAAGAAGGGTAAAAGCTGATATAGGTAGTAAACATATATCTTGCTGTTATTCTTATAAATCAGGAAGAATTCTTTTCTTATCACTTCAATATTACTGATTCATTATATTTGTTTGTTTTAATTATACGCCACACTCAACAATATTTCAGTATTATGGTGGGGCCAGTTTATAATGGTGGGGAGATAACCCGGTTATAATGTGCCCGGGAAGAGACCATCGACCTTCTGCTAATAAATAATAAACTTTCACAGTTTATCGAGTTCAGTTCCAGCGGGTCTCGAACGAAGCTGCAGTACAAGAGGTTGGGGGCTTTAGTTTAAAGTGCGATGCTTTGACCACTGGGACACGGTGACCCCTCCATTATATATATTATAAACATAATATCAAAGTTATAATGTAATGCTCAAGGCGATTCGTTTCTGTCAATCAGTCTTCATTATAGTTGAGCTCCAATTTTAAATAAATTTTTATAGTGGTATAATGCCAGGTCAAATAATAAATCTAAATGCATAGCCAAATCCGTCTAAGAGTAACCACTGTAAAAAAGACGACTATATTAGCTTTTGAATAATTTAAAATTTAAATGGTGTTATCAGTGTCAAATATTACTTCAGTATAAGATTATTAGTTGGTACCGGAATACCAGGTACTAGGTTTATGTATATCCTCGGGGAGTCAAACGGTCCACCAGCGGTGGCAACGATCTAGTAGCTATAAATATTATAAACATAATACCAAAGTTAAAATGCTCAAGACGATGGTTTCTGTCAATTAGACATCATCAATTTTGCTCCAATTTTAAATAGACATTTGTTGTTTTGTGTCTTAGTGCAACTGCACTCGTGTTTTGATGACGTCATTTACAGTGACAAACCTCTGAGTATTATGCTGGAATGTCGTACTTGTATGTCATTTATGTTTATAAAACGTGGTCAAAGAAAACGAATATGACAGTCAATGTTAATAATGTAGGTAGATAAGGTAAATTCAAAGGTAGAGAAAGAAAAACGGTCCACTGGATAATGTAGATATGGTATGTGTGAGCATCGCATGGTCATCGGCCACATCCATTGTTAATCTGTACTGATGTCAAAACAAAAGTTTGTTCCAATCATTTGAACTAATTTTTTTTAGAAAAATTACCTTTCAAGGTATTGCAACAAGGACATGGACAAACAAGATAATTAACCTGAAAGCCATTATTCCTATCCCATTGACATTATCTTATTACCAAATTGCTTCACTTTGTATTATATGGTGATCGAACATCAAATACGATGCTGTAGATATAGAGACAGAAATATTATATCCACAGTTTGTAAAACATTAGAACCGATTTCTGTTTCAAACCTTCAATTGGATCTTTAAATCATATGTATTTTGAAAAAAAAATGGCTAGCGACTCCGTTCATTCAGAGTAAAAATGAAGAAGTAACAATTAATAATCGAAGCTCAAGTCCATTAGAACACGACGAATTAGATGTATAATGGTCTGAACATGAAGAACAATTGCGAATCCCAAACGGGAAGTTACCAGGTGTCCGGAAGGAGTCAGCATCCTCTGCTGGCATGCCACACCCGTCGCAAATTTCCCTGATATAACTATAATGATACTGGTATAATATAATCAGTGCTGTACCAGGGATATGTTTTATTTTGAACAGTTTAACCACATGTTAGCTAATTTTGTGAGTAAGTTTGCAAGACTCCTTACGAAAAGACGAAAAGTCTCTTCCATGGTACGCTGTAACCGGGTTCTCTCCACTATTTAAAACTGACCCCCACCATTAAACTAAAACTTGTTAACACAAAACAAACAAATTTTAACACTCTATATCAGCAAATGGGAAGCAGAAAGGTAAGCGACTACTTCGTTTCCTGTTCATGTTCTTTTGTTGCCGGTAATATAGTATATAATATACACATAAAATATTTGTTGTAGTATATATATCATACACCTGACAGATTTGTTATAGTCTATATTACACACAACAGATTTGTTATAGTCTATATTACACACAATAAAATTGTTATAGTCTATATTACACACAATAGATTTGTTATAGTCTATATTACACACAATAGATTTGTTATAGTCTATATTACACACAATAGATTTGTTATAGTCTATATTACACACAATAAATTTGTTATAGTCTATATTATACACATAACAGATTTGTTGTTGTCTATATTATACCAAAGTTATAATGCTCAAGACGATCGTCTCTGTCAATTAGACTTCATCAGTTGAGCTCCAATCTAAAATGTACATGTATATATATTTTCTAAAGAGAAAGTGGTATCATACAAGGTCAAATAATAAATCTAAAAGTATAGCCAAAATCCATCCAAGAGTAACCACTATATTATACACATGACATATTTGTTACAATATATAGTATACACATAACAGATTTGTTACAGTATATAGTATACACATAACAGATTTGTTATAGTATATAGTATACACATAACATATTTGTTATAGTATATATTATACACATAACAGGTTTGTTACAGTATATATTATACACATAACAGATTTGTTATAGTATATAGTATACACACGACATATTTGTTACAATATGTAGTATACACATAACAGATTTGTTACAGTATATAGTATACACATAACAGATTTGAAAAAACAATGGCCAAAACAAACGCTCAAGACTATCGTTTCTGCCAATTAAACCTCAGCAGTTGAGCTCAAAAATAAAATAGATGTAAAGTTTCGAAAAAGAGAGAGCGATATCATACACTTGAAAGGTTAAAAAGTAACCAAATGTGTTCCAAAATCCGTCTTAGAGTAACCACTGTAAAAGGATCACTATCTTAGTTTTGGGGGAATTTAGATTTTAAACAGTGCTATAGCTATCCGTTAGAAAAATTACTTTAGTATAAATTTATCAGCTGGTACAGAAATACCATTATTATATATAACATAGAAGACAAACTACGTACTGATAAGTTATTGTTACAGTAATATAGGGAATCTTAATTGACATCAACGTTCCTGCAAATTTAACGGCCGGTAAAAGCAGGCTTGGCGAAATAAGGTACGCTTAACGCATTAACTATCGTGGTGGTTTATAATATATTTCAAAGTTAGCGGTGAAACATTTTATTTTTAGGAAAAACACAACCTGGACAAAGAAATAAAAATGTTCTCACGGGTTTGAAATTACAAGCGAAACCTGTACAAAACTACAACAGATCAAAATGTAAAATCTCAATAAATCATAATTTTGCAAATGAATTTAACTAATGAGAAAAATAAATGAAGGGTTAAAACCGTTGATTTTATTTACAAAGTATCATTCCTGCTGTTCCCCCCTAACTCACTGAATGACTACACAACATTAATATCCAATAGTGTCTAGTTTGAGTGATCATTCGATATTAATATGCATATATGTCGGATTGGGTACACCTTCACACGTTGACATTCATAAGGTATTACGCCACTTCATTCATCTACATAAGGTAGGCATACAGTGGGTCGTACAGAATATTGTTGACCATAAACATCCCTAATCTTCTCACAAATGGCAACTCAGAATCTGGAATTGGTGTTGGAAAAGATCACATCAATACTGTTTACAGAAAGGATCTGGTTTGGAAACTCGGGGTTAACGTGGGAGGATTATAAGAACAAAGATGGGGAATATAACTACCCACAATTCATCGACTTGATGTATACATTACTGCCCGTGCCTGTAATAATCGTAATAAGGATCCTATTTGAGAGGTACGTACGAAATATTTTTTTCTGAAAATCTATCATTTCATGCTACTTACCGGTCAAATATATGTCAGTGGTGTAATTATTCAATGTTGTTCTTCTTCTCAATAAAATACAGAAACAAATTGTTTTAGATACATACCGCGTTTATTCCCTTGATTCTCACCTCTTAAGGTGAACATTTTTCTAGTGCAATGAATACCTTTGTTGGTAATTCATAACCTTATTACCGGACTGTATTAGCAATGATGAAGTAAAATGTAGACCTAGTGGTACTATGAATGTATGCAAGAGCATTTATGCGACAGGTATAAGCCTACAACTACATGTACATAAAATTAGCAAAAAGCAAACACGTGCATGTGCTCTGGAGTTGAGACCAGGACACTTCCTAATCTTAAAGTTAAACCTTTTTTAATCACTTATTTGATACTCGGATAGAAAAAAATGGTGAGACCAGGGCCCGATACTGTAAAACTTAAAATTTAAATAAGTCAAAAAATTTACTTAACTTTGGCTAATCCTGAAATCTAATCGGCTGTACAAGCAAATTTGAGAATACTTTTTTCAGATTTTAGTAAATTTTTAATTTTTAAGGTGTTAGGCCCTGAGTTGGTCTGTTCTGGACTTCCCACTGTGCAGAGAATGTAGTAGATGATTTTTGAAAAATGGTATCCATGCTATATGTATAGGCTATTGAATGTTTACACTCGAGTTCTTGGCGCGGAAAAGGACCGCGTTTGCAAGGGCGTTAATAGTTCAACATATACATTCAATGATATTTTTATAAAATATCCTTGTCAATGAAACAATGGTCATAGTTTTAAATATTTTTGCAATTCACGACAAATTACATATACATATATATATATATATATATATATATATATATATATATATATATATATATATATATATATGACTTTCTTACTTACCAGTTAGTATACTATTTATGCTAGACGTATAGTCGTAGTCTAACACTTGATTTGGATACATATCGCTTAAGGACAAATACTTGGGCTAGATTTTACATCTTGATTTCTACATTAGTATAAAGTACAAACAACGGCGTGATTTATACTTTGGTGTCATAATTGTTGAATAACTGATATACAATGTAATACTTGATGTAATATAAACGCATAAGCTCATCTTGGCGCGAAGCTGCCAAATTTACTCAATACTCTAGTTCAACTAACTTATAATGATTTAAGACGGGCGCG
Source organism: Atrina japonica (assembly GCA_030159075.1). NCBI lineage: Eukaryota > Metazoa > Mollusca > Bivalvia > Pterioida > Pinnidae > Atrina > Atrina japonica. The sequence continues at coordinate 129,972 of BROG01000576.1, read as the reverse complement.
CACACACACACACACACACACACACAGATATAGTTTATGCTGAAATGTTTTTGACCATTTATGGCATATGGTTGTTTAATATAATGACACTATTAATTTGGAAAAGATCTTCAGAAATATCAAAACCATAAAGTACACACTCAAATTTGAAGCACCGTATACAAATTTTCTTTATAAATTTTATATTTATGAAAATGATAATAACATGTATCCTGTTTAATCACATCGAAAACTTTTACAAAGATATAAAAACAAAAAACAAAAAATAGTTGAGCTTTATTTTGAAACTTTTTCGTAATTTTGGACCTCGAACGAAATAATCGACAATGTTAGATATTTCCGTCCGTCGTCTGTCTGCTGGTAAATACTGTATATTCGCTTCAAAAATATTTGCATCATTTGTTGTCAGTTGTAATGATCGATATGGTATGTAGATTTAAGTTCAAGTTTTTTTTCATTCATTCGATCGATTTTGAGTTATCTCCCTTTTTATGCTTATCAATTTTATGTTTCTTGCTCAAGAATTATCCATGTACAAATTATTGTTAATCTATATTTATGCACACAAGGGGCACAACTGTTATTGTCAAGTTAAGTGACTATCTAAAGTAATCACCTTATATGTATGTCCGTAGGACCGGTCAGTATCATGTTTAGTTGGTAACATTTCAATATAAATAAAAAAAATCTTTGTGAAAAGTAACAAGACAGTAGATCAAAAAACAAAACAAAGTATAAGCAAACAAACTAAAATATGTCTTTTCGTTTTTACTCGGTGAAGGTAAAACTTTGCCTCAAAATTTTATTAAACGTTTTAAAAACATCTTACGATGTTTAGTGGTGACGCGTTCGACTTGCAAGTGAAAGCCCCCGGGTTCGATTCCCGCAACTGGGTTATGCCGAGAACTTTAAAATGGTACGGACTGTTTTTTCACCAAATGTTCGGCGTTACATGTGAAAGTCAACAGTATTTCGGATGAAACTTTAAATCCAGATTCTGTGTCATAGCAAACCTGACACTGCATTGGCATCAGTCTAAAGCACAAGTCATAATCTGTGACACTTCACCTAAAGTGTCAAATAAGTGAAAAATTCAAGGTCATATTTAAAACAAGAAATGTATATAAAAATCACAGATACCAAAGTATTAATCGAAAGATGGTTTATGACACAATATACAGATCAGGTGAAAAATGGACATAAAATGAAAACTAGAGGTGGGAACAGGTGCCATGGGGGTGTAAGAATCCCCCTGTCGACTGGTCACACCCATCGTGAGTCTGTAGTTAAATCAAAATGAAATAAATGAGAAATGAATCCTCTTTAACGATGATTCAACGACTAATAACGAACAGGAAATTCAACATTTCTACTCGGTTAAACACTAACTGTAAATAATGTCATTCCACTTTGCGGAAAATTTGCAGAATGACATAAAATGCTAATGTGACAACAACTGATCAGTATATATATATATATATATATATATATATATATATATATATATATATATATATATGTGTGTGTGTGTGTGTGTGTGTGTGTTAATGATAAATAAAAGAAAACATTTTGTATTTTTTTATCTTTTACAGGTATATTGCATATCCCATAGGCATTTGGTGTGGAATATCCGAGAAAATACCCAGGAAAGCTGCCCGGAATCCATGTCTTGAGAATATTTACAGAGCAAATAGATATCCAGATGCCGGAAAAATCAAGGTTCCCGTGTATTTTTTATATTTCACTTCTCTGTTTTACCAACATTGCATAAAACAGATCAAACTTCAATTTCATAAAAAGAGTGTTAGTTTACTGTTTTCAGTCTGGAGCGATAAAAACTGATGAGACAGTCAATGAGAGAGAGAGAGAGAAAGAGAGAGAGAGAGGGGGGGGCACTTTTCGTAAAAAGGAAGATACAATGGAACCTCGCCTAAATACCACTTCCTTTCGGAAACCACCTCGCATTGCAGACCCACAAGTTAACTAAGTTACTTACAGAACCTCACTTAAGAGACCGTCTCACTAATCAGACCAATTTGAGTCAGTAAGTTAGGTGGTCTTAATAGCGATGTTCCACTGTACATTCCTAAGTACGACAAAATTATGTTAAAAAGTAAATGTTTTGAAGCAACTTACCAAGTTCATTCTCAATACAGGAACTTCATCGCCTGCAGAACATGAGAACAGAGGATATAGATGTGTGGTTTCGTAGGAGACGAAATCAAGATAGACCTAGCACAATGAAGAGATTCAAGGAGTCGCTGTACGTCTTGAAGAATTGTTCAATCTCAAACAAAAAAATCAACAAACAAAATGCAATCATACACAGAAATGTCAATTATTGAATTGCATCTCAGAAAACGCTATTTGTAATTGTTTAAGAATTTGTTTTCTAATTATATTTCTAAAGATATTTAACATCATTAATTTATTTGCTATCTCATTTATAAAATTTTAATGGCACATAATATTCTTGAATGATGGTAAATTGTTCATCAAATAGCTTCAATACTTGCACAATTTAAATGATGAAGAATACAATAAGACAATATTCAAAAGTCAAAATAAATGCTCAAGACGATCGTTTCAATATATAAGACTTCATCAGTTGAGTTCGAATTTTAAATACCGTGTTGTATATGTATTGTTCCAATAAAATTGGTATGAGACAAGGCCAAATTTTAACCTTAATGTATTTAAGAGTTACCGCAGTAAAAAGATGACCACTTTTGTATTTGGACGATGGAATTTAAAGGACTGGGCTATCTATATGTAATATCACTTTAGAATAATATTATCGAAAATTGCATTTGGTGTCAACGTCCCGCAAATTTTAAGGTTGGTAAAATAATCTTGTTCACAATTACTCTGTTTCACTAAATGAAATGTTTAAATACCTGTACGATAGCGGTTGTTGAGTCCTCTGTACCGATTGTGACGAGGTTTTGTTTGTCACTTATTTAATTTCAATTTGACTGTGGACTCACAGTGGGTGTGACCGGTCAACAGGGGATGCTTACTCCTCCACTGCATCTGATCCCACCTCTAGATTTCCAGAAGTCAGTGATTGTCCAATATTCGCCAGATTTGTATATGTATCCTGGACATTCTGAAAAATAATAATTTGGTATCTGTGATTTTTATATAATGAGAATGAGGTAAAAGAGTGAACACATTGCCTATTCCAATAACATATAGTAATGAAAATGACGTCACCGCGTTTTACGTAAACCTGAATGGAAATTTGCTGTCATTTTGTCACGTGACAATAGAACAGGATAATTAGTTAGTTGGAGTTATCTAAATACTATCACCTTTGTAGTATTGTGTAGTTGTCCCATTTCCATCGGTGTCGTCCCCAAGTCAAATTTAGAGAAAATATATTTGACGGATTTTGGCTATACGTTTAGATATATTATTTGGCCTTGTCTGATACCATTTTCTTTTTAGAAAATCTATTTAATCTTGTAACTCAACTGATGAAGTCTAATTGACAGAAACAATCGTCCTGAGCATCATAACTTTGGTATTATGTTTATAATACAACGATAAAGATGACACTGGTGCGGGACCTATTCTCGGACAGTGGCTATTGTCGGACACTTCTCTTTGCACGTAAATGAACAAGATTTTTCCAGATATTGTTAATACATCGTCAGACATTAAACATTAATTGAAACATGTTACAAACATCACGATTAATAATTCCACTACAACATTGTAATCGCTCATCTTTCTATCGTACTGTGCAACACAAGCCGGGAAGGAAGTGACGTCACCGGTTCAACGTAAATACTACTATTGTCCGACAATAGGTCCTCCTGCATCACGATTACGGCATTCAGGTTTGGTTTTTAAATGGGCTAAGTTTTTGTTTCGTATTTTCCACCAAAACTTATCAAATTATATTGCGTCTATAGGTAACCTATTGTGATACAAAATTTCAAAGCAATTCTATCAGCTGAACTGAAGATATTCTGTAAAAACTTCGATTTTCGTCTGAGAAAGGTCTTGCACCAGTATAACAATACAAATATTAATAATACCAAAGTTATAGTTTTACAAAAGAGGCCAAAACAAATGTTCAAGACGATCGTTTCTGTCAATAAGACTTCATCAGTTGAGCTCGAATTTTGATATGCATGTTTATACATGTATCCAGAAGAAAAAATGGTATCATACAAGGCCAAGTAATGAATCTAAATGTATTGCCAAATCCATCTAAGTACCTATAATATGATAATACAAACGTATCAGAACATCAATATGAAGTGGGCAAAAATCTACATTGTAAAGCATAAACGTTTACACCAGCACATTTTTGGCTTATATGAAGTGATTGCTACATATGCATACATATATTTTTTGTTCAGTGATAATTCCTATTTGTAAAACTTGTTTCTAAATTTGTATATCTTATGCTTACAGTTGGAGAGGCTTTTTCTATACAATCCTATTCCTGTATGGTCTTTATACCCTGTGGAATGTAAGTATCCTAAACTCTTGTTTCTGAGTATATATATATATATATATATATATATATATATATATATATATATATATATATATATATATATATAATGGAATTTCGTTGTATCGAAATCGGATGAGCCGAATTTAATGGAAAGAAAAATAAAATTTCGGTATAGACATGAATAAGAACAGAAATAGAGATGACGTAATATTTACATTTTTAAAATTAAATAAATATATGTTTTGCCATATGCTGTGTTGAATTATTTAAGAATAAAACTGTTTACATGTTTTGTTTTTAATCTAATTTCAGAAGCCCTGGTTTGGAAATATTCTACAGTGTTTTCACAACTACCCAAAACAGGTAACATAATCGATTACATCGGTCGAGTAGCAAGCGGAAGGTCTTTGGTTCGATTCCAGTACTAGGTCATACCTAAAACTTGAAAAGAAAATCGCTCGACATAAAGGCTGAAAAATCATGGTCCTCTCGGGTGAGGCTTGATGATTTCACCCTCAATATTTTAGATGGTATTCTCTTTTCTGTTTAGATCGGTCTATTGTGGTCAGAAGGGATGAAAGGGTTTCAATCTGAGAGAGCCATAAAATAAACAAGCAACTAAAAAGTGTAGTAAGTTCATCAACCCCTGAAGTCACTTTTGGACCTGTTCATTCCAAAGAAAGGTTTAGTCCACTGGCAGAATTCAGGGGTGTATGATTTAAAATGAAATGTTTATAATAATTTTACATGTAATATGAACTTGATACACCCTGAATTGTGATAGTAAACCATACTATATATTGATTTGGGCGAGTCTAAATATGACCACAGGGATTCGAGAGTTAATGACACACAAAATAATGCATATGAAAATAATGTGACTTTAACATATTACAGCAATGTACGAGATATGCGTAGGACTCAAGTTTCTTTCAGGAACACTTGTCAGACACTAGGCTTCAGTTGATACCTGCATATATCCTTTCAAACAGTGAATTTAAACTCCACTCTGTCAATTCAACACCAGAATTCTTCACTTTCTTTAACTGTCTGTAACTTTCATACGTCGAAGTAACCAACGTGCACTGTACTGTAGCAGCGTCTTTTGAACATTCGTTATTGCGCATTATCACTTGCGTAAATAGTCCGCGGAAAAAATAAAAGTTAGACAAATTATATTAACTGTCAGTATTAATTTCCATTTTAAATGATCGCCTTAATTCATGTTGTTGATTTGAAATCAATAAATGTTTATCTAGTCGAATGTAATTTTTTCTCACTTCTTCACTTTTTTCCGGGGACTATTTTTATTGTAGGCCTAATCAATGGAGAACAGTTGGCTCTTCCAGGAATTGTATGTACATGAACGGTTGAGCGGGAAATTTGAATTCCAATTATTAAATGGAAATAGAAAAAAGGGATAGCTTAAAGACATAGTATCTACGAAAATGGTTATTTTTTTTAGTCGGCAATTTTGCGGAAATATCGATGATATGACTGAATAATGATCTTCCACGTCGACACTTTTTTGTATAATTAGCGTAATTAACGGATAAATGCTGATTTGTTGTCGTCGTCTGTAAGAATCAAACTCATTAATTTATGCACAGAAACAATCCCAGAAGCACACGCAATGACCTAGATCGTAAATCAATCAATGGATGCTGAGGTAAGCACGTGTTGAATTTACAATTTCGACTTCGGCGTGAGATCCTAAATTTAGACGGTCCTTGAGGCTAGTCCATCGATCATGCTCCTTTCCATATTTATCTTGGTCTTGTTGTATTTCGCCAGAACTTCTTTCCGATTTCTTTTTCTAGCTGAATCTGTCAATTTAACAGGTCGGCCACGATTTGTTTTTGCTTTGGCCCATACTATCAACAATGGAAATGCGCATGCGCAAATACAGGTCACATATGAATATGGGCGGGCTTGCAAACGAATTTTTGTCGTACGACAAAAAATAAAAAAAAACGTGGAAAGCGGGAAATACAATAAAACTATACTTCTATGAATTCCAATTATCTCCAAATACTAACATATTTGACCCAAACAATTGAGATTGAAATATTGAGGAAATTGTAGATACTATGTCTTTAAGGAATAAGTAAATATAAGGATTCATCATGAAGCACTTCATGAAATTTGCCTTTGTCCAGTTGGCATTCATAAGCCCATGAATGCCAATTGACAGCAATCCAATACTTAAAAATACTGTATTGTGGTAAATAGGAAATTAGATTTTGTAGACATTACTGTCATGTTGGCACAGTTAGCTTGAGATTTGTCTTTTTATAATTTTAGAAATGTTTGTATTTCAGATTGTAACCATGGATATATTTTGGTACTGTATACTTGAGATTAGTTTTTATTTATCGCTGATGTGTTCGCTGCTGACAGATGTTAGAAGACATGTAAGTTGACAATAAACTGTGATAATGAATACTGTATACCGGGAAATTTTAGCTCCCGTTTATTTTTTGCATTTTCGTCAAAAAAAATGTATTTGAGAGGTCGAATTTAAAATGAAAGCGAAATTGTCTAGCTAGATGGGATGGATTTGTTTGTTTGTTTGTTGTTGTTTAACGTCCCACTTGTTTGAATATTTCACTCATATATGGACGTCACCAAATGCCGTTGAAGGGCTTCAAATTTTGGCCTATGCTCGGCACTTACGGCCATTGAGCAGTGAGGGTTCTTTAACGTGCCGACACCTACTGTGACACGGGACCTCCAGTTTTTACTTGTCTCATCCGAAAGACAGGAAACCAACATGCCGCTGGCGGGACTCAAACTCACGACCTCACGTTCCAGAGTCGAGCGCGCTACCGACTGAGCCAGGCCGGATCGACGAGATGGATATGTAATCTGTCGTAATAAGGCTATAATAACCAGGGCGAAAAATTCATAGTATACAGTATATATAAATCAAAGATGCATCAAAGTATAAATCGTTAGGTTCTAGAGAAAAAATAAACAAATCTGGTGAAAAATGGAGAAATACAAACGTGTGGAAATCCATGGGTGACTCGCATCCCCTGTCGACCGGTCACATGTCGAATTCACAGTCAAACTCAGAGTGGAGAATGAATCCTCGCCACAAACAGTACAGACTTTCAACAACCACTGTCGGAAAAAAGTATGTTTTTGTTCAATATTCACAATGTTTGCAGTATGCTATTCTATGGATGTCCTTGCAACTAAGTTTGTACCCACGAATAACATATCACTGTCTAATGTATTAATGACTGATGCAAAAATATCTAAATCAATTTTGGTTGTTCTAGTCACATTGATCACAACCGATTAGTACTGTTCGCTTATATTTATGCCCGCCAAAGTTAGTAATCAAGGGTAGTAACAATGACTTCACATATAACAGAGTAAACTAACTTTGATATTGATTCTAAACTTTTTTTCCCCAGGATTTCTATCAAATGGTCGTCCATCACACTGTTGTATTAGTTTTAATCTCATTTTCGTGGGGTCTAAATCTTGTACGGATCGGCACATTATTCATGTGTTTGCATGACGTCTCGGACATTTTTCTAGAGGTATGTTTGTATTTTGAAATTAACATATTATTTTATCAATTTTGAAAAAAGAAAGACGTAAAAGTAGATGCGATGAATGAACATAAATTTCGCGTGTGGCAAGATTAAGAACATCATATGCAAATCACAGAGAGAGAGAGAGAGAGAGAGAGAGAGAGAGAGAGAGAGAGAGAGAGAGAGAGAGAATTCAATTTAATGGTATTTCACTGTATGTATAAAATGCTTGAACGTGGAACAAGATGATAGTTAAATGTGAACAAATTCCCATGAGCCGATGGTTCAGTCAGCTGGGATGTCCTGGATGATACCGGACATTTTCTTTTAAAAAATTAATGACCTTCGCCAAACGCTCGGCATCAGAATTGAATGTCACAACTTCTCGGATGATGCCTAAATCAAGGTTCCTATCACTGTAGGCGTGTAATGTTAAAGAACCATCGCTGAATTGATAGTATATTCACGGGTCATAATGTGTACCACTTCGCCATAAACTCGCGACGTCTTTATGAAAGTGAGTTTTTGGCGAAACATGCGAAATTCTACAAAACAAACAATTATATATATTACCCGACTTTTTTTCGAAATCTCGACCTACGACACCAACTGCTTGGCTCCCATGTTCGACGCCCTAAACACTCGGCCATCTATGCATTGCATATGAAAAGACGTACCAATGGGTGATCGAAACTCAATGTCCATTATAATACGACAAATTAGTTATTCAAATGGTCTCAAGATGAAGAACAACAGTTGCAAATCCAAGTGTGAAACCAGGTGTCCGGAAGGATTCAGAATCCCTGCCAACATGCCACACCCGTCGCAAATGATCTATGAAAACCTATCGAGTTCGGTGAAAAGATCAAGGTCAGTGAAAAGGTCAAGCTAGCTGAAATGGCAGATACAATACATAGAATACAATACATACAATACAATTGTGAATCACAAACGGGATAGGATCAGGCGCCCGGAAGGAGTCAGCGCCATTGACAGCACGCTACACCCGCCGCAAATGTCCTACAGAAACCTCTCGGCATCGCTGAAATGGTCAAGTTCGATGAAATGGTCAAGCTCGGTGAAATGGTCAAGTTCGATGAAATGGTCAAGCTCGGTGAAAAGGTAGATGTAACAACGGTCTCAACACAAAAAACAATTGCAAAAACCAAACGGGATGGGACCAGGTGTCCGGAATGAGTGAGCGTTCCCTGTTAGCATTCATACATACACATCTCTAATTTTTCATATTGTTTCTATAAAACAAGCAAAATATTTAATTAATAAAATATCTATGACAAAATTTTTTACTTTTAGGTCTCTAAATGCCTAATCTATATGAAAAGTCAGATTGCTCTTGCGGTTATGTCTGTTATATTTGCATTTATTTGGATATTGACACGGATTGTGGTATGCCCCTATATGTAAGTATTAAACCTTGTCTGCTTTGTCTACCTGATAAATGTGATTTCAAAAAACAGTGATCGTTATTTAATTAACAACCATCGTTTTTACACTGTATGTAAACTTTCCTTTAGTATTATAAATAACATGTAATTTACATCTGTTATTTTTAGAATGTATGTAAACTTCCCTTTCGTATTATAAATAACATGTAATTTACATCAGTTATTTTTACACTGCATGTTAACTTCCCTCTAGTATTATTAATAACATGTAATTTACATCTGCTATTTTTACACTGTATGTAAATTTCCCTTTAGTATTATAAATAACATGTAATTTACATCTGTTATTTTTAGAATGTATGTAAACTTCCCTTTCGTATTATAAATAACATGTAATTTACATCAGTTATTTTTACACTGCATGTTAACTTCCCTCTAGTATTATTAATAACATGTAATTTACATCTGCTATTTTTACACTGTATGTAAATTTCCCTTTAGTATTATGAATAGAATGTAATTTACAACTGTCATTTTGCACTGTATGTAAACTTCCCTTTAGTACAGTAAACAACGTGTAATTTACATCTGTTATTTTGCGCTGTATGTAAACTTCCCTTTAGTATTGTAAACAACGTGTAATTTACATGTTATTTTGCACTGTATGTAAACTTCCCCTTAGTATTATAAACAACGTGTAATTTATAGCTGTTATTTAGCACTGTATGTAAATTTCCCTTTAGTATTGTAAACAACGTGTAATTTACAGCTGTTATTTTGCACTGTATGTAAACAACGAGGCATTGCCCTCAGGTTAAATATGATTGACTTAGGGTGATCAAATCTTCACATCTCCCTCATACCAGGGCAATACATGTAAAATATATTTTATACTTCCAGAATTATAATCGCCACACGCTACGCCGTTACAGATCACCCAACCCTCGTCCACTTATACACATTTGTCCCCCTTCTTGTTGTGTTGCAAGTTCTTAATGTTTACTGGACAGTGATGCTCATAAAGTATTTTAGGAGTACATGGGATACAAGCAATAAGGTGAGTCCATTCCAAGCTTTTTTTTCTATGTTAAGCGTCCGCGTGCTCTTTGGTTTAGGACATCTTATTTGAAAAAAACCACATACACAATTTTTAAATTCGGGAACCTCTGTTCCTTTCCTAGGAACATGGAATGACAATACATGTATTCTGTTTTGTTGGTTTGACAGTAATCAAATAAAATGAAGCAAATTATATACGGTAATACCATCAAATATTTAAAGTACTTTAGCCCACTCAGGGTGATGTAGCGTACTCAGGATACTTTAGCATACTCAGGGTACTTTAGCCCACTCAGGGTACAATAGCGTACTCAGGGTATTGTAGTCTACTCAGGGTGCAGTAGCGTACTCAGAGTACTATAGAATACCCATGGTACTTAAGCCCACTCAGGGTATTGTAGCGTACTTACAGTACTGTAAAATACTCAGTGTACTATAGCATATACAGGGTACTTTAGCCCAATCATGGTATTCAGCGTACTCAGGGTACTGTAGCCCACTTAGGGTACTGTAACATACCACGGTTACTTCAGCACACTCAGGGTATTGTAACATACTCAGGGTACTTTAGCCCACTCAGGGTATTGTGGCGTACACAGGGTACTATAACATACTCATGGTACTTTAGCGTATTCAGGGTATTGTAGCGTACTCGGGGTATTGTACTTAAAACGTCTTGATGTTGTTAGAGGTAGTGAATTTCTGTGCCACATAAAATATTTTCAAACAAAACAAAAAATTTATCCCCGGATAATTGTCTATGTTTTCATAAGTGAAAAGTAATCTGCGTTGTTCTCGAAGAATACATACCACCATTTCCACCACAGTTTTGACATTTATTGATCCTTTTCTACCATACAGAAATGTTTAGATATTTGGAGGAAGGGTTAACTATAAAGAAAACATTTCCGGGGAGGATGTATCACCTGTTAAATTTACATGCCGGTACTGGTTGATTATTTTACCAGATTTGTGACACCAGAGGCCGATTTCAATCATAAGTGTTGTAAGTGTTAAATTATAAGTTTAATTATTAATGACCTTAAAACAAAAAGTATCAGTTTTATCAAAAATAGAGTGCCCTAACTCACAAGTTACTCGGTCACTAGTTGAAAATGAATTTTAGACCTTTCGTAAAATGCAATGTCCTCCAAATGGAAGTATCAGTATGCAAAAAAAACCCAGAAAAACACTCTAATTTCACAAATTTTCGGCCACTTGGCCTTTATCAAGTGAAAGACGACAATATGTATATCAGTTACATAGTATTAGGTCTGCACAATACAAAGTATTCATTGTCTCGAATTGAAGGAGGGGTAAGGTCAAGGTTAAACTGTTCACCTGTGACACAAGGGCAAAAATTGAAGCTTGTTAATATTGTATTTCTTAAGTATTGTTTTGTGTACTATTCTACGGAACTTTAAGGCTTGAATATTTCAAAACTATTGAAATTAAATGGCCGTTCGATCATAAGTATGAAACAGACAAATAATGTTTAGATCTATTCCAACATTTACATATCCCACAATCACCTGCATATGCAGTTTATATTTCACAAATAATCCGATATGTCAGAGCGTGTTCAACATATGAACATTTCATATACAGAGGTAAACTACTCAGTGACAAATTATTGACACAGGGATATATCGAAAACTGCATTTGATGTCAACACTCCGAAAATTTTATGGTCTTGTATGCAATAACTCTGTTTCACTAAGCGAAATGTTGAGTTACCTATTCGATGGCGGTTTTTGAGACGTCTGTACCGATTGTGACGAGGATTCGTTCCTCACGTATTTCAATTTGATCTGACTATGGACTCACGGCGGGTGTGATCGGTCAACAGAGGATAGTTACTCTTTCATGGCACCTGATTCCACCTCTTGATTTCAACAGGTCCGTGTTTTTTTACCAGATTATCCTGGACATCCTATAGATTTATACTTTGGTATCTGAGATTTTTTTATATTACTTCAAAATATTGATAGATTTTATAGTATATTTATCGAATATATTTCAGAAAGTAAAAGATGCAAGGAGTTCCGACGAAGAGGAAAGTGAACATGAAGATTAAGTGTGATCTGAAAAATAACCCCAGAAAACATTCAGTGAAAATAATTCAAGAAAGCATTAAATCAATTAGTTAATCAAAATATCCATCAAATATCTGAATTTCAGGATATGCTTGAGGATTACGATTACGAATTAGATTCGTAAATTACCCACATCCCCCAGCTTACATAACAAACGAATCGACTGACTATAATCAATACGGTGCGGAGGAATACTACAATGACATGAAACTATTTTTTTCATTTGTGCTATCTAGAAAGATACGGAGTATGTTCAAGCAACCAGAATATATACTAATGCAGCAGTGAACTGAACTGAATGACGGATATAAGCGGCCCCTGCATACACGAGAGTCTCAGTCCTGATGACAGTTCAATTTTAATAGCATTGGTATAAAGTAGTTCTGGTGTTAAACCAAGTCAGTCAACGAAAACTGTGTACAGTGAGAAGTTATACATCAAATAAACTGAAAAACAAATTGTTTGTATGAGTGTTGTATTAGTAAAAAGATAGTCAAGGAATAAAACAAATAATCACTGTTGCCACTGCCGGTGGACCGTTTGAGTCCCCGAGGGTATACATAAACCTAGTACATGGTATTTCGGTACCAGCTATTTATACTAAAGTAATATTTGGCACTGCTAACACCATTTAAATCCTAAATTATTCAAAAGCTAAGATATTCATCTTTTTACAGTGTTTACTCTTAGACGAATTTTAAATAGATTTTCTAAAGAAAAAGTGGTATCAGACTAGGCCGAATAAGATATCTAAACGTATAGCCAAAATCCGTTTAAGAGAACCACTGTAAAAAAAGATGGGTATCTTATTTTCATAAAATTTCAAAATTTTAAAGAAGCATGTAAAGTAAGTTTTAAATATGTCTAGAGTTTGACTAAGTTGGCATCAGGGCACACACAATTTTGAATTCTTAAAGATAGTAAAATATTTGGTTTTTATATGCACGCCTTTCACCGCAGTAAATATGTTTTGCCGGTTCTCGTGTAATAAGTGCTGTTTGGTAGATTAAAAATCAAATGTACAGTCGGTGAAATGAGAAAAAAACTTTTAAAAACAAACGTAACTAATTATCACAACAATCAGCTGACAAAAATATCCATAAATAAATTTGGCATAAGGCAGCGAATAGGTGCAATAAGGCCAAAGTACAAAATACTGTTTGTTCGTTACTCTGTTGTTTTACCTCCCGCCAAGAATGTTTCTCTTATTTGGAAACATCACCAGTGAAGCAAATTTTGACTTGGACCCACTCACTCAAAACTTCTTGTTGTATTGTTGTTTAACGCCCCATTCAAGAATCTTTCATTCATATGGAGACATTAGCAAATACCGCTGAGATTCTTGCCTATGCTCGGCACTTACAGCCATTGAGAAGTGATGGTTCTTTAACGTGCTGACACCTCCTTTGACACGGTACCATGGTTTTTATTGTCTCATCCGAAGGACAAGAAAAGCCAACCGCCTCCGCCGAGGCTCGGCCTCGCGACCCTCAGCGTTGCCTGCTCAAAACTTAAGAATATTCTTAAGTCTGAGAATACCTTTAGCTTTGAACACTTAGTCAATCAGATTTCAGGATATGATGAAGATTGATAAAATTCTCTGACTTGAGTTATACTAAAGTTTTGAGCAAATGGGTCGTACACGTTGGACGTCTCGCGCACAACACGAGATCTCTGTCTAGGAGTCTCGTGACTTTCATTTCTAATGCCAAGCATTTTGGCGAAGGAACTGTCACGGAAATCACAGCTATGAAGAAGAACCGACAGAACCCAAATGTTTCAGGTGGATTTCATATACAATTTTTATTGGCAAAAGGGGAAAGTATAAAATTACTTAGAACGTCATATTTATAATCGCCCCTATTTCATTACACTGGGTATGTATTTCAAAGTTTTGCCTCTATGAATACCTAATGCCTACTCAGAAAAAAACAACAAAGAAAATATAACATTTTCATTAATTTGGATAACAAAACTTTAAGTCATAATTTGAATCTTTTATAATACATGTATCGTTTGTTCGTGTAATAATCAACTTTTATCAACCAAAGTTTTAAAATTGACATAATTCATCAGTAGGACATTTTAACACTGAAATATGATCTAATGATATATTTCGTTATCCTGGGACCTGTTGAATATCAGTGCGTAACTATATGATGACTGACAAATGACAGACTGTTAAACCTTTTTGCGATGTATAATATTTCATGACAACGCCGTCCTTACATCACTTTTAGGGCAATGAACTAAGAATTAGATACTGTTACTGAATGCAGATTAAAGGTCGGTATCCGTAACAAGAACTGTTGAAAATATATCATACGTAAGTTCGGGTTTTATTCATATCGTTACTTCGACATCCGATTAAACAATGTTGAGTTTTAGATGTAGTACTCCACAGTAAAATATTTCTGTTATCAAAAACAAAATGTCGAGGTTTATTTATAGAACAATGACCAGCTCAGTTGCCTTGATCGATGGACTTTACACTCTTTCCTGTTTTAAACTGCAGACGGCGATTTGAAACTCATATGATAAGCCATGAGTCATTTAAAACTTTGGGTTTACAGTAGAAAAATTATATTTTTTGGACAATTATTTGGAATACTATTTTCAATGCGGAACTACTATTTACAATAAGTGTAAAATGACTGCTAGCTGATAAATATATACCCAGGAAACTATTTTCTCATCAAGCATCGCCAGCTTGTGAAGACACTAGCCCGGCGCTCCCGAACTTAGTGAATACTCAAAATTTCAAGTAAATTTCAATGATATCCAG
Organism: Atrina japonica; assembly: GCA_030159075.1. Taxonomy (NCBI): domain Eukaryota; kingdom Metazoa; phylum Mollusca; class Bivalvia; order Pterioida; family Pinnidae; genus Atrina; species Atrina japonica. The sequence goes on along the minus strand of BROG01000576.1, from coordinate 114,604 downwards.
CTCCGGACGTTACGAACTTGATCAAATGCCCATATCTATTGGTAAATCATTTGATATAAAAATCACAAATACCAAAGTATTAATCGTAATGAAATTCGGGTCACAAAATACAAATATGGTGAAAAAATTAACACGGACCTCTAAAAATCCAGAGGTGGTATCAGGTGTCATGGCGAAACAGTCACATACAGAGTGTCAAACAAACAAGAGTTAAATTTTGTTGAATTAATAACATGAGATAAATATAAAACTTCTAACGTAAATTCATCTTTCAAGTAAGAGAAGCTTTAACCTTTTTTGGTATACTTTTGTAATTGGATAAATGTATATTTGTAACTGAACACGTCAAGAGTTTTGACCCATTTCGTAACTGTTCTATTTTCTGAAAAGTTCATGGAATCCAGTGCGTTCTTTTCAAGTACATTAAACTTTTCAAAAATCATTTATTTTTCGTTTCGTTTCACAATTCTATGATAATCACGTATGAATGACGAGTTTATCATGTACTTAAATTTTCGGAATTTTCCACTTTATAAACTACCTACTTTAACTGCTTTAGAGTTTAATGTGACAGTGACAATATTATTCAATAGGCCACAAGTGTAAATATTTTATTCTGCCATAACTTGTGTTGTTATACTACTCTCAAGCCGTGGTATAAACGAAGTTGCAGTTAGTTAACATTTACAAATAACCAACAGGGCTGTTTAAGTGACGTCACAAACACTCAATGACGTCATCACAAATCCTGAGATTGAAGTGACGCACAAGTTTGACGCGATCATAAAAGTCCAAACCCGATATTGTCTAGACGTGATGTAGGCTAATAATCCATACTACCAGCTATTCAGTTATGGCAGAAACAGATTCAAGAACTCTTGTAATTTGATTCATGTTTATCTAACTCTCGATAGTTAATTATCAGAATTTGAAAAGACACTCGGTAAACTTCGTGTCTTTCATATTTTGAAAATTAATTAACTCGAGTTAGATAAACATGATAATCAGCTAACACTTTAAAACATTTATTAATATTTTATTAATGAAATGTATATTAATATTAAATATTATGTATATGAAAATTAATGATATATATATATATTAAACGGTTACAAATAAACAAGTTTGTTCTCTCTCTCTCTCTCTCTCTCTCTCTCTCTCTGTGTGTGTGTGTGTGTGTGTGCTATTTAACCTTGAATTTCATCAAAACTTCTAGCTTTAAATATCAACAGCTACAAGCACTTAGCGTCGCTGTTTATCTCATTCATCATAAATTCCAATTCAAAACCTCTGGTCTTTTTAATATAATCAATATGATACGAATACCGGACAAGACAAACCGTTATCTCTGCTAGTGATATCGTTCGTGTTTGTTTAGCTCTAGGGGTGGCAGGGTAGCCATTAAACTAACACAACTTACATCTGTGTAAAACGTCGGGGAGGAAAAGTAAACAGCTATAGGTTACTATGATTATAGCAATATGACAAATATAATTACAATATAGCCCAATGGGAGTCAGTGAAAAGTGATAAGGAAATGTTTACATGTACATATAATCAATATTGTTTGTTTTATTTTTGTTTTATATCCGCCTTGACTTTACACTTATATGTTGATACCACCAGATTCTGTAAATCGCTACAAAATATTACCAATATTATACCAAATGAATGCAGTAAGGGTTATTTTACGCGCCTAATGTGACACGGGACTTTGAACTTAAGTCTCATCAGTAAGACCCATAACTTTCATTTCGTATGCCGAGCGCTTGGTGGATGAACAGTCTCTACCATTTTCAAAATGAACGCTCTATCACTAATAGATATAAAGTCAATCAATTTTATATTTTCAGTTTATCCATAAACGTATTGTAATAGATAAGTTGAAACTGATAGGTGGAAACAAAAACATTCGATCAAGCGAATATCTCAACACAACCTCGCAGACGATCGAGACTTAAAATCCCCCCCCCCTCTCTCTCTCTCTGAAAGGTGATCTTTTCAAAACTATCTGTCACATTATTTCTATCATGAAATGTTTCTAGAAGCTGTCAAAAATATCATTCTATGTATTGTATTAACATCACATCCGCCATTCAACCGCACTTCCATAAAAGAGCTATATCGTCCGAGACATTTTGAGACTTCTTTAAATTGACACTATATTCTTGCTTTGGTTTGATTTAACGAGCCACCGAACCCTTGCCACTCGTCTCTGTGAGGAAGGAAGGTGTGTGTGTGTGTGTGTGTGTGTGTGTGTGTGTGTATGTGTGTGTGGTGTGTGTGTGTCTGTGTGTGTGTGTGGTGTGTGTCTGTGTCTGTGTCTGTGTGTGGTGGGGTGTGTATGTGTGTGTGTGTGGTGTCTGTGTCTGTGTGTGGGCTGGTGTGCAGATGTGTATGTGTGGTGTGTGGGTGGGTTGGTGGGTGTGTGTGTCCTTCTTGAGTGATCCTTATTTCCAACTGCTCTTATAGATGCCACTACATGTTTACTTATACAATACGACAGGTACCTTCATGTGGAAGATTTGACGTTTGACCAACTGAACTGCGCTTCCTGTTTATATTAAGTATATAAAGTAAAAATGAAGAAGAACCAATGCAGCAAATTGTCCAATTACAGATTTTTTCGTTATTTATATTGTGTAAAGTAAATGTAATTATGCCAATCCACGAAGCAATATAACCAAAAACACAAAAAATAAACAAAAATAAAATTTGACCCTACAAACCTAAATCTGGGAAAGAGCATCTTTATAGAGCATCTTACACTCTAATGCAAAATGTCATTACATACATTTAACTCGACTTCCGATCTCTCCATCAAGACAATTTAAAAGTCATACAGATTTTATAACCATAATCAGCTTGACTCGGGTTACTAAACAGCCAATGACGAAAGTCGTACGATAGCATCAACTGATCATCAACACACTATTCATATTTTGTGAAACGCAATGCACTAACCCCGAGTTTCAAGTGTTGTAGATTTATCTCTCGTCATTCTCATTCTCTTGATCGACATCTACATTTGTAGACGGGGAAAATGAAGTAGTAATTAACTAGTTTTACAGTTTGACTGTCAATAATTACGAGAAACTTATTTGCAAATTCGACCGGAGAACTAGTGAAGTTTTAAATTCTAACTTTGAGAAAATGCCATCAAAACGCAGTGCGTTGCACATGTTGGTGTTGTTAATTTTCCTCGTCTTTGACGCTGTTTCGGTAAGTATGATTTTTATTTCAATGTGCGTTCTTGCATCATCCCTGATCCGCCGAAAGTTAAATGGGAAACAGATGGGAATATTTACTTAAAATGTTAATTTTCTCATGCACACTGATGTTATCAGATATTATAACAGTAAGTGATGTTACTTGACATAAACAGGATAAAATGATCTTAATGAAAATAAGGATAGCTGAAAATTTCGGATACGTTTCGTTGCGATCTTATCAACTGAATTGTGTTTACTCTTCTATCTGTGGCTGATAAAATAAGTAGCCCAGCCTTGTAATAACTTTATTTTAAATCTAGGGATGCAAAAATAGTAGTAAGATCGAGAAGGGAATACTTCAATTATGAAGAAAATATTTAGGACAATTTGCAAAACAAATCGGGCCACTTTTCGAATTACTCTACTTCTGTTCTAGGGGAAAATAGGAAAAACAAACAAATGAACAGATAAAAACAACAGCAACAAGAACAACAAGTAGAGAGTAAAATTAAACTTAACAGTAAATAAGATTAGTGAGGACAGGAATAGAAAAAAAGTTTGTATTAATTGGGGGTGTGTCATGAAATAGAGAAATCGACAGTCATCACTCATTAAGTTTTGTCGTAATTATTATACTGGTGTTTCCAAAGGTTATCATCAAAATATGCAAATTTGATAATACCCCAGCGAAACATCTCATTTACTCAAACTAAATTAGCTGTAAAGTGACGGTTTTTTTTATAGATCGACGTTAATCTATAGAGAAAAAAAACAGATCTGATGCGGATCCTTTCGTTTACCTTATTGTGTGAAAATTGCTTGAGAAACCCCGTTTGGCAATTATTCACTTGCAATTGATTAATTCAACTTTACTATTTGTATATGTACACCACAATGGACCTGACCTTATTTTCGCAAAATATATTATAGGAATGTAAGATTGTTCATGTCTGTGTATAGCACTAATGTGCTATTGTACGTCCAGCACAAGTAGTAAAAGTAAAAAAAATCGAATTTTTTTTTATTATAAACACAGGTAATGCTCCTTTAAATATGCGTGTAAAAGTATTTTATCCATTGCCTGATATGCGTTTTCAGAAAACTTACAGTGTTTCCTTCAATATATCCCATACTTCAGACACATCTTGGTGTCCCCCAATGGGTGATTTTCATTTTCAATGTATTTTTGGCTTCTTTACACAAACTAAATATGACATTGAAAACAAGATAAAAAGTTTGTTTTCGTTCACTGAAACAACAAGGTCAAGATTTCAGTATTTCCTAACACGCATTAGCTACTTCCACATTTGTCTGTATGTATAAAGTGCTGGACATTGGTCATTTACCGGTGACTAAATCTCTGAATTTGTTATTTCCGTGCGCACACGACTTAACGCTAATATTTCGCCGGTCGACTTATTTTATTCGCACTAAGAAGATTATATTCTCAGTACGTATATAATTGTAGAGCTTTATTTGATGTTACTTTGTCGTATTAATAATTCCCATTATAAATACTAACGTCACAAATTCATCATTTCGGTTTCCGAGACTCATGATGTACGTGTAATATTATAGACTCGTGAAAATTGAAACGTCCAGTTTTGTCGAGATTTTACCCCCATTTGTTTGTTTGTTTGTTTTTGTTGGTATTTTTGTTTGTTTTTATCATATTTTTATGTTGGGGTTTGGTCTATCTTTCAAGAAATATTTACAACATATATTTTAGCTAAACGAGCTCTTTGTCTTTGACCAAAAAACTAGCCTACATGTATATAGAATAAGATTAATATTTATTTTCGATAACAGTCGAATATATACAAATGGGCCTAAATAAGCATGTAGATTTTGATAAAAACTGGACATAATTTCAATGTTTCGGAATTGAAATCTGGACAAAATTATATTTTGGGGGACTGCTATCCGAACAAAATTTCAATGTTTCGGGATAACTCGAATAATTCAACGCCCTCTATCCTATTTCACTATCGTTTTTCGAGGAGGGAGCATCGGAGATCGTCGGAATATATAGACTATATAGGCAGGTGCCCTTTATACAGAGGTGGCATTTAATGAAAGTTTGAATGGAATGATATAAAACCATATTTTATTAATGTATCAATATATAATATTAACAATATTATGTTTAGTAATACGTTAAGTCAAACATATTAATAAGCCTCTATGAATATCATTAAATAATTATACAGGTGCCCGTAATGGGAGTCCTGTTTGTAGTTATCAAGCAATGATTGGATATAAAAACAAAACACCTAAATAACGACAGAAATATAACACGCAGTAAAATAATTGTGTACGAATTTTTATGAATTTGATAGTAAAGATGCTGAGTAAGTATCCTTCAATGACGAGTTTATCACGATGATCTACACTGTCTAGAAGATAAGTATATCGTAACCCTGAGCTGCGGTACTGAAGATGTTGTTGACACATCTTCTGTATATGCTCTGCCCGCTGAAATCATACAAATTTAATATTAATAAAAGGACGTAGTAAGACCGCTCTAGACTCTGACGCTCAACACAAGTGGCAAGATTAATGTTTCTTTTAAATGTTATAAACATAATACCAAAGTTAGAGTTTTGCAAAATATAGGGTCAAAACAAATGATCAGGACGATCGTTTCGGACAAAGCATAGCCTAGATATATTCCTAAATCGGCCTAAGAGTAACCACTGTAATAAAATGACTATCTTAGATTTTGTAGAGTTTAGAATTTAACTTTAATTACGGCTTTCCATTCGAAATGTTAGGCGTATAAAAGGGACATTAGCTGTGCTTTGCAAAAAAAAATCACTTCATTTGTACTACTTAGATTGATATACAATAACAATATAAAACATCTCAAAGTATAAATCTATAGGATGTCCAGGATATAGATACAAATTGGGTGAAAATGGACAAATACGGACCCCTGGAAACCAAGAGGTGGGATCAGGTGCCATGGAGGAGTAAGCATCCCCTGATGAACGGTCACACCCGCCGTGAGTCCACAGTACAGTCCAAATGAAATACGTGAGGAACAAATCCTTGTCACAATTGGTACAGACGTCTCAACAACCGCCAACGAAAAGGCAATTCAACATTTCACCTATTGAAACAGAGTAATCGCAAACAAGACTATTATACCGACCGTAAAATTTGCGGAAAGTTGACATTAAACGCGGTTTTCGATATCAATGTGTCAAGAATTTGTCCGTGAGTAGTTTACATCTGTATATGAAATGTTTATATGTTAAACACGCCCTGGCATATCGGATCATTTGTGAAAGATAAACTCCATATGCGGGTGACTGTGGGATATTACTACTTAAATGTGGAAAATTTACGACGGGAAAGCCGAAATCGTAGCGTTTGTCGTATAGATTTGTAGCCAATTTCCCGTCTGTGTATATAGTAAGTAAAATGTCTGAGTATGAAGCGTGTGTGCTTGATTCTGTTATATAATTAATTTCTAGTTCGCTGGGATATGTCGCATTGACATATGTATGAAAATTGTCGTTATGAATTGACAAAATGTCGTCGATATATCTAAATGTCAAATTAAAGGACACCGCTAGCTTTTTTTTTATTCAGCAGTTTCTGAATGAAGTCTACTTCGTATGAATAAGGGAACAGGTTGGCCAATAAAGGGACATAGGAATGCCGACAGTTTGTTGAAAGACCAGGTCTCCGAACATAACAAATAAGAATTATACACAGGCATTGTTTTTTTTTATATTCCTATATATCTTAAAGTCAGGTCCAGTGCCGCATGCATATAAAAATAGTAACGTCGAATTAATCATTTGTAAAAACAAAAAATAATAGACAAACTGGGTTTCTAAAATAATTTTCACAAAATATATAGGAAGTTAAGAAGTTTTATGCTTGTTTATTTTTCTTTTTTGCTATTGTACATCAATCTAAGTAGTAAAAAGGAAAGAAAAAATTGAAAAATAACACTCAGATATAACCCTAAATCACTAAAATAAAAAATTGATATACCTAAAATGTTCACAGAGACGTGTTTTTTTTAAGTTCTTGTCGGTATTTTGTGTCCCCCAAGTTTCAGGAATCACCTTTAACATTGAAAAGGTTTTCTTGGCTTTCTCAGATAAAACAATTTTGAGATTTTTAACGGAAATTATATGGATACATATATACTGGCTCTCTTGGCATCATCACTTATTTTGTAATGTTCTGTAAAACGATATGTTTCCATGGCACCTGATACCGCCTCTGGATTATTTCCAGAGGTCCGTCTTTGTCCAGTATTCACCAGATTTGTATATTGTATCCTGAAGATTAATACTTTAGTATCTGAGATTTTATATTATTTTTTTTTAAAGAGACACGCAAACATTTATGGTCGACGCTCGCTAGCTTTTCTGTCCGTTTTTTTATTCCCTTCAATCTTAATAATAAAGTGTACAATAAAAATATCGAGAAATATTTTTGATACTTATGCATATAATGATTTGTAATATTTTTAGCGTGTTGAAAGTGGTGGATACCTGTGGATGAAATTGATCGACTTTGTCAATCCCAATGGAAAAGGTAGTAACGGACACCCTTGCGACGGAAAGTTCTTTTTCAGGGGAAGCCCATGCGATCACAAATTCACTATATGTGTCGACGCATCAAGCGGGTAAGTTATTTCATTGATAGATTAAAAGTTATTGATAATGATTACAATGTGTCTGGTGATGCTGCTTCATATGAAAACGACGATGAGACTGATAATGACTGAAATATTAAAAGCCCATGACCGGCGATTTACGCTCAGTAAGGTTGTTAATTTTGATTTAAATGACAATATGCTTTGCAAAATGTTTATATTAAGTTATTATCTTCCCATTAATTATGCTTCTGAGTGATTCTCTGTTTTCTACTAATCTGAGATGATTTTTACTCGTAACGACAATGAATACAAACGGGGCTGCGTAATATTCAAGGCAACCTCAGATGAATAGGTTCAACATACAGGTCATTGTTATCTCGTATCCATCACAACTCGTACCAAAGTCAATTGGTTGACTCGTACCCAGGTTTTAGCTGGCTCATGCCAATCGGTTAACTCATTCGTGCCAATCGCCTGTTTGATTGTATAATTATTTATGAAGGTATAGTTGTATTTACCAACAAGGTAATTACCATAATACCGTGACTTCAGAAGTACTTCGCTGACAGAGGTATTGTCCACTTCATAAAACGTGATAGGCGGATTAGCCTTTTGATCATCTTTCGGATGATTCTAGTCAATTTTTAGTTATGACAGTTTTTATGGAAAAAAAAACTTTATATTCTCCACTGGATACGAGTTGAGATGGACAGGAATTGAGATGGGTCCGAGTTTACCAACATTCCACAAAGACGTAAACACGTTGCCATACAGGTAGCAAACAAACAAAACACAAAAACAGACAAAGAAGAGAGATAGAATCGATAAAGAAATTGTGTTGTACGTTTATGAACAGAAATAGAGCATTGAAATGCTTTGAGGAAGGAAATGAAGCTGAAAACAAATTAATAATTTGCCACCCTTCTTTGAATTTCCCCTGAAGCAACCTCAATCTGTCAAGGTTATTTATATAACACTTCTGTTCAATCGTGGAGTCTCAAGATGGTCAGAGAATACCAATACATTCTTTTGTTTTTATCTGTTTAACTTGAAAGTGATAAAAGTATATGTATAGAAATACAATATTTTTGTTTAGTAAAATGAACAATTGCAGTTTTCGATAAAATACTTCCCATAATATGTTTGACATACTTTCCGTATCGATGTAACAGCAGTGAACGGTACGCGTGCGATTGCTAATTAGGGGTGTTTGTATCACACATACACTGTAATTTATCATTTTTTGACTAATTGCAGTGTATGTGTGCACTAGTTTTGATCAGTATGTCTTTAAATTATATAATGTGTGAGTCGGAGAACTTTTTACGATATTTCATGTAGTTCAATATTAGCCGGCCATGGGCCTTTAAAGATTTGTTTAATCGTTTAATGATTTACTTAATCATCTTCATTTTCTTGATCTTCATCAACCAAACAATAAGTCATCGTCATTATCGTTGTCGTCTTCACCATCATAATTATTATGATTGCAATCATCATCACCATCATCTTTGCCGCCGTCATCATCATCAGCAACAGCAGCAGCAGCAGCAGCAGTAGTAGCAGTAGCAGCAAAAGCAAGCCTTAAAAACTCGTATATCCCCAGCAATAGGGCGACTGATAGTACTAATATAATGTATTTGTTATCGATGTAGAGTTTGATTGCAGTATTTCTGTAGTTCTAATAGTACTAACAAGATGTATTTGTTATCGATGTAGAACTTTATTACAATATATCTGTGGTTGTTCTGATAGTACTAATAAAATGTATTTGTTATCGATGTAGAGTTGTATTGCAATATTAATCTTGTAATTGTTCTGATATGTGTCCGATCCCTCATGTTAAGTATTCTTTAGATGCGTTGTGTCTTTTGTGATCCATCAGAGAACTGTGGTGAGGAATTACAAGAACGTTTTTTCCAAAACTTTGATGTTTTACATTGCTGTAAAAAAATTGTAATTATTATTTCTCACTTATACATATCACCATACTATTTAATTCTAGTGTTGCATGTTTTTGTATTGTTTAAAAATAAAAAATAAAAATCTAAAACAAATAAAAGACAGCTAAATATAATACTTGTTTTCTTATATGTTTGTTTCAGGAGTAATTCTGTTAGCAGGTGCCCGTACGGACGGCGAGATACAGGTGAAATCTCGGATAGGAACAGTATGGCGTTCGGCTCCGTTGTAGGTAGACTGCGCAATCCTACAACCTTTAGATTTAACAGATGGCCGGTAAGTCAATATCACATATATCAGTCCGGGTAATGAGTCCATAAATATCTTTATGACCATTTTTGAATTACAGTTGATACCTGTATGAATATCCTTTCTATGTATTCTAATTTTAGTGTTTTGAAAATTTAGTGTTATTGATTTTATGGATCATATTGTGCAATCATGAATTAAACTAGAAATTTTGTCGACATTACTGTTCTGGTGATATCTAGCTTATGGACAATATGATATTAGTTTTTAGGCTAGGCAAGTTCGATTACAAATATTTTAAAGTTTTTATAAACATGAGTGTACCATTGCGCCTTGGTAGACATATACAAAAAAGATGAGTATCAAAAGGTGGGTTTTGTTATAGCAGGTATTAGGTACTTATATCAGAAGTATGCAGACAAAGTATAAAAAGTGCTGTAAACGATTTTACTGCTTTATTCAAACTTAAAGTAAGAAAAAATTAATAAATTTCCCATGTACATTTGTATATGTTAACCCTACGATAGCAGAGTGCCTTGAATTTCAGCGTCATTCGAAAACCTGTGATTTTCCGAGATTTTGGCGAATGATTGATCATATATTTTCTGAAATATATCAGGTAACTCTGTTTTCTTGTGTGTTTCTTTGAATTGTGTTTTAGGCCATAATGTTTCATTCATATGGTGGCGACCAGTTTTTAAGGATGGAGAACAGAACCCGGTTACAATATAGCCAGGGGAGATAATCGGCCTTTTAAAACTTTCTCCAGAAATCAACTTGGGTTCCAGCGGGATTCAAACCCACGCTGATTAGAGGTGAAATCCCTAATGTTTTATTGCACGATGCTCTAACCATTCATGATAATTTGGCAGTAAATAATATTTGACATCGTGACGTAATCCATACAAGAAGTAATATACACTAACTTTCAGTTAAAATCTGTAAACAAATGTTTTACAGGGTGCTGTAAAAATCAAAGTAGAAATTTGGGATGTGGATGGTAATGACAATGATTATGTTGACTTCCTGAAGTTGATCTACACCACACGTCCCACAAAAGGAAATGCATATCGGTATTTTCTGAGATCCAGAACAAGGTAGTGTCTGATTAACTTTTCACATCTTTCTATTTGCTTTGTTTTCAGTCTTTTTAGTATGTTTTTGTGTATATACGGGGATCTTGTTAAACAATATGTAGCCCCCCCTCCCACGAATGTTAGATAGTATTTTGGAGCACGACCACATACAGTGACTTCCTTTGGCCAATGAGATCTGGAGCTGACTGATGAAATTTTCACCGAGCTTGACCTTTTAACCGAACTTGACCTTTTCACCTAACTCGAGAGGTTTCCATGAAACATTTCGACCAGTGTGGCATGCTAACAGGGTATGCTGACTCCTTCCTGACACCTGGTCCCATCCCGTTTTGGATTCGCAATTGCTCTTCGTGAAGAGACCGATTTGATATAAACTGTCGTACTCTAATGCGTATATCAATTGGTACCTCATCATAATACATTAACTTATGAAATTGCATGTGTATCATAACCTCAACATGTCAAATATTGGTTGGTTTTTATATATGATATAGATAAGGTTTTATTCCATTTCATTTTCACAAAATATACTATACCCACTGCCATATGATATATCGAAAAGTTTATCAATCAAGTCTTCTGGTTGGCAAAATGATACAATATATCGAAAAGTTTATCAATCAAGTCTTCTGGTTGGCAAAATGATACAAATTCCCGGAAAATGACGTTTTGCGGTTATCTCTATCATTTTGCCACAGTTACTGGTAAACAGAAGTTTATTGCTTAGTTATATTGTTTAGTTATATGGTGGTGGTCAGTATTTAGAAAATCCGATTACAATATATCCTGGAAGAGACCATCTGGCAAAGTTTCCCAATAACTCAGATCATGTTCCAGAGGCTTTGAGAGGCGATGCCATAGCCACCCAGCCACGGAGGTGCATATTATTTCACCGAACCGTCTGTAAAATTTACAAAGATCTAAACAAATTTAAGATATTTCAAGATCTCTTTTCACATAAAATAAGGCATGGTACCTAAGGGTTTTTATATTTATCTGTTTTCATCGTTTTGCAGAATGAGAATGGAACTGAAAGTTTACTGTGAAGCCGGTTACTATGGTAATGACTGTGCTACGTACTGTGTGCCTAGAAACGACAGTTCCGGACATTATACCTGTAATCAAATGACAGGAAATAAAATATGCAATAAAGGTATTGTCAAACAAACAAATCTACAGAACAGTGCCACAAATAAATATGTCAGCCATTTTTCACATAGCTTACTATATTGAATTTAAAAAAAAAAAAAAATAACCGTTAGAATTAATCCTTTTGAAAAGTAATGTGTTTAGAGCAAAGTCCAATTATTTTCATCAGATTTTTATTTCAGATTTCTTTGAGGCGTTATCTCAGAGAAGTAACGTCTTTAGCGGTAGTTCTTTTGTTGACGCCAATTATAAACAAAGAAGGGAATAGTACTGTTACTTTCACTTTTCACTTACAAATACAGTGAAACCTGTATATAGGGGTCACCGAAGGGACCAGAAAATATTGACCTCTATGTGCAGGTGACCCTTATAAACAGGTTTAATTTAGTTGAAGTATGCAGCCAAGGGACTTGAAAAACTGGCCTTTATAAACTGGTGATCCTTATATAGAGGTGGCCACTATAGCAGGTTTTACTGTATATAACTTTTCGTAAAAAGAAATCGATACATTTAAAACTTCCAAACCCCTCTAAAAAGAGGGTCCATAAATAAATGCGCGAAACTTTCCAAGATTTCAATAAATATTATTCAAAATTAACATTAAGTAACATTGAAATCTAAAAGAAAATGCCAAAAGTTGACATCTGATCGTAAATACAAAGATATTACTCATATGATGTCTTACCGTTTTGCCATGAACTTTATTTGATTTTAAGTTAAATAAGGGAAGCATACATAACTCATCAAACCCTGAAAAACAATTTACTCATCTATAAATCAATGAACTAGACCAGTTCAAATGTCTTTAGGGGTGGATGAGTTAATGTGTTTCTATGGTCATTACGGATAATATATTATTCCGCTGTTTTATCAGCTCTACATCGATCCTGAATTCGAGCTTAAAATATTATAAACATAATAACAAAGTTATAATGCTCAAGACTATCGTTTCTGTCAATTAGACTTCATCCGTTGAGCTCCAATTTCAAATGTTTGTGTATTTTCTAAAAAGAAAGTAGTATCATACAAGGCTAAATAATAAATCTAAATGTATAGCAGAAACCGTCTAAGAGTAACCACTGTAAATAGACGACTATCTTAGCTTTAGAAAAAAAAATGGAATTTATCAGTGCCAAATATTCCTTTAGTATAAGATCAATAATATAAAACATCTCAGATACTAAAGTAGAAATATTTAGGATGTCCAGGACACAGATACAAATGGACAAACACGGACCTCTGGAAACCAAGAGGTGGGATCAGGTGCCATGGAGGAGTAAGTATCCCCTGCCTACTGACGATTTCTTATTGACAGAAACTAACGTCTTGGGTATTTGTTTGGTCTCTTTAGCAAAACTATAACTTTGGTGTTATGTTTTTAACATTTTAGTCAGTATTTAAACATGAGGTTCTACTACTTGTATCATTACTTCACCTCTTTATGTCGTATTTTAGGATGGAAAGGTATCGATTGCACCGTGACTGTAGATGCCTGCCTAAGTTCGCCATGTCAAAATGGCGGTATCTGTCACAGTAATCATAATGGATACGTTTGCGTCTGCGCAGATGGATATGAAGGTAAAGTTTTCTTTTCCTAAACAGGTCGATTCAGATTTAAAGTTGTGAGATTAAATGCATGGGAATTTTCCTATTTTGAAATAAACGTTGTTTTAGATAAAGAATATCTATTCATTATTATTATAATTATTATTATTTCCATGTGATAAGACGTTAATGCCATAAATTTTCAAATACCAATAACAAGAGATAATGCCTGTATGATTGCATGAAATAGTATTAATATACATAGTCTGTTTTTGCAAGTCATGAACCCTTTCAACCCCAAAGACCATAATTGACTGATCCAATACAATAAGGAAAAGCAGAACATAACGATACTCGGGGGTAAAGGGTTACAAATAGTCACAAACCCTTAATGTACTGATATAACTTACGACATTTAGTAAAACGGTTGGATACCCTTTTTAAAGACACCGAAATAAAAAAAACATGAATATGATTTTTTTTACTGGATTGTAACCGAATTAATACATGCCATAGTGCATTTGAATAACAAAATGATCGAGAAGCCTCATGTTATGAATGGAATTATTTTGTTTAAAATATATCACATTTAATTCAAGCCGAAAAAGTTAGGATAAACTTTGTTCTACTGTAAATATTTAACATATAATTAAGGGTACATATATATTTGACGTCATCATTAGCCAAGCCACTTACAGAATTTTGCCTTACTTATTGATGCTAATCTTATTTCCAGGAATAAACTGTGAAAGTGAGACTAACGAATGTGAAAGTTCTCCGTGTGCATTTAATGGAAATTGCACTGATATATTAAATGGATTTAAATGTACATGTACTCTTGGATGGACGGGTACAACCTGTGCAACTGACATCGACTACTGTGTACCACAACCATGCTCAAACAATGGTTCATGCATTGATGGCGTCTCAGATTATAAATGCGTCTGTGGAACTGGATGGACCGGACCAACGTGTTTAGAAAATATAAATGAATGTGACAATAGTCCTTGTTATAACAATGCCACTTGTGTTGACACCAAAGGTCATTTCCGGTGTATGTGCCCAACTGGATTCGAAGGTGAGCTCTGCAACATAGATGTAGATGAATGTAAAAATAATCCATGTCAAAATAATGGTGTGTGTGAAAATAGCCATGGTTCCCATAAATGTAAATGTAATCAGGGCTGGGAGGGCAAGTTTTGTCAGAATAATATAAATGAATGTTTATCGAATCCATGTTATGGAAATAGCACTTGTCTCAACAAACAGAATCATTTTACATGTGCTTGTCCAAATGGTTGGACTGGCTTAGTTTGTGAACATGATATAAATGAATGCTTATCTAATCCATGTTTTGGAAATTCCACTTGTGTTGAGGGCATTGGGCAATATCAATGCATTTGCCCTCCGGGTTGGACGGGCTCCGTTTGTGAAACTGACATTGACGAATGTTCCTCTTCACCTTGTTTTGGCAATGCAACATGCAAGGATGACAAGGCCAAATTCATTTGCGCATGTCCTGTAGGGTTTTCCGGTATTCATTGCGAAACAAACATTAATGAGTGTCTCTCTAACCCCTGTTATGCGAGCGCAACATGTGTAGATGGCATTGGGGAATTTCGGTGCGAGTGTGCCCAAGGAATGACTGGCGTGCTTTGTTCCATCAATATCAATGAGTGCGAGTCCAACCCATGTTTCGGTGATTCAAAATGCATTGATGGTATGAATGAATTCACTTGTAGTTGTAGTAAAGGAATGACTGGACGTTTATGTGAAACAAACATCGATGATTGTCTATCTCATAGTTGCTATGGTAACGCCACTTGTGAAGACGGGATGGATGAATATTCATGTATTTGTCCCATTGGAATGACCGGATCTTTTTGCGAGCTAAATATTGATGATTGTGAGGTGAACAGTTGTCACAAGGGTTCAACGTGCGTTGATGGACTCAATTCATTTTCCTGTGTCTGTCCACCTGGATTTACCGGTTCTCTCTGTCAGGAAGACATTAACGACTGTCAGTCAAATCCTTGTTCACGGAATTCTAAATGCGTGGATTTAGTGAACGGATTTTTTTGCGATTGCTCCCATGGATTTACCGGGGTTTTATGTGAAATTAACATAGATGAATGTGCATCCGAGCCATGTTACGAAGGATCGACCTGTGTTGATGCTATTGATGGATTTTCCTGCATCTGTTCCCCTGGAAAGACTGGAGTTCATTGTGAAACAGACATTAATGAATGTGAATCTAGCCCATGCTTTGGAAAATCAACATGCGTTGATGAACTGGATAACTTTAGGTGTATTTGTCCAATAGGATGGACGGGAATGCATTGCATCGAAGAAATTAATGAGTGCATTTCAAACCCTTGTTTAAATAATGGTACTTGCATTGACCAAGAGGGAACTTTTAGGTGCGTGTGTTCAGACGGAATGGACGGTTTCCTATGTGATCAGGATATCAATGAATGTACTTCAAATCCTTGCAAGAACATGGGCAAATGCACCAACGAAATCGGATCCTACCACTGTAGTTGTTCGAATGGCTTCTCGGGACTTTCATGTGAAGAAGATATCGATGAATGTCTTCAAAATCCATGCAGTGGCAATGCCACTTGTACGAACATCATAGGATCTTTTAAATGTTCTTGTGATGACCACTGGACAGGTATTCCTCTCTCTCTCTCTCTTGCCACTGATTTCTTATATAAAAGGAAGAGCTGATGATGCATGATAAGCTTTATCTTCTCAAATTCAATATATATCTTCTTACGCTTTTATCACAGCGTATCTAGCCATTTTAAGTTACTTTAGTCGGGACATTTTTTCTCAGTTGATCTCTACAAAACAGTTAGGGCCAAATGCTTAAAATTGGAATATATAACTCAATGTGCACTTAAATTAGCAGTGTTGATCATTTTGCTTTGTCCGCGTTGCGCTAATTCATGATATATATTTAATATATATAAATATCAGATACCAAACTATTAATCTTCAGGATGTCCAGGATATATGTATACAAATCTGGTGAAAATAGACAAACACGAACCTCTGGAAGTCAAGAGGTGGGATCAGGTACCATGGAGGAGTAAGCATCCCCTGTTAACCAATCACACCCGCCGTGAGTCCACATTCAAATCGAAATGAAATAAGTGAGGAACGATTCCTCGTCACAATTGGTACAGACTTCTCAACAACTGCTATCGAACAGGCAACTCAACATTTCATTCGGTGAAACGGAGTAATCCCATACAAGGATATTATACCGACCGTAAAATTTGCTGAAGGTTGAAATGAATTTACTGAAGACTCCGTCCGCAAATCGCAACGACATTTTGTCACTACCATAGGCATTTCGTTAATAATGATGCATGCAGATATTGGTGTTTTATTAGAAATTGTACTGGGACTTAGTGGTCGCAATTGGTATGTTAAATGAATAGAATAGAAGAACAGATGAAATGGTAAATTCAGTTCGGATTTTATGGCGCTAATTCATAACTGCACTATATACTCCATGAGCTATAATTGCACTTAAATCATAAAACGCTGATATAAGTTCACACACAGCATCTCTAAGGTATAGTTTACAATATGTCTCTTGACCCTTAGTAAGCAATTTTGCATATTGGATGGGAACTCGGGTGACCTTTCGCCTCTTGTCTCACTTGGTATGGCAACGAAACTACTCTTTTATCTTCGGCTTTGATATTTACTCATACTCCATAATTCATTCGACAAAATATACACATGCATGTCTTTGTCACGTGCCTGGTTTCTTTTTTTCTTGATAACAAGCTATATGACACGCCAAAATTACACGAATGAGTTAAACGTATATTTTCTCTTTTAAAATAAGTATTTCTCCTTTATATCTAGTTTTTCTTGTTAAATCTAGTTTTTCGTTAATAACCTTGACTACTTTTTCTTTATTAAATCTAAGTTTCCTCCCGTTACTTTGAATACGAGAAAAATCATTTAATGTGATTTTTGCGTGTCATGCGCTCAATATATAGTTGTTTGTTCTTTGATGATGTGTACGTATTATATCTCGCATGCTTTTAATAATGAATCGGAACAATGGCCTCTAAATAATGCTTCGCACTGCTTTTTGCTCTTTAATAAATGTGATGCTTTCTAAAATGCACGTTGCTATCCAGAATTATGAATCCTGTATTTTTTTGTATTTTACATATTTTCAATGGTTGACTATCCGGCATTCGATATAGACAATGCAGTTTGTTATAGAATAAATCTAACTTTAATTCGCTATTTGCTGACGTTTTGTTATCATAATTTACTTTACAAAGCTTTACATGTACTGAATATCCGGAAATCTTTGCGGGATTTTAATTTCGCGATATTCAAATTCTAAATTTATTCACGAGATGCTATTTTCGCGATTTCGTATGCCCATTTCGTTATACTATTAATATACTTTACGTGATGATCTTATTTTCGCGAACGAAAGTTCAAGCGGCATTACGCGTAAATAAAATTCTTGCGAATAAAACGGGATTGACAGTATTTATGATAACGTATGTAACGTAAACCGTTATATTATAAATTGCTGCATTACAGTGAAACCTCGCTATTAAGACCACCTAGCTAACTGACTCATAGTGCTTTGATTAGCAAGATGGTATGTTAAGAGAAAATCTACACTTATCTAATATATATTAAGAATCTTTTCAATGGAGTGAAAATCTTTATTGAGAGTTGGTCTGCTATGCCAGGTGGTTTTATGTGACGTTTCATATATTTCATACATTATGCCATGGAGATACAGTAAAACATGCTCTAGCGACCAACTGGTCACATAGACAGTTTTATTGTTGTTGTCCCCAATAGTACCATTTGTGTACAAACATCCTGTATATAAAGACCACCCTCCCTAAAAAGACTGGTTCTGTTATATCCCGAAGGGGTCTTTATATACCAGTTTCACTGTATATGTTTTATACCTAATTTGTATCATATATAATCCTTTATATAACAAATTACATGTATTAATATTTACCGAGTTCAAGGTTTGAAGTACATCTAACTCTTGATTTATATTCGTTTTTTCCCTTTTCTCAGGGATTCTGTGTGACAAAGAACTTGACGATTGTCATGGCAACCCATGTGAAAATGGTGGAAATTGTACGGCACTAACTGATGGTTTTATATGTGAATGTGTCGGAGAATGGACAGGACCCACTTGTGGTGAACGTGTGAAAACAGTTAAGAAAAGTTCTCAGAGTATTTGCACTGATCGAAAAGGTAGTTTTCACTAGTCTTTATATATATATATATATATATATATATATATATATATATATATATATATATATATATATATATATATATATATATATATATATATATATGTATATATATATATAGATATGTATATATGTATTTGCATGATGAATGCAATCTAAACAAAAATTACTCTACATAATGATGTGGGGGATGATGATGCTAGAATGTTTTTTTGGTTTTTTTTCTTTTTTAATTTGTATTTTCGTTTTGTATTCTTTTTTTCGAAGGCAAGTTAATAATTTCTCAAAATCCGGTCTTATCTTGTTAAACCTAGTAAAATATAATCAAAGTATAGGTTAGCGCGAAAACGAAATATTGACCACATATATGAGAATCCGTGAAAGAGCAGCTTCAAGACTGAAATTTGATCACGTGATTTGTTGCAATTGATTAAACAAAATGGATTCTCATATATGATAAGTAGAGATTAAAAACTTTCGTCGATGATCACCATATATAAGTATACCAGGTTAATTTGGAACATGTTTACAAAAAAGAGTCTAAATTAAATCATAACAGGGGAGACAAGCTTCTTTTTGACACAAAAAATATTACAGCTTCAGTAATGCATGCAAGGTAATAGATTTGTACAACCTATTTTCAAAAAATAGACCGTATTGTTTTGGTTTTTGGCAAACCCGGATGTGCCACTTTACCTTGGTAGATCTGTACATGTATTATTTCTTTCTGCTCTTCAGAAAATCAAAATGACAGCACTGGTATGTCAAATTTGAATTTCAGGTCCATCGGAGATCGAGGTGGATAAATATGAGTGGACAAACAGTGAAAAAGACACATTTGTATCTACTCTGAAATCTTTGTTATACAAGTATGGAGGACTTGCTACAAACACTGTAACAATTGATGCTTATATTTCACAAAAGCAAGATGCCGGGTAAAATAATGTATTTGTTATTTTAAACATTTTTTTCTTTGAACTTTCAAAGTCATTTATTGATTTGTTTTGGCACGCGCATACAGGTATGTTTCTATAATAAGATGGCGGAGCGGAGTAACCTTTCGATTATCATACGGATGACTCACTCTCCAAGCTGCAGAAATGTGTAATTTTAATCTTATGCTTGATTTACCTAAAATTTAAACTCGTCCAGGTCAAAAATGGGTTCACAAGACTCAATCCCGCCAGGTTATATGGATTTTACTATAGTGACACCCTTATGAATTTCTCCCACCTTGGACATGCGCATCCGTTGTTTTTGTCAAGCCAGGATTTCTCTACCAGAGTATAGACAAATAACACGCGCTATGACGTCACAATATAATTTTTAACGTAGGACTTCTATGTGACGAGGATACAGTGTATTAAACGTGCATTAGATTTTATTTATATGCAAAAATATGCATTTGAAGCATCAGTGGAAGAAAATAATCAAACATAGTTGTGATGAGCGGAAAGAAAAATTTCAAACTTGATTTCAATCAGATTGCTACCACCCAGGTGAAGATTTCCTTTTATCCACGCAACATACCGTACGTAAGATTCTATTAGTCTTTCCGATTAATGGCACCTGATCTCACCCCTAGATCTTCCGATGACCCACCAACCAATATGGCTTTTTTATCAATTTATCAAGTAGGTGAATAACATATCATTTTAGAGTTTATATCACACGAACTTCACGTGATTTGTTTATGTTTAGTATCAGCTTCAATGTTAAGGGACGTGGAATTTACATCATCTTTTTGATTTATATAGAAACAGACGATGATAAATTAATGAGAGACCAAAGGAGGAAATATTGCAAACTGCAAAATCTCTATATCTGATAGTGATAACCCGATTCTCGAACCTCATTCATGATTTTTCGGCCTTTTAGTTAGAAAATATTAGATTTTTAAATTCGCCCAAAATTTTGTTTTTGAATTATTGTATTTTTATTGTATTGAGAAATTCCCACTTGCACTCTAAATGAACATTTTTGTTTTTATCTTTGCAGTACCTTAAAATCTGTTGTCAGCTTTAATGTTTACGAAAATGGTGATAAAATGTGTGCAGACGACATCGACAAATTGTTTATGAAATTTAATGCAAATGAGAAATTGAATCTCCGACAGATTTTATCGGAATCTTTGAGTCCAAGAGGTGGCAGTCTAACAACTCCTCAAGCTCAAAAGGTATACTGAACGAATAAAAATATTTATAGAAATATTGCTTGTAAAACAGAAAAAGACTCATAGTAGAATTACAGGTGCTAAAAATATTAGCACCTGTAAATAAAATTATTTTATAGTAAAATATATAGATATATGCTTTCAAATATTACATACACTGTAAAAAAAATTTAAAATCTGTACAGTGGTATATCATAGGAAATAATGAGAAGAAATGTTGTAAACCCATTCACTCCTTAATATCTGAGTGGTATGCTATTTTTCTATTATCAAGGGTCAGTCTATTATGTTTTGTAAGGGTTGGAAGGGTTAATAAGACATAATATGTAATATGATCTAATGTCAAATGAATTTAAGAATAAAAATATAGTCGGTTGGTAATTTGATTGTAGATGTCAGTAAAAATAATAAAATTACCGATGAAAGATAATTTGAAAAAAAAGATCTAATTTAAAAATAAACACTGCCATTTTATTATGTCAGAGTATTAGAAGTAAAATTAAGAAACAAAAAGATTAAGACGATCAAGTTAAGTTTGATTTTACAAGGGTACCTTTAAAGAACTCTTTCATTTGAATTGGTTGGGAGGTGATATCGTAATGGTCACCAAAATATGTCGCGTACTGATGCAAGTAAACGAGACCACAAAAGTCAATACAGCTCATCTCATTCTGTGATGCTGACATGTAAAGTATATGGTGAAACTGTAATCCGTTCTAAGATACAAACCGAAAATCTATCCTTTAATTGATTCACTTTTGTGTTTATTGTATATGTTATAATTAACGAAGCATTCCGTTTATTTTTACCAATACATTTTGAGTACGTTTTTTTTTTTTTTAAAGTTGGCTAATGTGTTCAAAATGTTTTGTTACTGGCATTTTTCAGTAAATTTGATTATTTGTGTATTGGAAAATATTAATAACATAATACCGAAGTTAATGTTCAAGACAGTCGTTTCTGTCAATTATACTTCATCAGCTGAGTTCCAATGAAATTGGATTTTCTAAAGGGAAATTGGTATAATACAAGGCCAAATAATAAATCTAAATGCATAGCCAAATCCGTGTAAGAGTAACCACTGTAAAAAGATGACTATTTTAGCTTTTGAAAAAAATAGAATTTAATGCCGAAACATTACTTTAGTCAATGAAATGTGATTTGTACAAACCTTCTTTGACGTATTTACACATGGATGAACTTTTCTAGACAGCAATCTTTTATCGTTTGCGGGATAGAAACAAGCTTCGTCTCTCCCCATACATATATAACATTTGTATAGCTTTTTATTGATATAATGATCATATAAAAAAAACAATGATAAATGTTACATGAAAAACTTAATGTTTTTATGGTTATTCATTTTCAGAGCTGGATAAAATCTAACTTGTATCCTGTGATTGGTGTGGCTTTAGTCTGCTTCACAGTATGTGTTTTGATTGTGGCATACTTGATTGTACGAAAAAGGTAATTAAGATTTTAGAGGTATTCCTTAATATTGACTTTAACGTACAAAACATTGAATGTAAATGTGTTTAATGTTTAAAAAAAATCAGGAGAGAGAGAGAGAGAGAGAGACAGACAGACAGACAGACACACACACACACACACACACACACACACACACACACACACACACACACACACACACACACACACACACACACACACACACACACACACACACACACACACACACACACACACACACACACACACACACACACACACACACACACACAAGCCTTGTTCCGGGTGTTACCCGTATAGATCATAGGTCGGTTTGACGAGTCTTAGACCAAAACACAGGCGTGATAAATGTCACCAAAGAATGATTTAAATTTTTGTCTACTTTCACTACTTGTAATTGATGTACAATGACAAATAAGGGGTATACTAGTACACAGATAAAAAATATCGTATATTCCTATATATTTTGTGAAATAAACAATTGAAAAAGTGCCAAACCTGGGTTTCTCAAGCAATTTTTACAAAATATATAGGGATTTAAGATTTTTTATGCCTTTGTATACCTTTTCATTTATTAATTTTTTTATTTATTTTTTTTATTGTATAACAATCTAAGTAGTAAAAAGGAGGTAAACTGAAAAATACGTCTAATGTCCCTTTAAGGACGCCACTGTATTTGAAAAAAAAATATCCTAGGTTAAAATTTGTGACACGTTGCCAATAGCTCTTGATGCGCCATAGGACAACAATTCAACAATGACATAATGAAAATGGAACTCAAAGATTAAAACGTTCAACTTGAAAATTTGGGTTAAGTAGGTGTTTGCACTTTGAACGTATTAAATTCATTGAAAAGCTAAAAGTGACATCTTAAGTGGGTTACATGATGATATGCAATGTGTTATGATTGTAGAGCATTGAGACCTCTTTGAAGAAATAGTATGTCCATTCAAGATGCACTGAACTGCTTATGTCTGTCAATATAAGAATACAGACATTTTCGTTTGAAGACACTGTAAAGCGTCGCTTATTAAATAACTAATTCTATTTAGAGAGTACGTTTCAATTATCGTCTTCATTGACTTCCCGTCTTATACTGAATGAAGTTCCATCGAACAGATATATATACCATAAATGTGAAAGAAAACGTAAAGGAAATTATTCAACAATAACAAATCTGACAAATCTAACAGAAGGGCGTATCAAATATAATCTTGAAGTGAGGATATTTGATAAAATTGTATCTGTTGTAGTATTAGTAGAAGTAGTATAATAGTAGTGTTAGTAGCTGCAGTAGTAGAAGTATAGGTCATAGTAGTAGTAGTACTAGTAGTAGTAGTAGTAGTAGTAGTGGTAGTTGTAGTAGTAGTAGTAGTTATAGTAGTAGTAGTAGTAGTAGTAGTAGTAGTAGTAGTAGTAGTAGTAGTAGTAGTAGTAGTAGTAGAAGTAGTGGTAGTAGTAGTAGTAGTAGTAGTAGTAGTTATAGTAGTAGTAGAAGTAGTGGTAGTAGTAGTAGTAGTTGTTGTAGTAGTAGTAGTAGTAGTAGTAGTAGTAGTAGTAGTAGTTGTAGTAGTAGTAGCAGTAGTAGTAGTAATAGTAGTTATTATTATTATCATTATTATTATTATTACTAGTAGTAGTGGTAGAAAGTCGTAGTAGTGGTGATGGTGGTGGTGGTAGTAGTAGAAGTAGTAGTCAGAGGTAAAAATATAAGTAGTAGTATTAGTAGTAGTAGAAGTATTAGTAGAAGCAGCAGCAGCTGCAGTTGTAGTAGTAGTAGTAGTAGTAGAAGTAGTAGTAGTAGTAATTGTAGTAGTAGTAGTAGTATTAGTTGTAGTAGTAGTAGTTGTAGTAGTAGTAGTAGTAGTTGTAGTAGTAGTAGTAGTAGTAGTTATTATTATTATTATTATTACTAGTAGTAGTGGTAGAAAGTCGTAGTAGTGGTGATGGTGGTAGTGGTAGAAGTAGTAGTCAGAGGTAAAAATATAAGTAGTAGTATTAGTAGTAGTAGAAGTATTAGTAGAAGCAGCAGCAGCTGCAGTTGTAGTAGTAGTAGTAGTAGTAGCAGCAGTAGTAGTAGTAGTAGTAGTAGTAGTAGTAGTAGTAGTGTATTATTATTTTAGTTGTTTTTACGTTCAGTAGGATGTAGTAGTTGTAGCTTCACTTTTAATTCAGTGTCAATAATTAGGCAGGACAATGCATTGAGAGCCTGTATCAAAAGAGACGGGAATATGTCTATCATCGTACCGCCCAACTTGTGATGTAACATAAACAATTAATACGTATAGAAAATTAGAATTAGAATTAATTATTTTCTCTTTTTTTTTGTTTCAGGAGGCGAAAGCTAGTCTTGAATAATGGCGGTTTAAAAGAAGGAGAATCAACAGATGAATTTTCTCCAATTTCATTTGAAAATGTTTTATATGCTCAATCCAATCCAGGGGAGAATTCCAGAATGAATATGGACTATAGTTTCGATGAATAATATACAGTAGTCTATAGGAGAAATGGATTACAACAATGTCAATTTCAGTTTTAAAATTGCCAATAGCAACATATATGACACGCCAAGAGAACACAAATTCTGTTATATGTGTTGATATTTACTTGTTGAAGTTTTGTTCATGTTACAGAATTCAAAAGTACAAATTTTCCTGTATTTTTCATCCGGATCCCTACGTTACAACAATTTTATAATGTGACAATCAATCTCAATCCGTTATGCCGTCATTTCCTAAATGTTTTTACCCTAGTAGGTCACGTGATAAGCGACGTTATACAGAAACAACCTTCCATATCGTGTTCCCAATATTTTAACTTGTTTTTAGTTTTATCAAATATATTTGAGTATGTAAACTTTTTAGTATCAGAATATTTTCTTCTTTGCTGCCTCCAAATAAACAGGAAGATGGTGCAAGGAGTGTCAGTATTTGACATTTTTATTTAAATGTGGTTAGAACATCGCGCTTTAAACCATTAAGTCAATAACCTCTTGTGAGTGCAGGTTTGAGCCGCGCTGGAACCTAAGCTGATTTTGAGAGAAAGTTTGGCGGAATACTTGCGGAACTGGCCACCACCGTATAACTGAAAGAAAATGTGTTGCGTAAAGCATTAATTAGATATAAATACTTGACAAAAGAATTAAAAGATTACATATTGGAAACATATCAAAATCTGACCTGAAATACACATGGTAGTCATAAATGTATATTGGCCCTCTAACATGTCATAGAATAAATGTGTGTTTGTAAATAATATATATATATATATATATATATATATATATATATATATATATATATATATATATATATATATATATATATATATATATATATATATATATATATATATATATGACATTCTAGGCTTTACTGTACACTATTTCCCTGGTCGCATACACTGTAACTTAGCGTGGCACCTAAGTCCTGAATAAGTTGCAGTGCAACTACACCTATCTAGCACCTCGACTTAGTTGCCAAATGACGATGGACTCCAAATGCAGTTAATATACAAGGACGACTCTGGCTAAGAGTGTCCGAGTTCCTGAGAGCGAGAGAGAGAGAGAGAGAGAGAGAGAGAGAGAGAGAGAGAGAGAGAGAGAGAGAGAGAGAGAGAGAGAGAGAGATATTTAGCGTTGATGCAATTCCATTAATAGCTCACATACATTGTACAATTATAATGCACAAAATCATTATTTTGATAAACTTGTCTCATTTTGCAGTGTATCTATTTTTTTATATTATTTTATATAAAAAATGTCCTTTCTTGAAGGGCAATGTACATGTATCATATATCAGAATTAAAAAAGGAAAATACCTACGTAGCATTCAGACCATTTGTTGTATATACAGATATGATCTGGAAAATTGATTGTGTATCATTCAAGTCTCAATTTTGTTTTATTTTTTATTTATAAAAAGCTTTCAAAGGGTTCAAAAGTGTTCTTAGATCATCTTTAGGTGATTCCTTGTCCAAAATACGTTTGACATCATCTTAACTTCTGATAGGTTCTAAGAATCTCAGAATCTAATAAGATGGCGGTGCAGTGGTAGAGCATTTGACTCACAAACTGAAGTTCCCAGGTTCGATTTCCGATTTCACGTCATACGTAAGACTTTAAAGAATTTAATGACTGTTCCTTCAGTGAATCAAGATTCTTTTGGATGAGAATTAAAACCAAGATCCCTCACTGCATTAGCCTCAGTCCATAGCAAAGGTCAATATTTGTAAGAAAGCCTAACTTTAAGCATAAGAATAAAATCTCAGATACTAAAGTATTAATCTTCAGGATGTCCAGGATATAAATACAAATCTAGTAAAAAATGAACACGCAAATTTCTGGAAATCAAGAGGTGAGATCAGGTGCCATGGGGGGAGTAAGCATTTCCTGTTGATCGGTCACACCCGCTGTGAGTCCACAGTAAAATCCAAATGATATACGTGAGGAAAGAATCCTCAATTGGTCCAGGCGTCTCAACAACTGATATCGAACAGGCAACTCAGTATTTCATTCAGTGAAACAGAGTAATCGCACACAAGGATAGTACGTCATGTAGCACTGCACGTATGACACATTAAAGAAACCTCTTTGTGTTGCTATATAACCTTAGCAAAGGTCAAAATTTGTGGCACTTCACCTAAAGTTGGTGACATCTTTCATATTAATTAAAGACTTTTATGGGATAAAAAACAAGAAACAACAACAACAAAAACAAACAAACAGCAGGTTCAGAGTTGGATCAGCATTATTGGGTCACACATTAGAAGTGACTGTTCCTTTGTCAATGCGCATATTTGAAATTTTGAGCAATTTTTTAATTGGCAAAAATCAGCAGAATTCATTCCGGTGGCTGATTAGTGCCTTTTCGTTGTTCGAGAGTAAAAAGGCACCAATGATAGTCCTCTCAGTACGAAAGAACTAAGGTCGAGAATTAAGAAGTAATATTTGTCATACTCTCTGGGTGAAAGTACGAAACAACAAAAAACAACAATCCACTATTGGTCATGAATATAACAAAAATTATTTCTGGTAGACAAAATAAAACCTTAAATCTTTAGGTTTTCTTTCATTAGAAGAAGATATTAGATAGTATTCTGGATCACGGCCACAGACAGTGACTCCGTTTCACCAATCATGCTTTTCACCGAACTTAACCTTTTTACAGAATTTGACCCGTTCATCGAACTAGAAAGGTTTCCATGGAACATTTGCGACGGGTGTAGCATGCCAGCAGAAGACGCTGACTCCTTCTGACACCTGGTCTTATCCCGTTTGGGATTCGTAATTGTTCTTCATGTTGAGACCATTTGCACATCTAATGCGTCGTGTTATAATGGACTCGTTTTTTGATTATTGATTGGTACTCCTTCAATTTTACTTTCCATACAGAACTATAACCAACTGAATATTTGAGAATACCAGACCTGTTTCCTTCAACAAGAAAATTGATAGTATATCCAAAACAATTTACATGTATGTTTATATACATTTGGGTCAAAGTTGCCTAATATCACGAATCTGTCTACATGTATATATTAAAAGATTTCCCTCGTTCTCTCTATCCATTTTTCCCGTGTGCTCCCAATTAACTATCTTAATTGTGACTATGGTTTGAAAGTTGTGAAACAGAAACTGGCACTCGTTCTCTTAAAAAATGTAAATCCCTCAGTAGTCTTGTTAATATTTTCCCTATTTAGAATTTGACCTACATACATTTTGATAGTGTAGAAACTGCATATCGTTTCAGATTTTTAAATTCTCAGCAACACACTTTTCTATTTATATGTAACACTCAAACTAAAGGTGATGAAGTACTGATGAAGTGGTACTTAGCCTAATGTCCCCGTATTTTGAAATCTTGATTGCATCGTCTATGTCACTTACTGCAACGGACAATGACAGGTCTCTATCACTTGTAACCCGTATGCTGTTGCTCAGCTGTAGTTGTTATTTTCGCTAAACACACACACACACACACACACACACACACACACACACACACACACACACACACACACACACATATATATATATATATATATATATAACATATGTTACATGTTACTTGTGTATTGATATACTGTTATCATATAAAAGACATTTTATTAAACCTTTTTTTAATCTGATCTGCAATATATACCCTAATTGAAGTGGAAATATGATTTTGATTATTCTCAACAAAAGTGGAGATGGTTAAAAAAAACTTCCAATGTATCAGTTTAGATTAATGATAACAAAATGTCTACTTAACGTCCATTAGAACAGGATCTATTTGTTTTAAAGTAAAAATGAAGAAGTACCAATGGATAAACCAAACTCAAGTCCATCAGAATAGAACAAATTAGATATGTAAATGGTCTCAAGAAGAAGAATTGCGAATCCTAAACGGGATTGGACCAGGTGTCCGGAAGGAGTCGGCGTCCTCTGCCAGCATGCCACACCTATCGCAATTGTTACATCGAAACCTCATGGAAAAAATTCGGTGAAATTATCATCAGTTACTTGTATATATGATTGGCGAAAGAGAGTCACTGTTTGTGGTCGTGCTCCAGAATACTATGTAATATTCCTGAGAGGGGGACTTCAAATTGTTCCCCGTATCGACTGTCATGTTGTAATTTTGAATTTACTGGGTGAGTGTAAATACGTAACTTACAACATGATGTAAATTTTGTATTTACAATATGACATCGACCATAAGACTTCTTTAACGATGCTTTCAAGCGTTCAACAACGTAACCTTGTGTAAGTAGTTTATTGGCGAGTCGTTTCGCTCTCAGAACAAAATATTCATAAGAGGAGCATGCCCTGGCATAACGTATAAATTGTGAAATGAAAACGCCATAGACAGGAGAAAATGGAATATTACTACTAAGAAACGGGAAGATCGTGATATGGAAATTAAAAATGTTTTAGAATTAGAAGTATGATAATGTCTATACACAAGTTTTAAATAGAAATTTAATTACTTGAACTTATATGATTTGATCTAATAAATGTAATGAATGTACAGCTCAAAGAAAAAAAGTAGCAATTTTAACAGATTTTGATAAAAGGTATTTATACATGTTCATCAAATGTGTATAAATTGTCCGATTCACATAAGATGGCGGTTGGAGTAACCTTTTGATTATCATACCGATGATTCTACTGACTTTTCGGTTACCCGCATATGGAGTTTATATTTCACAAATGAACATATATGCCAGGACGTGTTCAACCTATGAACATTTACTATACAGAGGTAAACTAGTCACTGACAAATAAGTGACACAGGGATATCGAAAATCGCGTTTGATATCAACGTTCCGCAAATTTTAAGGTCGGTATAATAGTCTTGTTTACGATTACTCTATTTCACTTAGTGAAATATTGAGTTTCCTGTTCGATGGCGGTTGTTGAGACGTCTGTACCAATTATAACGAGGATCCGTTCCTCACGTATTTCATTTTAATTTGACTGTGGACTCACGGCGGGTGTGACCGGTCGACAGGGGATGCTTACTCCTCCATGGCACCTGATCCCACTTCTTGATTTTAAGAGGTCCGTGTTTATCCATTTTTTTATCAGATTTATACCTATATCCTGAACATCCAAATGATTTATACTTTGGTATCCGAGATTTTTTATATTATGACAAGCTGTACGGGAAAACGTTTTATTCCTCACTGAGTACTCATTTATGTATAGTGACAAATAGGAACAATTACTCTAGCCATTGTAATTTTAATGTTCTGCTCTATCACATAGAATTTAAACTCGCCCAGGTCAAAAAAAGGGTTCAAAAGACTCCAGCCTTCCAGGTAATATGAATTTTCCTATAGCTCCGTATCAATTACATGAAAGTACATTGTATATATATATATATATATATATATATATATATATATATATATATATATATATATATATATATATATATATATATGTAGATGTAAATTCGATATCAAGTTACAATTTTAAGTTTGATTGTAAAGGTAAAATATTTTAATTAATAATCTGACAAAAGTGATGATATTTTTATTTTTCTCTACATGTTTATGTAAAACCACATTTTTTTTTTCAAAACAATCATGAAGAATAATTTACTTCGATGAAACTTACACCATAGACTCAAAATATATATTGCTTTCCTTATATATTTGGTGATAATGTGAAAATATTTCTGTTTTCAAGATTTAGCAATTTTAACAAAATATTAAATCATTCATGTCACAATTCCCTATTAATGCATATTGGAAAAAGAGATTAAATCATTGTATCCCACAAAACCTATCAGTTCTATAAAAACGAAACAATGGAAATTTATAACAAAACAAACACAGAAACTTTAAAACGTTTATGGCCAATGCTGAAAATTGTAAGAAATGACTTTGTAATATTATTTTGAAAATGTGGTTTTATATGAAATATATCTAAATGAAATAAACAATTCCTTAACATTTTATCAACCTGCTCACAGTGAGAAGGATAGTTGTTTTGTTACACTTGAGCGATTGTTATTTCAGGCAGAGGATAATTGATTGACTTGAACTGCTGTTCAGTTGAAATAAAAGGACAGTGTCCATTTGATTTTTATTTCTGGGGTATGATTAAAGCTGTCATCTCAACTTTTAAACAATTTTTAATTAAAAAAAATCATTGTTTCTCTTCGAGGTACAGGTGTGAGAGATGAGGCGATTTCTGTTGATGTCATTTAACAAAAATGTCTACCTGTAGAGCAAATAATAGGGCGTGTTTAAAAAGCAGTATTGTTTTGCTTTGATTTATTGCTTTGAATTACCTTTCAACTTTGTAAATTAATTATCAATGAAAATAGTACACACACACACACACACACACACCTATTCACGCGATACACGTAGAATTTGTTTAAGTATACAAAGTTCAAGCTTATATATTTCCCCATATATTTTCTCTAAACCAGTCGGATTCTTATCTATATTACTTAGTCTTACATTACTCAATCCTTAAATTCCTATGTATCGTAATAGTGTGTTCCTTGGCATCGTTTAAGGACAGTCTGTTATAGTTGGTAGAGTTGATAGGACAAAGATTAAGTTCACTTATTAACAGATGGCGACTACTCTAACAGTAAACAAGTCGCGGCAAGTCTATACTGGAATCCCGTTAGTTTGCATGTACTTATTTAATATATCACATCTATTTTTCAAAATTTAAACAGAAAACAAGAGGCTCATGGGCCACATCGCTCACCTGAACAGTGTTGGTATCTTACAAATATGGAAATCTCAATTTACATATTATTTTAAGACTCTTTTGGAGTGGAGGACACTAAAAAATGAATGAAATGACAAAGTCAGGTAAGACGTGAAAAACATGTCAAAAATTAATAACACGAAATTGAATCATACATCCATGTTAATCATTCAGATGCAACTGGTTTTTCAATCCATGCAGTATTTTTGGAGAAGAAACTTTTCAAAGAGGTGTACCCCTGAAACCTATTTACCCCACCCTTTGTTGATCTGGGTACATCCTTCTTGTAAAGCGGGTTTGAAGAACAAATTGCCCCCAGCTACCATCACTTTTGTAGTTTTAAAAAATTCATAAACAATTTCAAAAATTAAATTTAAGCAAAATTCTTTTCAGAGAGCATTTCTCTACCTAATTACAGGTAAAACACACAAAATGAATGCATCATAATGAATAAAAGGGGAGAAAATCAAGAAATGAATGAAAACTGAATGAAAATGACAAAGTCTGAAAAGACGTCAAACGTGTCAAAAATTTATTTTCCAGTTTCTACAAATGTAACTAACTTGAATCACACAACTATGTAGATCACTCAGATGCAGAGTTTTTTTTCAATCCATGCAACAGTTCTGGAGAATATTTTAAAAAAGAGGTACCCCCGAGGCCTATTTTGCCCCACCCTGGATCCAGCCCTGGGCCGATTCCGGCAGAAATGAACAACTTGGTAGAGGACCTTAAGTACTAGCTTCCTATAAAGTTTCATCAAAATCCCTGAAGCCGTTTTGGGGAAGATGTGAAAATGTGAAAAACTAACGAACAGGCAGACATACGGACTGACGAAAGGTGATCAGAAAAGCTCACTGAAACCTTCTGTTTAGGTGAGCTAAAAAGATGAAAAAGTGTGTTTCAAAATGAAACAAAATACATATAATATATGAAGATATCACTAACGGAGACAATAAAAAGGTACCATATAGTCATGGTGATTTTGAATACATGTATCATCTACTCGTCAAACTTTATGGCAAATTTTTATAAAGATCCTCAAAGTGTTGAACCTCGAGGTCATTTGCATATTACTGTTAAATCCGAGAAATAATGTCTTACAATAGTGTTTAAGGGTTCAGATCACAATAAATGCGGTAGTTTCGTGTTCTAATATATTTTTACTGCATTAGAATGATTCAGAATAATTCGTCAATTTCGAAGAAAAAATATTTTATTGTAACTTAATGAAATATGGTGTTACTTTTATGAATTTTTATTTTCAAATTTAAGTATATGCCGTCATATTTTGATTAATTTTAATTTTTATAATATGATATTGACGATAGTTTAATTATACAATTAGATGTCATAATCACTATAAATTGTTCTGTTTAAAGTTTAAACTTTATTTATTTTACAAAGATCGTTAAAGCAGCTTATATAAATATCTCTCATTGGCTCTGATGTTGGCGTGCGATATTGATTTGCTGTAGGAGGAAATCGGAGTGCTGGGAGAAAACCCACGTGTCCAAGATGGCTATCGCCATACCATCTCGCATACTTCCATGTCAAATCCAAAGATTGAACTCAGGTCGCATTGGTGATAAGCAAGTGCACTTACCACTGCACTACCTGGACAGCCTTTCTAAATTGTTCTGTTGACAAGGATATTATCTGAATCAATTAAAGTGCAAAATTATTGTGTTCAATATTAATTATCACTCTTTTATGAATTGTAAGATATTTACATGCAAGATTTAATGTCATATTTCATTTTTGTATATAATTGAACTATCATACTGATCTACGTATTCCAATCTGCTTGGTAACTCTAACACACTAAAAACAGAACAGATGTCATCAATTTGCACATTTAAAAAATGCCTACAAAACCATTTCATTTCTAAAAATAAAAACAACTTGACATTTCTTTTTGCAATAACATTCAACATGTACAGAATGGTGACAAAAGTGAGTAAATAATATAGTTTTTACAATGGTACTGGACCAATAGTCGTGTAAGACCAGTAGTTTGGTTTTGGTTAAATAGGACAAAATTTTGTGATAATTGTTTTCATCAGCCATCTGCTGCTGGACATTGTATTGAAACAGCAGAAAAAAAAACCAAAATAACTTACTACTGGTCTTAGCAGACTACTGGTCTGGGTCTGGCACCATAAAACTTGAGAATTTACTCAAGCCTGAGAATATATGATCCTCATCATTTTGTTTTTTTTCAATATCAAATCTAAATATGTAAATATAACCAATAAATACTTCTCAGTGTGCATTTATTGTCAATATGAAAGCCATTTTGGTGATGAATGAATTGAATAGCACAAAAGTGTTCATTTGCTAATTAGATGCATCTACATGTCTGTTTATCTGTTTACTATCAAATGTTGCTTTATACTAACGACATCTAGGAAGAATTTGATTATGGTCAACATTTGAAAGTATTTGTCAGAGTTACGACCCAATTTTAAAATTTTTTATGAGTGACCTGGCTCTTTGTAGCAGAGAGTTTTACAAACACTTCTTGACGTCAGACATGCAAACAACCTGTACAGAATTTACAAATCAAAGAATTCACTCTAATATCATTTTTGTTATTTAGCTGATCAATTTTTATTAACAAAAACGAGGATTTATGAACACTGCGGATTAAATAAAAGTGAAATGTGAGTATTTGCGATCATCTGCATGTTTGTCCTTTGATAAAGATATTGTTGAAATCCACAAATCCTTTCATAAAAGTCACAAGCTGTTATTGTTGATTTCTTTTTAAAATGTCTATTGCATTATTAACGTATTCACCCCTAAAGACACATTTGGGCTGGTCTAAGTCATTGATATACAGAAGAGTCCATTGTTTTCCAGGGGGCGATAAGTTAAAGTGCATCAGAACTATTTCAATGATAGATATATTTTAGTCATTGTTTGAATATACTTTTTCGCATATTGATTGATATAGGATTAAGTGACCACACAATCCGTCTTGAAAATCACAATTCATTGCTGTAAGATATATTCAAACATGTCCATTGTGTTATCAACCACACCAAAGTCACACAGAACATCCTCTCATGAAGGTGTCTTGTAAACCGCCATTGTTACATCGTCCTCTGTTTTAATTAAAACATTTCTGAAAAAGTCAAGAAAACAGTGGAAATGTAAAAAGTCTGTTTAGTGAATACAGATTCTTTTCGTTTAAAAAATGTAATTTGTTAAGTGATAAACATGTAAAGTATAAATGATAAATGATATGTCAAAAATATAAATAAATAAATAAAATTAATGATATGTCATATGAAATATATGTAAATTAGAACAAAACTTGATTCTGATTGGTCAAAATTTTATTTTTATTTTCAATTAACCTAATGTGAATCACTTTTATTTTGAGAAATATTAACTTTTTCATACATTTGCGAAGAGACCTTTTCAGGATTTTAAATATCTATTAAATATTTGTGTAATATTTTGTATCTATAAACATTTAGGAGCATCATTTTATGTGTTTCATTTCTTAACAAATATCACTTCATTCATAAAACCAAAAATACTCTGATACACTCAATTTCCCCTAGAGAAAGAAATGGCTAGCCAATTTCTTTTCCCTTGGTTAAAAGTATCAAACCAGAGATTTTTTTCCTGCAGAAACTTTTAATTGAGGGGGTGGGGGAGAATTGATTAGCCAGTGTTTCAGCAGGGAAAACAATTGGCTGCTACACCAGTATTCAAATTCTGAATAAAAAATCATGTATATTTCTATGGAGAAATTATAATTTTGGCTCCCTATCTATGATGTGAATGAAAAAATAGTGTTTTGATTTGAGTAAAATAATGATCACATCCAGAAATTTACATAAAACTGTAAAGACACAATAAAGGTTAACTTGGAGACTCAATGAATATGGCAGTACCACACCCTGGTGGCTGGACAGCAATTTTCAATCTATTTCTAGTAATGTGTGTTGCTTACTGGGAAAGATATTATGAAAATTAACCTACCCTCCTTCTGCCTCTAGACAAACTACTGGTGTGGAAGTAGCATTTGGATGTAGTTGTGCCGCTTGATGAGCCAAATTAGCAATATTGCCTGCCACTGCTGGAGGGGCTATGCCTCTGGCTGTAAAGTTAAATTTACAAGATTTAATGGCATTGAAGAAAAGTTCAACCAAAGTAAATACAAACATGCTGAATACAAATTTGTTAAGATTATCTTTTTTAATTTGCATTATATCAGAAATTGTACAAAATCACAATTTTTTATGGTCTTTTTTTGTTTGTTTATTATTTGCTATTTTGACATGAGATGTTCATTAATCTCATCATTTGTGTAACTTGTTATTTCAATGCCCTAAGAATTAAAGATCAGGTCAATTTTTTTGTCTTTTGCAACAATGTATATACATGTTGTCATAAAAACACTTTTAAATATGCATGTCGCATGTTTGTCTCATTTTATGCTAACAATATTAATTATATTTAGTAAAAAGGATCAATTTTTTTCACAGGCAAAAAACCATATATCTTATCCATGTTTCATAAATACCCTTCATGAATATCCCTACAATTTCCTTTATACATATAACTTATACAAATTTAAATTAATTCAAAGTGAGCTATAGGACAATACACAATTGAACTTTTTATCCTGGACAAAATATAATATTCACACAGTTAACTTTAACAGGAAAATGTTTTTGAAATATTTGAAATAATACATGTACTTTCGTCATAGATGGGTGTTTAAATATAGATGTGGACATTTTGAAAAGACTACACAATCTAGCTTGACAGCTTGCCTTCCACCAGTCTTCATAGGAAAGGTACATGTATTTATAAATAATATCTCCATATATTTACATCTGTTAAGCAAACAAGACAAATTCATGGACATCTCACCAAGGTGTATAAATTAACAAAACAACCATCTATCTTATTAGATGTGTGTCTGAACCAAATATAGTAAACAATAGTACACAATAGAAAACTATAGCCCAACAACCCCTCCACCCCTCGGAATCAGTTTGGGACTATTAAAGGCCAGTGATTTTATCATTAGAAAACAGCATGACTGAAATCTCTATGTATCATAATTCTTACAGAAAAATAGGGACACATTTACTTGCTTTTCATTGTAACTATTTTAATTGTAATGTTATGACAATTAAGGATTTCTCATTGACATATGAGCTGTACATGTATACGGCTGCAACGTTTACTAAAATCTGTAAACGTTTACACGATACTTGGTAATCGAAACGTAAATGTGTAACCGTATACAGGACTACTGAGTACTGTCGTACTAGACTATCTCTGTCATAGGTCGTAACCATAGTAAACCTAGGATTATAGTTTGTTACCGTAGATCTATTTTTCAATAGTAATACAAACATTGCATGAAGCCCTGTGGGTAATAAGTTTCCAATATTCATGAATTCAGAAAGGTTCGCGAAGTTTCAATGTGGCAAAGTTAAATATAATCTCGTTTCACTTTTGATTTGCATTTTATACATTTGTCGGTTTCTGATACATCAAGCAAAATTCTGTGATTTTTTTACATTTTAAACTCTATTTATAAAATATATCATCGCTAAAACTTGACCACGCTGCAAATGTGATGTATCAACCAAAAGCTTGGTCCAAAGTTACATGGCATCCGAATGAAAGCATGCATGGCAAAGCATCCAGTTATGTTTTCAAAAGTAAAAACTTACAAGCAGGAGGCCCAATGAGGAGTCTCTGATTTGCAGACACAAGGATTATGGGGTTCAATGAAGGTTATTTTTATGATTATTATAACTGCTTGTTGTACACGTATTATACAATCTATGTAATTTTCAGTCATATTAAAATGGTGTATCTAAATAGATAAATGACACCGAGTGATGTGTTTTAGCTTTATTTTACTCTTTTTACTCAGGGTAATAACATTTTTGAAGCATTCCCTTTCCGTGCCTCACAGGCACTATATTTAGAAATATAGCAAATAAGGTGACACCTTAAACGCTGAAAGCAACTGTCAGTGAAGTCACATTTTACCTCAGCGGGAATTACAGATGTTCATTTTCCTTTTTACTACATAGAGTCTAATATTGGATTAAGTAAAACAAAAGATGTTTCACTGCATCTTGCTACAAAGAAAATTATTATGCATTTATAGGGGGACTTTTGCTGATTTTACCTATAAATTAAATGTTTTGTAGGCAATCACATTGCGCATGTTGTGTACACAATTAAGAAAATTGTAAACGTTTATTGACAATAACCTAAACGTAAACGTGTACACGTGTAAACGCTACTGCCTTATACATGTATAGAGCATTCTTCAACAAATTAAACGTCATTGCCCTTAGTCCCAGAATGTCATAGTCACTCACAAATATTGGGCCATCATTTACTTTTAAGGATGTATTTGTTTGATATGCATCAACACAGAATTGTGGTACAGGGTAGGTACATGTGCATGTAGATACACGTAAGTAATTTTTGTATTTTATTCTTTTTTCCATTAACCCTTTCACCCCTGAATTTCTGAGTGGTATGCTCTAGTCTATTGTTTACTAGTCCATTACCATCTGTAGGGTTGAAAGGATTAAATTCCATGGTATAAGTCATACAAATTGAAGATTTATTTTTTTTAAGACAAAAATGTTCCTGGCAAGGTAGCTAAAAATGTGTCAGACATATTTTGATGGCTTTCCTACAACACATCAAACAAAATTACTTTCATTTGAAGCCTCATGGATTTAAGCTACTGGGAAATATGGAGTATATGTACCTTCAATACAAAAGGACTATTGGTACATACATTTCCAGTTTTAACATCATTAGATGCAAGTGTGTACATACATGTAAAGTGGAACCTGGCTATTAAGACTACCTATCTGACTGACTCAAAGTGGTCTGATTACTGAGGTGGTCTCTTAAGTGAGGTTCTGTACTTATCAGATATTCATCAAGAGACTGAAACCTTGTGGTCTGAAATGTGAGGTGGTCTCTTAAGCAAGGTGGTCTCCACTGTACAATGTATATACTACAAACATGCCATTGTTAATTCCTATGGAGGAAGTCTCGGTCTGTTTACATGTACTTTATTTTACCTGCTAGACATAAACCATTTTTGTCTGCACACAAGGCTCCAGCTATTCCAGGTACACGACACCTAATGAAAAAATAAGAATATAGGTAACTACATGTACATGCACAAACTAAAAGACTTAAGAGAAATAGTACATATACATTGTAAACATTCAATAAAAATGTTATGTGTCACACAACATCCAGAGTCATCACATGTGGATGTACATGTACAAGTTACATGTAAGTATATCATTTTTATTTGTTACATCATCATTTTTCTTGCAATGCATGCTGTGACATTGTACCTGGATTTTAAGTCTCATCTGAAAGACCTGCTACTTTCCCTTCTTATATCAAGAGCTTATTGAAGGAAATGTTACTACACTGTACATTTTTTTTTAAATCTTAGGTACAGGTATGACCCAGGTTTGGGAATCATCATTGTGCGACATATTGTACTTGCAATTACTTTGATTCAATCAGTTTACAAGGATGCAGTGACGTCGTAAGTACATGTAACAAGTGAAACCTGACAAGTTACATGTGTGTAACACTTACAAATGGATTCAAGTCATTTCAGCATTGATTACGGTAATATCAGCACTTGTATATGTAACTTTGGCACTTAACTTTTCGGCATCAGGTAAATGTATTTTCAGCACATGAACAGGTAAGATCAGCAGGTAATATTGGTTAAAATCAATCAATCAATATCTAAATGATGATTTTTTAATAATTTCTAAAGTTCAAGTTTTATGGTAAAGAGGTAAAAATGAGCTGTACATACATTTGTATGTACATGTACAATCCAAAAAACCTGTGTTAAATTTTAAACGTCAATCTTTAAATCATCATATGCAACCAGATCATGAAGCTTAACTAGTTACTCTTCACAAAAACATTAAAATAAAATTAAACATTGAGGAGACTTTTTCAGGTTAAATTTTTGCCAGATGTTTTTATGTTCTAAATATTTTACATCACTTTTGGGGGCAGGTTTTGCTGCACTCATTTTCGAGGCATTGCCTTAATTCATATTAATTAAGCACTTGTTACGATTAAAAAAAAAACAAGTGGTCTGTTTCGACCACCTGAGCACCATCTACAAAAGTGGAAAGAATACCAAGAAGAATATGTAAGCTCAAGCTGACCTGGCCAAAAAATGATGGTAGAGGACTGTAAGTACGGTACTTTTTCTCCTCAGTCCTGTAAAGTTTCATCAATATCCCTTCTTTGATTCCAAAGAACAACCTGGCCATGCAATTATATGACTCTGAATTCAATGAGTCTGAGTATTGTCTACATGTACAGAGAGCAGAGACTGACTTTGGTAAATCAGGGGCAGAAGTCCTCCCCATATACTTTCTTTGTTTGTAGAAAGATGCTATGACATTTTCACAGCAGTTTAGCAATCATTTGAACCATCTATTTCTTATCACTGATGTCTGATATTTGTTGATATGCTTACCTAATCTTTTAAATTTGTAAATCCATCATTACTAAGTTGTAACAAAAAATAATTCCATTCGTATAAGACGTGATTTCAAGCTACCCATCATTTTTATTTACATGGCATCCCATTTTCCATTTTGGAAAATCTAAGACGTTCGCTTATCGGTTGATCATAAAAGCAAAATGTGTTCAATCGCCCTGGGTCGTTTTGCCCTTATTTATAAAATGTAATATATCAGATGAAGAAGAAGCAGTCTGAGTTCATGAGCATAGGTGATCCTTGCATGAAGTTGATTGCTTTTTTAATTATTTATCTTTATGTTCTATGGACATAGCTTGGTAGGGATAAATACCGAAATGTACTGAAATGGTCATGAAATACCGAAATGTACCACAAAAAAGGACGAAATGGAGAGTAAAACTACAAAAATATATGCTATTTTGAGATTATGGACACATTTTTATTTACCTGAATTAATATCAAATCAGAGTATTTGAGTATAATATCGGAAATATAACGAAATGTACATGCATTTCACAGCCAAGTGTATGGTTGATATTGCTTTATTGCGCTGATATAATCAAAGATTTGGGCTTGGTATTATTACTATTAATCCAGCAATGTAAAAATATGTTAGTTGTCTCAAAATAACTTGTATTTAAGCAGCCTTACCCTTCATTTTGACACTGTTACCATACATTTCGGTGTTTTATGTACATTTCGTTATTTCATCATTCATGTTGTACATTTCGATATATTTCCGATATTATATACTAAAAATATTTCAATTTGATATTAATTCAGATAAATAATAATGTGACTAGTCTCAAAATAGCATATATTTCAGTAGTTTTACCCTCCATTTCGACCTTTTTGTGGTACATTTCGGTATTTCATGTACATTTCGGTACTTTCCAGTACATTTCGGTATTTACCCATACCCGAACCAGCTCAGTCCACAAGTACCTGTGGCTCAGTCATGTCAGTTAAATCTGTGAAAACAAAATCAGTCACCAGTGTGACAGAAAGTCAACCGTAATTTAAGTTAAATATTTGTTTAACATTTCTGTATGTTGTTTTTTTTTGTCAATGGTAAAAACTATAATTTTAAACCAGTTTGTCAAATCAATATGTTTCCTTACGTCTCCTCAAGGTGTTTCTCCAGATTTCTTTCCATTGTCACAGGACTTAACAGGAAGTTTACTCTTCAATCGGAAGTTATGATTATGTGGTTTTTGTATTTTCACACGTTAAAGAGTTCCACCATAAATTTCTGAAGCTCTCGAAACAAGAGGTAGAAGAAATGGTTTGCAGATGTTTGCCAGTTAATTGAAAACAAAAAAGCCTGCATATGAAGTAAGGTAGTTGTTAATTATTTATGTGGTACATATTTGTGTGTGTAAAATATCGGCATTCTTTTGTCTTCACGACGATTCTCGTTAAGTTCCGACTTTCATTTTTCATTATTATTTTTATAAATTGCATTTAAGTTTTAACATTGTCATTGATGGCTTCTGATAGATTAAAATAAGATAATGGAAATTTATAGTGTTATTCAACATAAGTGACTGAACTCCATAAATATTAGATAAATACTCAATAGTTTTTAACGTGTTTACATGTGATATAAGATACCCTTCATATGAAGAGATGACTAGAGTTAATTTATATAAGTAATGGTGGCATCTGATATTTGTTGATATGCTTACTTGATCTTTTAGATTTATGAATCCATCGTCACTAAGTTATGAATGACATAATTCCATATCTATGAGACATTTATTCTAGCTACCCATCGTTTTTTGTATTCATGTTGTCTGTCTTCATTTTGAACATAAAGTTAAGACGTTCGCTGATTGGTTGACAATGTAACAATGAATATGCAATTATAATCAAACATTCAGCGAACGTCTTAGATATTCTTATGTAGACACCAGCAATAAGAAATAGATGGTTAAAATGATCACTAAACTGCTGTGAAAATGTCACAGCATTTTGCTACGAAGAAGGTAAATGGGAGGACTTCTGCCCCTGATTTTACCACCAAAAAAATTGCTTAAAATCAGGGCAGAAAATTCGGCCTAGTAATGGTGTAGATCTACATGGTAAGACAATTTAACGAAACAGACTTGAATAACCGAAACAAGGCCAAAACACACTTAAATTAGTAGAGCAAGATACAGGTGTCGTAATATATGTTGTCAAATATTTTAAAAATGTAATTTGTAACCTGATTTATGAGTAAAAGGCCATGGATTAATTCTGAATAAATTTCCAAAACAAGAGTCAAGACCGAAACACACAACATTTACCGAAACAGACAGAAACAATTCCGACACACACCACAAAAGCACATTGATGACTATAGCAAGATAGAAAATGTTTAAATAATTATTCATACCTGTCAAGTCTACCGTTTTGGCGGTAGTCTACCAATTTTTTTTATTCATCTACCGCTTGCCTACCGCTGAGAAACAATCTACCAATTTCTACTGAATTTTCTAATTTTCACCCGATTTCCATATATTTCTACTGCTTCTTGTTCATTTTCTGACAATTGGTAGTCATTTTTGTCAGCATTAAATGTTCATAATCGAAATTTTCAGTCTATAAACTGGCAACAAAAAATAGCTTTTGGCGATATTTCTGCCGCTCTCATTTCATTGAAGTATTAAGAAAACTAGGTTACATAAATCTCTTATATCTACCAAATAGTCATTAGGAACACAGACTAATAACCCTGTTTATTAATTAATGTCATAAGACTATTCAGAGGTGTAACTATCAGACGTGTGCTGAGGTAATTACACAACGACCTGTAGTGTGGTCAGGTACCTATACAGATTGACTATCTGTATACATTTAAACTTCCACACCTATAATCACTATCCATATGTGATGTCCTATATACACACATCAAAGATTATCATCATTGATGTTTTATTAATTTCATGCAGCTTGTGTATCAGTCCTCAATGATTTTAGTTTAAAATTTTAACCGAGAAATATTGAAACGAGATCATGGTGTCTTCTATGACGTCCACATTCCACATACTATACAATGTTATTGTTATTGATGCACTATAATTTCAATACAAAAACAATGTTTTATTTCAATTACATGATATTTTAAACACATACCAAAGTGTCTTCTTGTATCTCATTGAATTATATTAAATAAATTGTCATTCATGACAATAAATACAATTATATAACCTAAATAATCTTTTTTTTTATTATTAAAAGCAGATTTGATTTTCACTGTCAAATCTCATTTTATTTCAGTGAACTATTCAGTCAACATTTGTGGTTTTATCTTATCATTTATTGGGAAAAATACAATATGAAAATTATAACCTTCAAATAGATAGTTGGGTATGCAAAAATATTGGTAATAAATGTTCAAATCCTCAAGAGAAAAAAAATCCCCCCAAAAATTGATTTTAAAAATTATCATATTTCCAAATACTTAGTAGTCAAACTGATGTTATATTTCTTCCAGGTAAGTGGTAGGTCTAGTTATTTATTTTCTGGATTCCAAATGCGAATGTTATCTCAGAATATTCAGAATTTAGTATTTTGAAATTCATTATAACAAATTCATAAATACTAAATTTTGAAAATTCTAATACAGTAGAACTTTGAGGAGTCGAATTTCTCAATATTTTGAACTACATGTATTCACAAAGTCCCGAATAATTTTGTTATTTAACGCTACTTATAAACATTTTATAATTCAAATATTTACGAGTCGAATTTCTCAATGTTTTGAATAAATTTTTTAGCCCATTTCTATAGAAACAACGAAAATTCCTACATATATAATTCAAAGTCAAAATTTGCATGTGTACGAAATCGCCCCATAATAATTTTTCTCCTTCTCATAAACATGGCAGGGTTCACACCAAGATTTCAAATTTGTGAGCCAAAAAATTAGCAAAATGAATTT
Source organism: Atrina japonica (assembly GCA_030159075.1). Classification (NCBI taxonomy): domain Eukaryota; kingdom Metazoa; phylum Mollusca; class Bivalvia; order Pterioida; family Pinnidae; genus Atrina; species Atrina japonica. The sequence goes on along the minus strand of BROG01000576.1, from coordinate 70,148 downwards.
TTTTTTTAGCCAAATCAAATTCCATTGAGCAAAATGAATAAAAACCAAGTATCAAATTGAATAAACAACAAGTATCCAAGGCTATTGATAACATTTTAAAACTGTAATTCCATTTCTTCATCATCACTCCTTATAATTAACACAACCAGTGTTTGCAATTTACACCTTTTAATCATGCCAACAATCCATTGAAGTCAATGTGTATGACTTCCACCATTTGATTTTGTTTATTTCACCTGGTTAATTTGCAAACTTGGGTCAACTGGTGCACGCGCCACACAATGGCCAGGTAAGCCCTGCATCCATTTGAGTTTACAATCAAACGCTGACACCAGTACTTATCCAATTGGTTAATTAGTCCTCAATTTACTTGTAAATGGCGGGGGAGAGATCAGTTTTCACCTATATTGTACTAATATATTGCCTCAGGACTGATTTTCCCCAGATTGTCACTCAATTACCAATGATTTTATTTGAGCAAAAAATTTAGCCAGAAACATTATTTTTGAGCCAATTTACATCTTGCTAAAATGACACTTGGTGGTGTGAACCCTGAATGGTTTTGAAGCAGTCATATACACCTTATAGAACCTATCAAACTAAAAACATATAGTTCTCAGTTACCATCCATGAGTCCAAGTCCCTATGTTTCGAACTTTTTCAGGTGGTCCCTTGAACTTCGACTCATCGAAGTTCTACTGTACATGTATATATATACATGTAATACAATGACCATGACATTGATTTGAGTCTCCCAAGCTGTGTTTATTACAATCTGTATTATTTTATTTATGCGTTTACATGTATATATTACATGTATTAAAAATTCAAAATATAGTCTATACCGGTACATGTATCTATTCCTTATAAATTATGAAGTTAACTAGAAAATTAAAAGAAATGTGATGTTTATATCATTGATATTATTGACAATAATTCCCTTTTAGATGCATAAAATGGCAGATATTGAAGTTTTAAATTACAATTATTTCTCATTTTTCCTGAAGGGGACACCCCCTCCTGTACCCTCCCCCATTCAGTTATTTTGCTCCTGGTGTATATGTGAGAATGCTGACGCATCCGTTAATTTCAACCTCTGAACGCACTTTCTACCACAGACAAATTTTGTGATGTTGACAGGTATGATTATTTAAAATGTATTTTGTAACATGACTTATATATAATTATTGATTAAATTTAATGAATAAATCCCTGAAACAAGACTGAAACACACTACAATTACCAAAACAGGTCGGTCTTGATTCTGTAATTGTATCTACATGTAGTCTGTTTCAGTCTTGTTTGGGAAATTGATTCAGAATTAGGCCATAATTATACTTAAATTATGTTACAAAATTCATTTTAATTATATATATACTACAATATTTATATCTTGCTCCAGTAATTGTGGTCTGTTTTGGAGAATCGTTGGACCCGATGTACATTGTATGTAAATTTATTGAGTTAGCCTAATATTGAGACTTGAGACTCTTGAGTATGAGTCTGGCAACTAGATTCTGCCTGTGGCTATATACTTACCAGGTCTAAGTGTACATAATGATAATAATCCTTAGCCCATAGACCTTTTCATGATAACTGTGTTTCTACTAGCTATATAGTACTAGGCTTAATCTCACTTGAACACTTACCACTTCCGAGTGGTAACAAGAAGTTTGGTGCCGAACACAAATTGCAGAATTAGGCTACATGTAAATGTAAGACACACTTAGGATTATGTACAGATTGCACTTGTAAATAGGACTGTCATTGATGAGAAATTCTATATCAGTATATCAATAAGTAAAAAATATTGATATATCGATAAATCAAATACTTTGGTACATCTACATATACATGTATGAAACACATTCAAATTATATTATAGATTATTCATAATGTTTACTATCTGAAGATTAAAAAAAAATCTTTTCAAGGAAAACATTGTTTATTTGAACAAATTGAACAATTAGAATAAAATATAACAAAGTTCAAGAACAATGAAGTACAATGTACATCTAAAACATGTAAAATTTGCAAATTGTAAAACAAAAAACATCTTGTGAAATGCATGATGGAATATGCATCGATACTTAAAAAAAAATGTATCAATTATCATATTGGCTAGCTGATTCTTTCCCCTATTAATTCTTTAAAACGGAAAGAATCGACTAGGTACCCTAAAAATTCATGAAAGTAAAAAGTTAAAAATTTAAGCTACCTAAAGCTCATTTATTTATGTATTAAATTTTTTAAAAAAATTGTTGAAAAATTAAATATGAGTCATCTCAAGTTACTTGACAATTTGCTCTTCATTGTAAAATATCTAGGGGGAAGCAAATTCTTTCTCCCTAATAGATCATTGAGGGGGAGGGCTTTTGGCTAGCCAATAAAAGGGAAAGAATTGACTTGGTACCCTAGAAATTCATGAAAGTTAAAAATTTGAGCTAGCTAAGGCTCATTAATTTATGTATTAAACTTTAAAAAGATATTGCAGAAAAATTATATATGAGTTACGTCATTTTATTTGGCAATTCGTCCAATATCTAGGGGGGCAAACATTTGGCTAGCCAATTCTTTTCCTCCTATTTGATCTGTCAGGGGGAAACTTTTGGCTAACCAATTCCCTCCTCTATTTGATCTTTCACAGAGGAAAGTTTTGTCTAGCCAAGTCTCCTCCCCATCCCCATAGTTGATTATTAAAGGGGGAATGGCTAGCCAATTCTTTTCCCCTATTGGATCATTCAGGGGGGAAACTTTTGGCTAGCCAATGATTCCCCACTGTTAATTCTTTAAAAAGGAAATAATTGACCATGTACCATAGAAATTCATGAAAGTTGAAAATTTGAGAAATTACATATGAGTTAAGTCATGTTACTTGACAATTGCCCAATATCTAGGGGGAAACTTTTGGCTAGCCAATTCTTTCCCCCTAAAAGATCATCCCATTGGGAAACTTTTGGCTACCAAATTCTTTTCCCCCTAGTTACATGTAATTATGAAGGGGGGAAGCCAATTCTTTCTCTATATTTCATCATTAAGGGAGGGGGAATTCCCCCTATTTGATCATTCAGAGGGAAACTTTTGGCTAGACAATTCTTGATCATTCAAGTAACAAAAGTGTATGTCTACCTCTAGAAAAATGAATATTATCTAAAAATCTATTTTTGCTAAAATGTACATTGTCTTAATCTAGTTAGAGTAATAGTATCTAAAAATAACCTTACTTTGATTCATAAGAATGAAAAAACTTGATAATTCTTTTCCCGGGGAAACTTTCAACTGAGGGGGAAAGAATTGGCTAGCCAATTTTTTCTCGGGAATTCTTTCTCCGGGGAAACTTTGATACGGGGAAAGAATTGGCTACTACACCGGGTACATTGTATATGTAACTGACTGCCACCATATGCATATTACTAAAAAATTGTTGAGTGTGGCATAAAAGTTAAAACACAATTTACATGTAAGCAAACAAACATATATTAAATGAAAAACAAATAGGATTTAATTTGCAAGGGAAGGAATATTCAAATAACCTTTAAGCAGCTGTAAATTCAAATGAAAAATCAATGTTTTACCGTACAAAATGTGTACATGTACAGAGATATGCAAAAAGTATTCAGACATTATGATACATGTACATATGTACATATTGTATTTCATTATTTCAATAATTATTTTTGGTAAACACAGCTAATGCCCCTTTAACGTTTAAGATGTTTCTACCTAAGATGGTTTGTCCATAGGATGTTTCACTTAAGGATGTTTTGCCCTAGGATGTTTCAGTTATGAATGTTTTGCTTTAAGATTTTTCTCCCTAGGATGTTTTGCCCAAAGGACATTTCTCCTTAGGATGTTTCAATTTTAGATGTTTTGCTTTAAGATGTTTCTCCCTAGGTGTTTTGCCCATAGGATGTTTCACTTTAAGATGTTTCTCCCTAGATATTTCAATTTCGAATGTTTTGCTTTAAGTTGGTACACCCTAGGATGTTTTGCCCATGGGACGTTTCTCTTTAAGATGTTGTTCTGTAGGATGTTTCAATTTCAGATGTTTTGCGTTAATGTAACATTCTCCGGCATGACAGTAAGCCCAAACATGACTGTCACTGCTGTCAAGATGAAATCTCGACTCATCCGCTCATCCGCCCAATCTCTGTTATTGAAACGATGATGCCCCCTACATTACGCTAACCTCACAACATGGTGATGCCAGAGCATAACGAGATGGATAGCAGGACGTTGAGGACAGATGTTGGCCTCTCGCAATCTGTTCCTTACGATACAAGGACTTATCCATCAATGCCCAGGGATGCTTCTAGCTGTCAAAGGAGCTTATTGGAATCGATTACGCAAATCTGACACCTGTATAGATACATATCTTGCCGATGTGACGTCACACACAGTGTCGTGATCGTGGGCGGACCCGAACAGTGCCAGTTTGCTGATATCGTCTCCATAAAGCATTTACATTTTACAGTGTGAGACATCCCAGCTTACAGCATCCCAGTAGATCATTTTCATTTATGCGATGCATCTCTCCATTAAACTTTTATTCCAAAAACCAATGTTTTTCTGTTTCAATATATTGAATACTGTCAATGAATGCAAGAAATTCTAATCGATTAGTAACCACGTGTTGCTTCGGCCCATAACTCCAGAAAAGCTTGCTGTGGCCATCAAGGCGAATCGAAAGTGATATTTAACAAATTGAGTATCGGTACTCGAACACGCATTTAATATATTAAACCATGCCTTTAAGAATAAAGAGCAATCAAAGAATACTTTTTATGTTTTTATTTAACTTTTAAGTATACACAGTTTCTTTTTTCCGCTAATACATATATGATTGCTTGTTACATTGTGTATGTATGTGCATGTACAGGTATACAAAGGTAAAGTGGCACATCCAAGTTCTGTCAAGAACCTTAACTCCACTGTCTATTTCCAAAAATATTTTTCATGTTTAACAAATAAACAACGTAATGTATGAAAATAGGGCTCGACTCTGGATCGTGAGGATACAGGTTGGTTTCCTGTCTTTCGGATTTCACCTTGTTATGGCCTGCATGTTTAACAAATAAACAACGTAATGTATGTTGCACGCTGGTTTAGATGTAAGTGATCTTTACTTATTTTTAAATAAAATCAGTACAGAAAAGTAAGATTTGTGCGTGTTAACTTAAATAATTAGTCAATTTAACGCAACATTTGTTATAGATAGCAGTGTGATAATTAACTCTCTGGGCTTTTAAAATTTAACATTTCTGGGAAGCATACCATGGGGAAAAAGTGATTTGGAAGGTAGAGACAATCTCATCATGCTTCCAAACTGGATATTTCCAAAATGTATTTCAGTAGTAGGCCTATACAACTTCGATTTGAGGTTAAATAAATCTATCAACGATGTATTATTTAAGGATAAGTAAGTCATAATTCAGTGTTTGGAGGTTACTAGGCCAAAATTCCGATTGATTTTGAATTACCCTCGCTTTATATGAGGACAGAATTTTCGACCTAGTGATCTACATACATGCATGTAGCTTATAATCCCCTCGTGTCTTGTAAAAAATTCAGTGGGTATTAATATTCTTAAATTTTACAGAAAATAACAAACACGCACCAAATAATAAACACACAAAACAACTACAAACACACAAAAACACACACACAAACCAAATAACAAACACAAAACAGCAGCAACAAACACACACACACCAAATAACAGACACACAAAACAACAACTCACACACACACACACACACCAAATAACAAACACAAAACAACAACATCACACACACACACACACACACACACACCAAATAACAAACACATAAAACAACAACATCACACACATACCAAATAACAAACACAAAACAACAACAACAAAACACACACACACAAAACCAAATAATAAACACACAAAACAACAATAAACACACAAAAACAGATGCACAAAACCAAATAACAATCACACAAAACAACAACATCACACACACACCAAATAACAAACACACAAAACAACAACATCACACACACATACCAAATAACAAACACAAAACAACAACAAAACACACACACAAACAGATGCACAAACCAAATAACAAACACACAAAACAGCACACACACACAGACAAACCAAATAATAAACATAAACAACAACAAAACACACACACACACACACACACCAAATAACAATGATACCCACAACATACAAATCTGGTGATGGTGAATTATTTTTTTTAAAATGCTAAATTGCAATTGGCCATCTACATAGGTAATCAATTGCGCTACAAAGGATTTGCATTAAAATGAGGATAAAATTAGTAAAATAAAATTGCGTTACCGTGTAAAAATAATTTTGTAGTTGGCCAACAAATAGGTAATCTGTCACTACCCCTGCATTATGATAAAAATCAAACTCAATTGTGTCGATAAAAATAATTTTGTGCCACTTTGCCTTGGTTATGACCTAAACATGTAACCTGTAACTGTAAATCACGTGCCACTTTGCCTTGGTAGACCTATACATGTACCTGTAACTGTAAATCAAACTCATTGTGTCGATAAACAACACGTGCCAATTTGCCTTGGTAGACCTATACATGTACCTGTAACTGTAAATCAAACTCATTGTGTTGATAAACAACATGTGCCAATTTGCCTTGGTAGACCAATGCATTGTATTTCAGAAGATATAATGAATGATTATCTGAATATTGTCTCCATTTCATTATGCAAAGGAAGTACCGGTAGTTAAAACGTGTATTAAGCTCATACTGAGTATTCAAAGGTGATTCATTCATTGCACTATTAACATAAGCGATAATAAAAATATACACATACATGTACATCTACATGAAGCTTGATTTTCTTATTTGATATTTTGAAGAATGCTTTCATTATTATGGATTCCAACATGGCTGACAGGTGGCCATCTTGGATTTTGACAATGGAAGTACATGTACAGTGAAATCTCGTTATGTCAATATCTGATGAGTTGAAATTCTGGTTATGTCAAAGTTGAAACAGCCGGTCCCGATTATTTTACTATATGTTAATACTACTTTTATTCCGGATATCTCAAAGTTTTTATCTCGAAATTTCACTTATCTCAAAGTATTTTTCTGGTCCGAAGTATCGAAATATTACAAAATTGTCACTTGTTATCTCGAAGTTAGCATCTGCGATTAAAAGTTTACATTTTGTACACAAAAATCATTCTTAAAATTACTTGTGTACCTGCAAAACATTGGACATTCGACTTCGTTAACGAGCCAAGATGAAAGTGTAATTAATAATTGCTTAGATCCAATTTGAATTAAGCAGTACCCTGAGCAGGTCTATCCGTTGTCCAATAAGAATATGTGAATTGAAAATTATGGTTATCTTGAATTTCTGATATCTCGAAGTAAACAGGGCGGTCCCATAAATTTCGAGATAGGGAGATTCCATTGTATGTTACCCCTATTTCTCAGTATGTATATACTCAAGGGATTTTGTTTAAATTTGACATGAAGTTTCCCTTTGAGGTCTAGTTGGGCATAATACAGTTTCAGAGAGATCACAATTCAACATGACTGACAGGCTGCCATTTTGGATTTTGACCAAAGAAAGTTTGTTACCATTTACATAAATTTGACATAAAGGTTTTCTATGATGTTTGAGGTCTAGTTTTGCATATTACATGTACATTTTCAGAAGCAACAGAATCCAACAATGCTGGTAGGTGGTCATGTTGAATTCCATTCTCTCTGAAAATGTAATATGTTAAGTTCAAGTTTAGTTTCACTATAATCTTGTGGTCCCATTAAGCGCCCACCCCTTTTCCCTGATTTTCGTAGCACCCGGATCAAGTATGGTATTTGTTTCTGATTCTTGCCCCTACTGATAGATCAACCATGTGCACAAAATGGCTTTTTCTTGTGTACATGTACAATGCATATCACTGGCTGTTGGCTGTGTTAGATGTGTGGTACACACATGTAGTTTTGTTGATACAGTGTGTAGTGAATTTGATTGGGGGGACACAAACTTGACATTGTAAGACAAGTATCCGCTAAAAATCAGTGGCTGTTAAGGCAGGTTTGTCTGCACGTTGATTGTCTTTCACTGTACTTAATACATGATTCTCTTTGATAACATGACACTGGTACTACTTGCATGCACAACATGTACATGTAGGCCGTAGTTTAGTTATGAAAACCGATCTTCACATATTTTTCAGTTTAATTTATTTTGGAAATATACATGTACACATGTACATGTATTATCTATATCATATTGTGGGAAAAGTGTCTTTTTACCTCACCTGAGCCGAATTATGAAAACCGATCTTCACATATTTTCAGTTTACTTTATTTGGGAAATATACAAATGTACATGTATTATCTTTATCATATTGTGGGGAAAGTGTCTTTTTAGCTCACCTGAGCCGAAGGCTCAAGTGAGCTGTAGTGATCACTTCCCGTCTGTCGTCCGTCCGTAAACTTTTCAAATTTACGACTTCTTCTCTGAAACCACAGAAGGGATTTTGAGGAAACTTGATAGGAAGCAAATGCTCAAGGTCCTTTACCAAGTTTGTAGTTTTCAGCCAGATTTCCCAAGGGGTGGATCCAGGGCGAGGCAGAATAGGTCCCAAAACGTATCCCTCTTTAAAAATCTTCTTCCCCAGAACCACTGTATGTATTGAAAAATGGATTGTTTCTGAGTGATCTACATGGATATATGATTCAAGTTTGTATTTTTCATAAAAATCAGAATATTAATTTTTGATGCATTTTTGAGGTGTTTTCAGACTTTGTCATTTTCATTTATTTTTGCATGATATCCTCAATTATCTCCCCTTGCATTTACTTTGATGCATTCATTTTATGTGGTTTACTTGTAATTAGGTGAAGAAATGTTTTTGTGCAAGAATTTTGCAGAAATTTAATTTCTATAATTTTTTATGAACTTTTTAAGATTACAAAAAAAGAAAGGGGTGCATTTTTCACACTATCAGCTTTTGTTTCAAAACTACTGAAGGAATTTTGATGAAACTTTGCAGGAAGCAAGTGCTCAAGGTCGTTTACCAAGTTTGTAGTTTTCATTCAGATTGGCCCCAGGGTGGATCCCGGGCGGGGCAGAATATGTCCCAAAACGTACCCCTCTTTAAAAATCATCTCCAGAAGCACTACATGAATTGAAAAATGGATTGTTTCTGAGTGATCTATATGGATGTATGATTCAAGTTTATATTTTTCATAAAAATGGGAATATTAATTTTTGACACGTCTTCTCAGACTTTGTCATTTTCATTTATTTTTGCATGATTTCCTCAATTATCTCCCCTTGCATTCACTTTGATGCATTCATTTAACGTGTTTTACTTGTAATTAGGTGAAGAAATGTTTTTGTTCAAGAATTTTGGAGAAATTTAATTTCTAGAATTTTTTATTAATTTTTTAAGACTTCAAAAAAGGGGGTGCATTTTTCACACTATTAGCTTTTGTCTCAAAACTACTGAAGGAATTTTGACAAAACTGTACAGAAGCAAGTGCTCAAGGTCCTTTACCAAGTTCATAGTTTTCAGCCAGATTGGCCCAGGGATGGATCCAGGGCGGGGCAGTGTAGGTCCCAAAAGGTACCCTCTTTAAAAATCTTTTCCAGAACCACTACATGAATTATCGCCCCTTGCATTCACAATGATGCATTAAAGTGTTTTACTTGTATATAGTTGAAAGAATGTTTTTGTACAAAAATTTTGCTGAAATTTGATTTCTAGAATTTTTTATGAATTTCTTAAAACAGCAATATCTATGTTTCTTGGTCAGATCAGCCTATATATACATAGTCTTCTTGATCTTCTTTACACATTTTTAGATGGTTCTCAGGTAGGCGATTAAGGGCCTCGTGGGCCTCTTGTTTGCATTAGGTCAAATTTTGGCCCCTAATTATATTGTAAGGAAGAAAAACACTAACTACTTCATGTATATATGTATGTACATGTACTGTCTACATGTGTACATGTATATATGAGTCAGTTAATGAGCTCAGGTGAACTGTTAGGTTTAGTCTTTCTGTGATGACTGTAATTTGTTCCTTTCAATGTAAACTAATCTTAGTTCTGTTATTTTTTTTTCAGACAGCAAGCAGCCTGTTATAATTTCACACCTTAGATGTCTACAGGTGTCATATATTAGCAATTTAAATCTCAGACATCTTGATCGGAGTGTTTAAGAAAATCAGAGTGTTAGAAAGTTAACCAATAGTGGCTGTAAGTACATCCTGATCCGGATTGATCACATGGCTTGATTCAGGGACATGAGGTCTTCAATTTCATGCAAATGTCCAAGAGTTATGAAATCCATGGCCATAATTCAGCAGAAGGAGAAAATGATGAGATCAACGAAATGTATCCTGAACCAAAATCAGTTTCGCCTGCAGTGACAGAGAGTACGGCAGCAAGCTCAGGAGATCGCGTTAAACGTAGCTGTATTCGACAATTATCATCTATTCCCGCTGAAAAATATCTTTGTAAAAAGAGTTCCGTTGTGCTACAGTCTGACATTGACTCTCAAGATATGGGTATCAGTTCAATGGACTCGAGCAGTGACTGTAGCCAGTTTTATAGGTATTGCAACGATTCATATGGAAATAAAACAATCAGTGTGGCCTCTCACTCAGAGTTTTCAAAATGTTGTGATGGATGTGATTTAGATGATGACAATAATCATGATTTGAACTCTGTATTTGAAAATGGAGTCAATAATGATATAAACAGAGACTGGAAAGTCCAATCTCCGTGCGCTGTAAACTGTTGGGGCCACTTCTCACAAAGCATTCGTAATCGCTACAAATATCGCCGTAGCGATTATTCTAGTGATAGTGATGAAGATAATCCTAAAAGTTACAGAGGCTCGTCAAATGACTCACATTCTAACAACGGTATAATTAAACAGAAATCTCACCTACCAGAGTGTGACTTTATCAACATTACTCCTATTGCCAAGAAAAATGATTCTCAGAATGGAAATATTCAATGTGAAACCAGAAAAAATTTCTCACGAGTAAAAGATGGAGTAAAGCCAACGATATTTAAAGAAAAATTATGTGTAAGTTCCTTTATGTTATAATGCCTGTGTTCAGAGTTTATATGTGAAATTTGGAAGGACACTTTTTTTCATTTTCATCTAAAGACAGGGGATGCTTACATTGTATGTTGCCTCCATAAAAAACTCAAGTCATGGCCATGAGGAGGGCACATACATGTACATGTATCTAAGGATCTTTTTTCTTTTTTCACACTGGTACAAATGTACTAAAATTTCATCAATTCATGTACATGTATGTAAAATGTATATTCTACAGTTCTGTCTTAGCACCATGGTGATGCAAATTGCAATGATTCATTTAATGAAAATGGGATTGACAGAATGAGAACATCCTTGTTGTATTTAAAAAAATCATACTACATATGTACATGTAATTGTACAAATAAGGGGCAGTTGTAAAAAAACCAGGGCGGGGCAAAATTTCTGCACAAATTCTAGACCTCTAACTGCAACATTAACACTGTGTTAATATTCGTTGATTATGTTAAAAACTGGAAAACATAAATGTACATTGTATACCGGTACATGTACGTGTACAGTTATCGTTATCTCAATATTTACAGCACCATCCCTATTACAAATTCAAGGTACTTCAAGATATCCCAAATTTGAGGTTCCACAAAAATTGGGCCAGTGCCACCAAAGTGACCACTAGTATTTGGGTGAAAAACATGTACAAAATGTAATAACAATGTTGAAAGCCTGAGCCAGACAGTGGACAGGTTCTTGAATTACTGTAAACATGGAAATTAACACATGAGGGTAATTTACACTAAATACATTTGTACATGTATACGTGTACATATGTGATCACATATACATGTACATGTATTTAGTGTAAATTACCCCCACGCATATGATTTTTTGTTGTAAATTACCCCCCTTCCCCACATACATGTACCAGTCCCACAGTTTTGCTGCATTTAAGAATCATAGTTTTATACAGGCCTATATAGGCCACAGTAAGATGTTACATCATTTTTAAAATACTCCACACATATACATGTATATGGTTTATACAATGTACGTGTGTAAGAAAACACATCTCTAGGTCCTTGTAAGTGTTATAAATACATGCAGTTATTGACCAGTATTTAGTCATTTAAACGTGAATTGATTGGATTCATCTTCATAGTCTAGCAGAAGTAGTGCTCAGAATACTCAGTACATGTGTACTTTTGATCTAGAGGTAATATGTACATGTACAAATACATTGTAGGCTCTTGACGTGTGGTAAATGTATGTACAACTTAAGGAGACAGAGTATCACATATTATTTATTGTAAAATCCATATACATGTAACTTGGCGGGTTGGGGTCTTGTGAACCCTTTTTTGACCTGGGCGAGTTTAAATTTGTCACTGTAAATAAGAAAGTATCCAGTCAGGAATAAAACATTATTCCTGTGCAGCTTGTCATAACCAAAAAGTCAGTAGAATCATACATACATTGTGCAATGTACCTGTACATTTATCATAGGCGTCGGAAGCAAATTGAAAGTGGGGGGGGGGGGCTAAACCAACTTAAAACACACACACGCCAGAAGTGGGGGGGGCTAAACCAACTTAAAACACACACACGCCAGAAATGTCTTGGGGGCTAAGCCCCAATTTTCAACAACATTATGCCTATCTTTGCAAAAAAAGGGGGGGGGGGCTAAGTCCCCCCCCCCTAGCCCCCCGGCCCTGACACCTATGTTTATGATAACCAAAAGGTTACTCAGCCCCACAATCTTACGTGAATTAGAAAAAATACATGTACATGTAGTACAGTTATCTACATTTTAAGGAGACATCTGATGTATATCTGAATATACATGTATTGGTCTCCCTTTTGGTCTTGTCTCTTTCAAGTACCAGAAAGGTTTGCGGTAAATTTTTGTATACAACATGATAATTATACAATGTAGGTATTTAGAATTGAAATGATTGTCATATTGCTTCTGTTTCAGACAATAATACGATGGTTTGGAGAATTTAATGACAGTCAAAAGAATATGATCATAAAACGATTATTGGTAAGTCTACATTTATATATATATATTCAATGTAACGTCCCAACACCAATCCTTGGTCAGACCAGTAATTCTGTTCGGTCTGTAGAGGATTTAATTTGGTTCTTTGAAGTTAACCATTTGTCAATAATTCTGGTCTGTTCTGGTTTTAAAGCAGTGATAAATTTACAACAACTTTGACGGTTTGACTGGTTGAGTTTTCATAAAACTTTACTTGTCCCTGTGTTTTGTTACATGTATAACACTGTATGTTTTAGTAAGTAATTTTTTTTTCAAAATTTATTTCTGTTCTATTTCAACAGAAAGACTGCGAACTTCCACAACTTCATCTGCTCTCAGTAAAAATGGGGCCAAACCTACATCAGGGTTGTCCGCCAAACTGTCAAGATATCATCACATGGTTACCAACGAACCTAGCAACCAAAATTATGTCATATCTTGATCCAGGTAAGAAGACATATTATACATGTGTATATCCTTACTTGTGTTTTCTGTTTATCAGGTAAATTTGTACTTAACCATGGTTCATACAGCCAATGAAAACATTTTTCAAGCACTTTTCAAGGACTTTTCATAGTGTTTTTCAAGCACTTTTCCAGGACTTTTCACAGTGTTTTTCAAGCACTTTTCAAGCACTTTGAATGGGTATGTTTAAGCTATCAAGACCATGCTAGCCAAAACAAAGTAAAAAAAGAGGCACTGAAAGTAAAGTTCTTTCACATTTCAATGGCGGTCCTCAAAATACAGCTTAGAGTTCCACTATACATTATAAAAGAGATCCAGCAGTACAGAATCACAGAAATACTTTACTCAAATAGTATTACACTACTAGGAGAATCATCTGTATGATGGAGCTAAATTTTCTTTACCTAAATGTATTCCTGTGTGATGAATAAACATGCACAGAGTAGAATTCAAGCACTCTGATAAAATAAATCAAGCATTTTCAATTAAATTCAAGCACTTTTCAAGGGTATTTTTGTTTTCAAGCACTTTTCAAGGACTAACTCTATATTCAAGCACTTTTAAAGGTCTGTGCGAACCCTGTTAACATTAAATGAAAAGGTGCAATATCCTACCCTATATCCCCAGGACCGGTTTCGAGGACTACTTTTGTGCATTCACTTCGTATTATGACATGAATATGTAAACAAAAAATGGCATTGTCTCCCCAGCAACTGTACATATACTCATATGGACTGTAACGATGGAACATTATATAAATTGTTTATTTATTGTAATTTTTGTGAATTAAATGAAATATTAAAGTTAAGAACATTGTTACATTGTTAAGAATTTATTATGAAGAAGGTTATTTGATATATATGTTGAAATATTTACGCCCTTGTTCTAGGCGTGGAGAAGGACCTTGCAATTTCAGTCCTTTCCCGCCCGATTTGGGGAGGGGGAGGGTGATTTGGTTTATGTGTTAAAATTGTCTTGAGAAACAACTGAAAAATGAATTGATACTGAAAATGTCAGCCATACAAAGATGACCCACACAAAGATCTGTCAAAAAGGGATTAAATGACTCATACATGTACCATGTGAACTATGTACAATGTATCATTTGGATACTTGTACGTGTCAGATCAGGGCCTCCATGAAGTCTCTCACTTCTGGTCAGCACAGGTTCGAGCCATGCTGGAACCTAAACTGATTTTTGTGAGGAAGTTTGCCAGTTTACATGTGGGAGGCAAATGGTCTCTTCCCGAGTACATTGTAACTGGGTTCTCTCCTCCGCCATTAAAATCTGGCCTTCAGTATATAACTGAAAAATGGTTGAGTGTGGTATTAAAAACGATTCCAAATTCGAATTCTACAAATTCTAAAACACTAATCAAAAGCAAATCAAGATACTCGTACATGTATCTGTGTCCTAAATAGGACACCTAATTAATGTTGTGTGTACTTCTTTAGTTTTGATTTACATGTACATGTATATATGATTGCCCTTGTTGTCACATACATATGAACCTGTAGATTCTAAAGCTTTTATATATATATATACATTGTGAATTGATTTTCACTGTCCATGGCCAGAGAAGGTATCCATAACTCTTATTAACAAATGCATTTTGGATACATTACTTTAGTCTACTGGTTACTGGTACTCAGGCAGTTATCAGGGATTTTCTGCCCTATCATAGGGGGCCCATTTAAGGCCCCTTTTCCACATAAAAAATCTGCAGATTTTCCCAATTGCAGTGAAAATTTCCCAAGTGAAGTCAACAGTTTTGTTTAATGTTAGGTTTTTCCAGTTTCAGTGAAATTTTGCAAAAATTCCCAATTCAAAAGGGCCAGGCCCCATTCCCAAAAGAGTGTAGAAAACCCCCTGGTTATCCTCAATTTACATGTAAAGGTACATGAAGGACGAAATGCATGATTAATTTTCATCCTATGTATTGTCTCACATAGACCATTTACACAAAATGAAATTCATTGCTTCTTCATTATGTTTGTTTGTTCATTTGCATTGTCCAGTCTATATCAAAGTCATTTCTTCAACTTGGCTTCCAATATATCTTGTGCAAGTATAATTCTTAAAATAAGACAGTAATAGTGTTACACACAAAAATCACACTTCTAGCATTTTCTGTTCTGAGTTATTTTTTTTATTATTCATGATTTGTCTGAGCCATTTTTTGACAGACACTCCCCATATTTGGTGCAGGTATCGATCTTTAGTACATTGTACATGTACAAAAATTGTTGTCTTCCCTTATTGTTAGAGTTATTCCTCTTTGTTATTTAGTTTGGCCAGGACAGAAGTAAGCCATACACTACAGTATTATTATTCTTAGAGGCACACATATTTATACAAATAACCATAACATGTACATGTACATGTAGGTAAAAATATGAATTCATGATAAGCTTGATAATAAAAATTCAAAATAAAACTAAAGTTTATCGCCAAACTCCTTTTTAACTCACCAACCCCTAAAAGACAATAGACTCTTCTGTAAATCATTGACTTAGACCAGCCAAAATGTGTCTTTAGGGGTGATTGGGTTAATGCCAAATTTAGATAGAACAAATGGTGGCAGTATAAAGAGGTCTTATTGTATATACACGTATTTTCATTTACATGCAGGGCATCGGGTGATAATATAAAGTTAAATAAAAATAAGATTAATAAAAAGCAATTACAGAGAATGTCTCGTTGATCTTTTATTTTTTAAACTCACATTGTTAAAATTCTAAAATTGATACACTTTATATTTTTTTTCAGTGAGTCTTTGCCAGGCAGCTCAAGTTTGTAAAGTATGGCGATATCTCACGGAAGAGCAATCTTTCTGGCGAAAATTTTGCTGTCAACGAAAATGGCGCCTATCTAAGGCCGCAGAACATAAGCAAGTCATCAGTCACATGTCGGGGGGAAGTATCATGGTACGTATGGTAGTTATATCCAGATTATACGTGTATAAAAGAGTAATTTAGATTATACATGTATATGCAGAAATAAATCTGCTCACAGTTCAAGCATGATAGCATAATTCAGATTGTCGGATTACATGTATATATGCTGAAATAGATCTGCTCATAGTTCAGACATGATAACATAATTCAGATTTCCAAAATATATCCCGCTAGGGTCATTTCGAATTAAGTGGGAAATTTTGCCAGTTTTCTTGCGGAAGGTCGGTGGTCTTTACCCGGGTAATCGGGATTTCTCCTCCACCAATAAAAACTGGACGCCATCATATGACTGAAAGATTGTTGAGTATGGCGTAAAACAAAAATCAAATCAAAATCAAAATCAAGAATATACATGCTGAAATAAATCTGCTCACAGTTCAAACTTCATAACATAATTCATATCACCAGATTACTGTAAATGTGGATATTTTGCGTGTTGTTAATTATGCAATTTTTTTCAAAGCATTTTTTCCCCCCACATATACCATATTTATAATGAAATAATTCAGATAACTTCTGTGTACCTGGACATTTTTTTGCCCTGGTTATTTTCGCCTTTTCACGACAGAAACATATTCATTCTGTCTTAAATTTGCCCTAAACCCCCATTAGTCTCATAGATGGAATGTTTTTCCATGACTCAGTTATTTAGCTTGAAAATTTTGTTCTCATTTTAAATTTGCCCACTCATTAGAGGTTGAAAATGTCAAAAATTAAATTGGAGCAAAATTTGCAGGTATACAGTATACGTATGGTAATGAAATAATTTGTATTACCAAATTATATGCAATCATATAATTCATTTTACCAGATTAAACATAAAAAATTTTCTACCCTATCATATGAGGCTGATTCCCAATTCAATAACAGTGCATTTTGTCTCAATTCGCAGTCAAAACTTCCAAGTTGGAGTCAAATGGCAATGCCATTGAAGAGATTTTTATATTTTCACATGGTTTTGTGTATTTCTAGATTTCCCAGTTTCAATACAATATTTCTAAAATTCCTAATTCAAAAGTCCCAGGCCCCCTTCCCAAAAGAGTTTGGAAAATCCCTGAACATACCAGTATGTTTTTCTTTTTCTTTTGATTTTTGTTTTTTTTGCAAAAATTGCTTATTTGGCATTTCTAGCATTATTATGTCCAGGTTTTTCATTATGAGAAAATAATAGTTATGTTTGTCTTTGATTTTTTCACATTTGTAACACATTTCAACATTCATTTCAGTGGAAAAAGGTCTTTGCTGAAAGGTATCGACTCCGAAACAATTGGCTAAAAGGAAGATGCACTGTTCGCACATTTGAGGGCCATTCACAAGGCAAGTTATCTCAACTCATCTCAACCCCCCCCCCTCCCACCCCCCACCCCCCACCCCCCTTATGCCTCAATTGGTGTCAACCATTTCAAAGAATGGTAAAATCCACTATCATAATTCAGGAGTGTATTATTTGAAATCAAAGTTTTACAATAATTTTACGTATAAATTTGATATGCTCACTTCTGTAAAATGACATTAGACCATTCTATTTGACTTGGTTGATTCTAAATGTGGCCACAGGGGTTTATAATTATAAGATCATGTTTATTGCATTTAACAGGAACACTGTCTTACTGACCTTTTGACCTCTACTCAACCAAATTTGTATTTGTCTTTGTAGGTATTTCGTGTGTGCAGTTTGATGATACACGGATTGTGAGTGGTTCTTCTGACAAAACTATCAAGGTGGGTGCTTTGTTTTCTTGACCAATGTCCCTGCCCTGATTTTTTGCCTGCCCTGCCCAGCCCCAGTTTTTCCCCAACCGGCCCTTTTTTATGTCACCATGAGCCAGTGGCTTTTTGTTACTTTTTCCACATTTTTGACATCTCTAAAATCAGTTGGCCAATTTAAGCAAACTTGGCAGAATGTCACCAGGGTGAAACCTTATAAATTTGCAAGTGAAAAGATGCTAGGACCCATAAGAACACCAAAAAGAACCAAAATGTAAACATCTTTAACAAAAAAAATTCATTAAGCATTGATTAGATGTCTTTCAAACTTGGTATGCATAATTGTTGAGTCAATTTCTACAAAGTTTGCAAATCGAAACAAAATCTATTCATAAATGAGCCACTAGGGGTGCTTCAAATGACATAGATCAGGTCACACTTAGATTATATTGTTTTATACTGATTTCTTATTATAATAGTAAGTTGGCAGGTTAGTTAGTAAGTTAATTAACAATTCTGTCAATCACCTCTGGATTAGGTCAGGACCTACTTGTCACCCAGTTATCAATCTTTAATCTTTCAGGTAAGTTTACCGGTGTCATTCTGGCTTACTGTATTGACTTTTTATAAAATCACGATAATTATGGTTCTTGAATTTTGAGGTTTCAGGAGTGAAATATGAAGGAATAATATACAAATCAGGACTTCAAATTGACTTCAAGTTTTCAAGAACTTCAAGGTTTCGATGTTCCAGAGATCGAGAATTAATTTACTTAATTTATAAAGGGAAAAATCAGGACCTGTACCAAACATCGAAGGTTTCGAGAACTTCGAGGTTTTGATGTCGGAGCCATTGAGAGTCATTTGACTTAGATCTTTATTCAGATATATGAGTTAGATCTTTATTGAGACATGAATTTGATTTTTATTGTGATAGATCTATATGACTAATATGTTTATTGAGATATATGAGTTTGATCTCTATTGAGATGTATGAGTTGGCTCTTTGTTGATATATATCAGTTGGTTCTTTGTTGAGATGTATGAGTCAGATCTTTGTTGAGATATTTATGAGTCAGATCTTTGTTGAGATATAAGAGTTGGCTCTTTGTTGAGATATACATGTATGAGTCGGTTCTTTGTTGAGATGTATGAGTCAGATCTTTGTTGAGATATATTGGTTCTTTGTTGAGATATATGAGTTGGTTCTTTGTTGAGATGTATGAGTCAGTTCTTTGTTGAGATATATGAGTCAGATCTTTGTTGAGATATATGAGTTGGTTTTTTGTTGAGATATATGAGTTGGCTCTTTGTTGAGATATATGAGTTGGCTCTTTGTTGATATATATCAGTTGGTTCTTTGTTGAGATGTATGAGTCAGATCTTTGTTGAGATATTTATGAGTCAGATCTTTGTTGAGATATAAGAGTTGGCTCTTTGTTGAGATATACATGTATCAGTCAGTTCTTTGTTGAGATGTATGAGTCAGATCTTTGTTGAGATATATGAGTCAGATCTTTGTTGAGATATATGAGTTGGTTCTTTGTTGAGATGTATGAGTCAGTTCTTTGTTGAGATATATGAGTCAGATCTTTGTTGAGATATATGAGTTGGTTCTTTGTTGAGATATATGAGTTGGCTCTTTGTTGAGATGTATGAGTCAACTTTTTGTTGAGATGTATGAGTCAGTTCTTTGTTGAGATATATGAGTCAGATCTTTGTTGAGATATATGAGTTGGTTCTTTGTTGAGATATATGAGTTGGCTCTTTGTTGAGATGTATGAGTCAACTTTTTGTTGAGATGTATGAGTCAGTTCTTTGTTGAGATATATGAGTCAGATCTTTGTTGAGATATCTGAGTGAACTCTTTGTTGATATATATGAGTTGGCTCTTTGTTGAGATATATGAGTCAATTCTTTGTTGAGATATGTGAGTGATTGCTTTGTTGAAATATATGAATCAGCTCTTTGTTGAGTTATATAAGTTAGTTCTATGTTGAGATATATGAGTAAGATCTTTACTGAGATATGCAAGTCTATTGCAACAATTTGTTGTAGCTGTTATGTTTAACTCTGTGACTGTTTTAAACTGTCACAATGTTAATTCAGTTGATAATAGACATGATAACACTAGTTGACTGACCTTCAAATTTTACCATGACCTTCACCTTTGACCCTAAATTTCAAATTCAAGATATATTTACATCATTATGATTTTGAAACAAAATGCTTTGCAATTTTTATGTATTGCCTGTAGTTGTTTCTAGTTTTCTCATGTGGCAACCGATTGGCAAATAAAACTAAATTAACCACAATGCAAAAAACGAACATGTGTGATTGTGGGATGTTGTATATTTTTCATTGGAGGTCAGTTGAGTGATCATCTGGAGCAACCTCTGATGGGCATTTGAGTGCAAAGATAGCAGACATTTGAGGAAATAAAAAGCATGCATTTCATTGCGACAAAACTGGACACACAAGCACATTTTGCTGATGCTATCAATTGTTCTTAGTTTCAATTTGTATTACCATAGTATGTATCGACAGGGGAATTCAATGTAACAATTAGTCATACACTTAAACTGTGTCTGTGTTCAAGTGTCCACTTCAGTCTGTGTACAACTGTCCACTTCAGTCTGTGTTCAACTGTCCACTTCAGTCTGTGTTCAAGTGTCCACTTCAGTCTGTGTCCACTTCAGTCTGTGTACAACTGTCCACTTCAGTCTGTGTACAACTGTCCACTTCAGTCTGTGTCCAAGTGTCCACTTCAGTCTGTGTCCAAGTGTCCACTTCAGTCTGTGTCCACTTCAATCTGTGTCCAAGTGTCCACTTCAGTCTGTGTACAACTGTCCACTTCAGTCTGTGTACAACTGTCCACTTCAGTCTGTGTACAACTGTCCACTTCATCTGTGTTCAAATGTCCACTTCAGTCTGTGTACAACTTTCCACTTCATCTGTGTTCAAGTGTCCACTTCAGTCTGTATTCAAATGCCCACTTTAGTCTATGTTCAAATGTCCACTTCTGTCTGTGTTCAAATGTCCACTTCAGTTTGTGCTCAAATGTCCACTTCTGTGTGTGTTCAAATGTCCACTTCTGTGTGTGTTCAAATGTCCACTTCAGTCTGTGTTCAAATGTCCACTTCTGTGTGTGTTCAAATGTCCACTTCTGTGTGTGTTCAAATGTCCACTTCTGTGTGTGTTCAAATGTCCACTTCAGTCTGTGTTCAAATGTCCACTTCTGTGTGTGTTCAAATGTCCACTTCTGTCTGTGTTCAAATGTCCATTTCTGTGTGTTCAAATGTCCACTTCTGTCTGTGTTCAAATGTCCACTTATGTCTGTGTTCAAATGTCCACTTCTGTCTGTGTCTCAAATGTCCACTTCTGTCTATGTTTAAATGTCCACTTCAGTCTGTGTTCAAATGTCCACTTCTGTCTGTGTTCAAATGTCCAGTTCTGTCTGTGTTCAAATGCCCACTTCTGTCTGTGTTCAAATGTCCACTTCTGTCTGTGTACAACTGTCCACTTCATCTGTGTTCAAATGTCCACTTCAGTCTGTGTACGACTTTCAACTTCATCTGTGTTCAAGTGTCCACTTCAGTCTGTATTCAAATGCCCACTTTAGTAATGTCCACTTCTGTCTGTGTTCAAATGTCCACTTCAGTCTGTGTTCAAATGTCCACTTCTGTGTGTGTTCAAATGTCCACTTCTGTGTGTGTTCAAATGTCCACTTCTGTCTGTGTTCAAATGTCCAGTTCTGTCTGTGTTCAAATGTCCACTTCTGTCTGTGTTCAAATGTCCACTTCTGTCTGTGTTCAAATGTCCACTTCTGTCTGTGTTCAAATGTCCACTTCTGTCTGTGTTCAAATGTCCACTTCAGTCTATGTTCAAATGTCCACTTCTGTCTGTGTTCAAATGTCCACTTCAGTCCATGTTTAAATGTATGCTTTAGTCCATGTTGAAATGTCCATTTCTGTCAGTGCTCAAATGTCCACTTCAGTCTGTGTTCAAATGTCCACTTCAGTCCATGTTTAAATGTCCATTTCTGTCTGTGCTCAAATGTCCATTTCAGTTTTCACTCATATACATGTACCTTAGTCTTAGCTGTAGTGTCCATTTCAGTCTACACTCAAATGTCCATTTAAGTTTGTATTTAAATGTCCACTTCAGTCTCTGTTCAAATGTCTACTTCAGTCTGTGTCTAATTCAGAAAAGAATTACCATGAGGTAAATTTCCATTTCACATGTTAAATTTTGACTTCGAATTATTTGTAAGAATTTTTTGTTTTTATAGAAATTCGACTCATAAAAGTTGAATTTATAAAATGTTTGTCAAATAACTAAATTTTCAGGAACTTTGTCAATAGTTTGAAACATAAAGAAATTTGACTCATTGAAGTTTGACTTCAAATGTTTCATTTACTGTTTACTGTCAAATGTCCATTTGTCTAAAATCAAGGGGTGGATTTCAGGGTGTTAAAAATGTCCACTTCTGTCTGTGTTATAATGTCCAATAAAGTCTACTTTCAGTCCAGTCAGTCAGGTGGTCGTAATAGTCGAGGTTCAGTCTATATATATACAGTGAAACAGTCTATATGAAGGGGCCACCCATGGGACCAGAAAATATTGACCGTTATATGCAGGTGACCCTTATACACAAGTTCAATTTAGTTGAAGTATGCAGTCAAGGGACTTGAAAAAACTGGCCTTTATAAACAGGTTATCCTTATACACTGGTGACCACTATAGCAGGTTTTACTGTATATGTGTGTGTGTGTGTGTTGTGTATTGTGTGTATGTGTGTTATGAATTGTGTGTGTTATGTTTGTGGGGTGTGTTCTGTATTGTGAATGTTGTGTGTGTGTGTGTGTGTATGTGTGTTATGTATTATGTATGTGTGTTGTGTTTGTGGTGTGTGTATGTTTGTTATGTATTGTGTGTTTGTGGTGTGTACAATGTATGTGTGTTATGTATTGTGTGTGTTGTGTTTGTGGTGTGTGTGTGTTCCTTATATCACGTTCACCGTATGTCTGATATTCATTACAAAAATGTGTTATGCTTTTCCTTGCATTTCAATTTTTTTTTTTTTTGTGATTTTCTCACCTTATCATTTTACAAGGAAAGTCTACATGTATGGTATCAAATTGTTGATATCAGCTATTGCAAATTGACAGAATTGTCTGCTTCTATTGTACATATATGCTCACAGATTAAGCCAACGTTAATCTGACAACTCTAGTTGTAAGGTCATCAATTACAAAAAAAAAAAAAAAAAAAACTGCATGATACATTAGGGAACAACCATTTGATTCTGAGATGGGGGCTTGGCAGATTTTGGAAATAAATATTCTGGCCTTGAAAATATTGAAAATAAATAATCTGTCCTCGACTAGCAAGAAAATAAATAATCTGACCTTAACTGGTGCCAAAGTTGTGGTAAAAATTAATTTATTAATTAATGTTAAAGCAGGCTTCGCTCACCATATTTCATTCTTCAATTTTTTTGGCTCACTACGCTCACCATTTTTTTTTTGTAGAGGATTGTCTAATATGTATGACAACAAATAGATACTACTACTGGAATCGGTTAACAATATGAACAAAATTTGCATCATATCAAAATGTATATGATTTTCCCTGCATTGTGTTATTATCAGCTAGATACAAATTTAATCATCGATGATATCCAATTCTTTACACTGAATGAATGCACCATTTTCACACGTACATGTACATGTACAGCTTCTGGTCATCCCCCCCCCCCCCCCACTCCAAGTAAAACTTTACACCCCAACTTTGAAAATTCATCCACCCCTGTAATTGAGAACAACAAACTTTGGTTGAAGACATAGTTCAATGTCTGTCTCCATCCATTTGTGCATGTTTGCACACTTACAAAATACTAGAATTTGAATTTTGAAGTGTTTGATGTCACGCTCAACAAATTTTCAGTTATATGGTGGTGGCCAGTTTTTATTAGTGGAGGAGAGAACTTGTTAACAATGTACCGGGAACTGTCACCATCAGGATTTCCGCAAGTCAAACTGGTGAATTTTTCTTCAAATATCAGGGTTTAAACCAGTGGGGCTCGCACCTGCACTGATCAGAAGTGAGAGACTTCATGGTTCAAAGCCAAATGCTCTAACCACTCATCCACAGAGGCCCCACAAATACCAGTTAAGGCTTCCAAATTATTGAATTGGGAGAGTGTGTAAACTGTTACCTTTCTATGGGTTCCTTATCACAATCATGCCTCACAGTAATCCAGTGTGCAGTGAGGTTTGTATTTTATAACACTTTTGAATAGTTCATACTTATGTTTTTTGGTTCTCATATCCAAATTTTCATCTCTGCCGAATTCGAAGGTTTCCTCAGAAATTAGCTGTAGGGCTCAAACAAAGTTGATCGAGTGTTGTCATGATCTGTGTGTTAGCACCCCTGTACTCTTTAAAACAAGAAGTTATGGGTAACTACAGGTGTCAATGTTAATTTTATGATTGTGTATGTTTGTTATTGATTTTCTAGGCATACCCACAATGTATGCAGGCTTATGTATTGTTGTTTTCAAGTGCTCAACGTGTGTGTGTGGTTCCTTATATCACGTACAAACGGCCTACCTGTTGATAATTTAACAAAAACTTGTTTATCTTGAATTTTCTGGGTGATATGTTTTGTCCTCAGACTTACCTTTGTCATTTTCATTCATTTTTCTGGCAAAAGTTTTTCTGAAAATTCCTATTTAGATAAGACCACACTTATTACTGTCTGTGCCTATATGCTGGGAAATTAAGAAAATTTAATTGACAACCGGCTGATAGGCCTAGCTTACCTTTTCCAATATTCAAAACCATACTGATAGATAATGTCATAATGTAGGAACCACAGAAGCAAACTGGCCTAGCTGGTGACATTTTTAAACATCGCAATGGGAGCCTATCGTATTACATCCCTTTAATTTCTGACCGCTGCAAATAAAAATCTGACCTTAACTGTTTTCGGTAGTCCTGTTAAAAACTAATATCATGACCTAACATATGGAGCGCGCTATCGCTCAATCATGCTATTCTTCATTACTTCTACGGCAACATTTTTTTTTTTTGATATTATTTATTCCGTTATATTACCAAATTGGTATTATCTTATTTTTTACAAACATAATTTGTGATTATATCAAAATATATAAGATTTTCATTGTTTCAAAAGCTAGATATCGATAAATATCGATGCATCCAATTCTTTACGACTGAAATTTGGATCTAATCATATATTATAGCTAGCTATTTGGTCAGATATCAGTGATTATCCCCCCCATATAGATCTAGATAACGTGAAAATAACTTTGCAAATAAATCCACCCTGTAAATCAGAAAATATGAAATAAATAAATGACATTAAGAAATAAACATTTTCATCTTTTCTTGCATGTTATGGCCTTACACTGAATTTGTATTTAGACTACATTTGACACACCACAAACGCTCGTGGCATTGGATGCTAGTTTTTCTTACCAATTAAGAAAAAATAAAAATTTATGTAAAGAACCATTAGATTCATCTAAGTAAACATGGCTTGATTACACAATCATCGACTGTTTAGTTTTTACCTGAACTATTTAATAGAATACATGTTCAAAGCCTATTTAGAAATAACTCTTATCATTTCCCACAAAATTAAAATTCACATTAATTCAGCAATCTAAATATTTTCCACTGAATCTTTATCTCTCTTCTCTTCTCTCTCTCATCTCTCTCTCTCTCTCTCTGCTCTCTCTCTCTCTCTCTCTCGTTCTCATAGTGGCAAATGTTTTTTTGTCAAAATATTCAAATTTATAAAGTCTGCCTTACATGTCATTTTTACTTCAAAACCAAGCTGTGCCTCCAAACAAACAGGGATAAGTGTGTTGGGCATCTTAGACCAATACAATAATAATTAGTGTTTATCAAACGGAACTGATCATGGGCTAACGCTCCTGAAAAATGTTTCCCTTTTTTCTAATCTAAATACATGATACAGGCTCAATTTTTATTACACTTGCAAATATAATTTTAACTTATCAAAGATATCTCAGTTTGTGGATTGTCTTTTTTAAATTACTGAACACAGCGATATATATAAAACTAACATAAAGCTTTATATATCGCTGCTATTCGAACTTAAATATTTTTAGCAAATTATTATATCATTTCTACATGTATTTGACTTCACAGATTTCCTTAAATTACATAAAATTTGATAACTAACCCTAATTTATTACTATTTTATACACATTTTAATTTTATTACCGATACCAGAGACATATATCTCTGTCGATATACAAGGATTTATAATAAAAATCAGCTTTATATAAAACTTTCAATTATCTCCTTCCTTTATCATAAATTGACTCTGATATTATGTTACTTTTAATTTTTAATTTACTTTGTTGTATTTAATTTTGATTTTCAATTGTCAATTAATTGTCAAGAAATCTAGATATAACTATTATATAACAGACTTGTAGTTTTTGCATACGATAAACTTGGGACTATACCATTTAGTGCAACAGGTTATTCAAATAATCGTTTCATGGACCGGCTAGGTATTGTTTATTGGGATGTCATCCCGCTGACAGGTGAAGCACACACGTATGATGACTCTCAGCATGATATATCCGGACTTGATAAAGACGATTGATCTATGCTACTTACGTGTCCTATCGGTAATACACACCAATCTCGGAAAAAAATACTTTAGAAACTGGCAATATATGTACCAGTACTAACTATTAAATTGTCTTATTTTTTCACTATTTATACCGATTGACAATGAAATAGATTATCAAAAATTTTAAATACTACAACTTCTGAACATATTTATTTAGGTACACATAATTGAAAATTATGTATTAGTTAAACCAATTGGTTGTTCTTTTAGTAATCCATATCACTCATGCACATTTCCTACTGATAGATAACCGGTGTCTGGATGCCAAAATTTGCCATGTTATATTATCCCCCCAATACGTATCAGATAAAGCATTCTAAACAGTCATGTAATATGTATCCCCCCTCTAGTGAAAAGATAAGGCATCCAAAACAGTCATGTAATATGTATCCCCCCTCTAGTGAAAAGATAAGGCATCCAAAACAGCCATGTAATATGTATCCCCCCTCTAGTGAAAAGATAAGGCATCCAAAACAGCCATGTAATATCACTTATATGTATCCGCCATCTGTCGTCTGATATGTAGAGATAGGAGAATAAATTGTATGTGGCTACACATAATTTCTCACAACTATGACATATTTGCCTCATGTTTTCACCCTAGGGTGAGACAGGCGTGTGCTACTGTTATAATGTCACAATGAAATGATGTCATGAAAGAGACTCGGCAACACAATGTTATGCTCTATAGAGAGCATATTATCTGATACAATGTATTTAGAGCAGATTACATATTATATGGCAAATTTTGGTATCCGGATGCTTATTATATGGTCATATAATATGTACCCCCCCCCCCCTTTACATATCAGAGGAGAGGGCTATATAAAGCATCTCGTCTTTGTAAATGAGAGGGGATACATATTATATGGCAAATTTTGGTATCTTGAAACTTATAATATGATCATATAATATGTACCCCCCCACCCCCCCCCCCCCCCCCCCCCTTTACATATCATAAGAGAGGGCTATATAAAGCATCTCGTCTTTGTAAATGAGAGGGGATACATATTATATGGCAAATTTTGGTATCCGGATACTTATTATATGATCATATAATATTCCTCAACAACAAAAAATGGCAGTAAAAGTGGTTGCTACTAAATGTAATTGCATTATCCCTGTGCCACTGCCACATATTTGTTTGAGAATGTATGTTTTTTTTATCATTGCAATCTTCATATCCTAGCCAGAAAAACTTCTCTTTATATGTTGGTTTTCCATGTCATATTTTACCCCTCTCCCCTCATAATTCGCTTCACAACAAATGAGTCTATTTACATATGTATATTACTTAGAATATATTCACAATTTAATTTTAGATACTAAATGACCATGTGTGAACAAATTATTTGGTGCCCTATGACCCCTCCTGTCCCTTGGGGGTCATAAATAGGTCAATTTACATTTTTAATAATTTGAGTGTATTTCACAGTTTTATGTCTACTTTGAAATACTACATGACAATGTTTGAAAATTATGTATTTTTAGCTCTCCCCTAAGGAGACAGAGCTAAAGACAGATAGACAGACAGACGCCCAAGACCAACACATACTAATAATAAAAAAATAATTAAAACACTGGGATAACAAAGTAATTCAGAATATTTGAAAATTGTATGTAACACATTGTCAACAATCATTTTTGTTAAACAAATTATGGATATAAATGTCTTTTAAAATGTTTTGATAACCTTTTTTCAAAAATTACATATTTCATTAAAATATATTTATACTAAACATACATGTATATTATTTAATTTAATTATTTTTGTTCATTTGATTATAGTTTGTCTAACTTCCAGTTAAGCATCACTAAATTTTCTATGGTCTTAGAAAAATTTTAAGTTTTTGTTCTGAAATTTGCAGTAAGACATTTTTTATAAGTTTTTTTTTTTATTAAATTTAACATATTTTGTTCATTATTATTATTTACAGGTGATTATTCATAAGCCTACACTAAAAGAAATGCTAATTACTTTACTTGTATATTATGGGGTGTAATAAACACAGATTATGTCACCAGTCTGTTAATTCCTAATCAACACCTTTTCTGTAAGGCTAACCAAACTTCCTGTCAAGCCTAGTTTGGATTAATTCAAGATTCAATAATTACTCTGGTACCATTAATTTCAGCATTTTAAATAATTTGTGATGTATAAAGGAAACTGATGTTATATATCAAACTTATAAAAGCCAATTAATACGTCACCATGCAACACACCATCAGCCACCTCCCAACACTCCTTTTACACAACTCTACACACTCCCTTTATATAAACATGTATTAATCCAACCATTAAAAGTGATTATTTTATGGTGGCAATAACTAAAAATCTTCATTTCAATAATCTTTGTCTGTTCAATACTGATTTCATGGGGGTACTTACATGTATTATATGGGGGGGGTACTTATTATGTGACCAATTTTTATATCCGTATATATATATATATGGCGTGTGTGTGTTTTTTAAGTTGGTTTAGCCCCCCACTTTCAATTTGCTTCCGACGCTTTTGCTAAGAAAAAAAATGTTGCTAAAATCATTTTAAGCAGAAATTTGTGTATAGGTCACCTGAACCAAAGACTTATCTTGAGGTATTATGATTATTTTTTTTGTAATTATGCATCCTCCATTTCTCAAGAACCAGCAAGTCAATTTTAACCAAACTTGGCAGAAACGATTCTCATGTTAAGTTGCATAAGATTTGTGAACAATAAGAGGCACATCCTATAGGGGCCAAAAATTGGTACATCTTTTATAAAAATCTTAATCTCATGAACCAGTGATCAGGTTTCTTTCATATTTGGTATGCATGATTGTTGAGTAAATATAAAAACAATACTTATGAACAAAAACAAAATCTATAGAGAAGTGCACCTCGATGGGATTAATAAACAGAAAATTAGTTGTTTTTTTTTTGTTTTGTGAATTTTTACGCATTCATGTCTTTTAATCAATCAGCCAATTTTAACCAAAGATGGGAGGAACCATCATTGTACGCTGCAGAAAGTTTGCATTTAAAGAAACCTTACTTCCATAGCACAGGTCAGAGTTTGTGGTACTTCACCTAAATCTGATGACATCTTAATATAAGTGAAGGGGGCCTCCGTGGCCGAGTGGTTAGAGCATTGCACTTTAAATCACAAGGCCTCTCACCTCTGGTTCGAATCCCGCTAGGGTAATTTCAAATTAAGTGGGAAATTTTGCCAGTTTTCTTGTGGAAGGTTGGTGGTCTTTACCCAGGTAACCGGGGTTTCTCCTCCACCAATAAAAACTGGATGCCATCATATGACTGAAAAATTGTTGAGTATGGCGTAAAACAAAAATCAAATCAAAATCAAAAAATATAAGTGAAAAATTCTTGGTTGGATGTACATGTAAAACAATGAACAAAAAATACAACAACAACAACAAAATTTTCTGACCAAAGATCATTTTAAGTACGTTTGTATTCTCTTTTAGATAAAGCCACTCTTAGAATTAGTTTTATGCTAATCGTATTGTACGCAGTTGACAAGTTCTCTTTTCAGGTGGGATGTTATAATGTTCAATTACATTGTCAATCTTCAATGTAAATATACACCAAGAAAGATAATGATAATGATACTAAGATCAGCTTGCAGAAGGATATTGATTTCTGTAGAACTTGAAGTCAATTTTTGGTCACCTGAGCTGTAGGCTAGTGGTGATTAATTTCACCCATCTTTTGTCTGTCTTTGTGTTTTGATCACACATTATCCAGTGTTTAGCAGTGCACATTGTCAACTGCTTCTCGTGAACCAAGGTGCCAATTTCTACCAAAGTGGGTAATAGCTATCCCTCTAAAGCAGCATAAAATTTGCAAATGAAAAGGGGATAGCACCCAAAGGGACTTCAAAAAGGGCCAAAAATTCTCGTAAACCATTGATCAGCCAAAGGCTCAAGGTGACCTATTGTTATTGTCTTTTGATTGACCTTGTGGTGCATCGTGTGTTGTGAACTTTTTACACATTTTCAACTTCTTCTCAAGAACCAATATTAACCAAATTTGGCAGGAACTATCCTAATATGAAGTCATTTGGAGGTTGTGAATAGAAAGGCACTAGTTTCAATTTGGGCTCTGAAATGGGGCCAAAAATGTCTAAAATTAGCACATCTTTAAAAAAAATATTTTCATTAACCAATGACCAGCATATTCCTACTGTTATACAACTCAGTTAGGTGACAGTTGACTCATTCACCCCTAAAGATGCATTTGGACTTGCCTAAGTAATTGATTTATAGAAGAGTTCATTGTTTCTCAGGGTTTTTTTTTTTTGAGTCAAGGCAGATTGGAAATCTTTGTGAGGTAATATCTTCTTACAGTATTGAGTTGGCAGGTTCTCATTTTAAGGGGTGGGGGGTTATGGGTACATGTGTAAAACACTGTGTGAATCTTCAACTTAGACATGCAAAAGATACATCAGGAAAGAAAAACACACAGTAACAAAATAACGACAGTAATACATGTATCAGCTTGCATAGATACATGTATATTGTTTTCTGCAGACGATGGTGTAGATTTAAAAAGTATCAGTTGAAAATAGAAAATTTAGTCTTGCCTCTAAGTCTTTGGTGACTTGAGGATATTTATGGCATCATCAACTCGCACATTCATATTTTCAGTTGGTGTGTTCATGTTAAACAACAAAACAAACCTGTATCATGTGTATGTTAAAGTTTTCTGAAATTTATTTTCTTTAACATGGCTGACTACATCTGATATTCACTACAGTTTTCTTTTACCCACTTTAACTTATCAACACCTGAAAATCAATGGCTTAGACTAGACCAAATGGGTGGATGAGTTAACATACCCATCAGGACTCAGTTGTTCATCTTTTGGTTAAATTTAACCAACGGTTAAATATAACCCTTGGTTAAATATGGTAACCAAGGGTTATATAACCTAGGATTTAAAATCTTGATGACAGTGCCAATCTTCAGCCAGTTTGTAATAACAACCCTTAATTGTTTAAAATATGTAACCAAGCCTCAAAGTTTGGCTAAATTTCCCATATTTTACCACTGGTTTAACCAGTTAACCAATTATTGAGCAACAGAATTTAACAAAAGGTTAAATTCTAATCCTTGGTTATAATAGGGTTAAAATTTAACCAGTAGATGAACAACTAGGTCCAGAAGTATATTTTTAGCATCGTATTAGGTTTAGCGTCTATTTTTAACTCATATGTCTGTGAAAAACAATAGACTCTTCTGTAAATTAATGATTTAGGCCAGTCCAAATGGCAGAAAACAATTTTCTTTTTTGTACATGTAAATACTTGTGTATATGCTCTAATCTATAAAAATAATCACTATGTTCTGCAAAAATCAATATCCTTATGTAAACAGGTTTCAGTGTAATTATGATTTTTCTTTTATGGTATATATTTCAGTTGAAGATTAACAATATACATAGTGTTTGAACTTGTTTAAGCTGGTAACCAGATGAAGATCAGTTTTCTCTAAGTCAGACAAGATCAGAAAAAAAAAAAAAAAATTCTAAGTCGGACAAGAAAAATTAAAAACGTCAGTTTTCTCTAACTTAGACAAGATCAGAAAAATGTCAGACAAGACCAGGGCCCGAAGTCACCAAATTTACTCAATACTCAAGCTCAACTTTTATTTCATTATTTTGACAATGTAATCAGAGTAAATCTTTCGGGTTTGAATGATTAAGAAATATATCAATATTTTCCATCATTCCTTTATAAATTTTTGCATCACACTCATGATTTTCCCGTAAAAAATGAACAAATATGTTGAGTACAGTACTCAAAATATGAGTATGTACTCAAACATTTTTCTAATATTTCTGAAGTTTCCTTCAAATGATTATTAATTTTGACAATTATTTACAATTGTATGTCAACAATATACAAACACGTCCAGTTGCAGAATGAAGTTCACTTGATTTTACCTTAAAATCCTGAAAAGTTAGTTGAGCTTGAATACTGAGTAAATTTGGTGACTTCGGCCCAGGAAAAATGTCAGTTTTCTGTAATGTCAGATAAGACCAGCAAAATGTCATTTTTCTGTTATGTCAGACAAGACCAGAAAATGTCAATTTTCTTAAAGTCAGAAAAGATAACAAAATTGTAAGTTTTCTCTAAGTCAGACAAGAGAAAAATATCATTTTTCTATAACCTCAAACAAGACCAGGAAAATGTTAGTTTTCTTCAAGTCAGACAAGTCAAAAATGTCAGTTTTCTATAACCTTGCACAAGACAAGAAAAATGTCAATTTTCTGTATCTTTGGACAAAACCAGGAAACTTTTAGCTTTCTGTAAATATTCAGACAAGACCATAAAAATCTTAGTTTTCCTGAAAGTCGGTCAAGACCAAAAAAATATCAACTTTCTGTAACTGCCCACAAGCCTTACAAGTCATCTCATCTATAACACTACTGTTAACTTTTAATTTAATGCCAATTTATCAATTTAGAAAAATGTAAAACACAGAAGTTATTGAGAATTTATATCTAATTCATATTTTCTGTAACAGTTTGACACAAAACCACTCAGTCTCAGTTTTCAACATTGATATGTGATAGTCTTACAAAAAGCAATCACAGTTCTAAGACTGCTGATTACTGATATCAGATTACATGAATATCTCTTTCATTTCTTCCAGTTATAATTGTTATGATTCTTGTTTCAACACTGTCAAGTGTACTTATTTCAACACTGGCTTAACATATTTTGTTTTATTATTCTTATTCTATTATAGGTATGGAACATAAGAACCAATGCACCATGGTCTGTCCAAACCCTTGTGGGACACAGTGGCACAGTTCGTTGTCTACATTTAGAGGGTAAACGCCTCGTTAGTGGGTCTACTGATAAATCCATCAAGGTAAAGATGAATATACAGTAGAATCTCGCTATCTCAAAATAAATCTCAGTATTACTATGTTGAAGGACTTGAATTTAACGGCCCATGGCTTGTCACTTACCTTTTGATACAACAACTTCTATTAACAGCCCGATTAATATTTTTGTTTTAATTCATCATTTAGCAGAATATCATTTCTGTAATTAGAAGTTTATGCATGTACATCGATAGTGCATATTTGTTTACGTTCGGGAAAGAGAAGTAGGACTACATGTGCCATTTGATTAGACAAATTCCTTGCTACCTCTGTTTAATCGGATGGAAACGTCCAGTTAAATGTCAGACAAAACACAGCACATTATACAAATGTGCAATGACCCAATATAAATTACTTGTATACACTGATATATATATACAGTAAAACCTGTATATAGGGGCCACCCAAGGGACCAGAAAATATTGGCCTTTAGGTGCAGGTGACCCTTATACACAGGTTTAATTTAGTTGAAGTATGCAGTGAAGGGACTTGAAAAAACTGGCCTTTATAAACAGGTGATCCTTATATAGAGGTGGCTGCCATAGCAGATTTTACTGTAGTAGTGAAATCATCTCCTCCACGGTTGAACAGTTCAGCGAACCCACCACAGGTAAGGCTGGTATACGAAGGTTATTTTACGTAAATGGACATTGACACGTTTTCGCTGTGAAAATATGACCAGTGTTTGGAATTTAGAGGGATCGGTATTCAGAAGTTATTTTTTCTTGAAAATTGAAGGAAAAAATCTTGACTTCAGTAACATGATCGGTATCAGAAAGTTCTAGATTTTTAGAAAGATCGTTTTGCGGAAGTGGCACTGTTATTTTCGATTTATTCACTCCACAGACCACAAAATAACACAGGAGCAATCGTTCAGGTTACATGGAGGTTACGACAAAAACAAATCACGTAACTTTCTTTTCGTGCTAGTTGAATTTCACTAATAAGTCTTTGTTGTTGCTATCATAACCTGCAGATTATGATCATTCCTTTTAGCATTACCTGTAAATAGGTTACGATGATTTCTACATGTATTACTTTGTAGCCTGACTCAAGTAAAGATAATTTTAGATTTATATCACTCAAGATAATTTTAGATATGTGTGCGTACATTTTAAAAAGAGGATGATTCATAATGTCTTTAAAGTGGAGAGTATCGGTAATTTAAAAGCCTGGGTTTGATTCCTGGTGATTTGTTTTACCTGTGACTTGAAACATGTAGAAACTGTTCTTTTTGCCAAGGGCCCATCATAAAAGCAAGTCAAGAAGTTACAAGTGTTAACCTATTTATCTCTAAAGACACGTTTGGACTGTTCTAAGTCATTAATATACAGAAGAGTCCATTGATTTTCAGGGATTGATGGGTTAATGATAGAAAATCAAGGTTTTGTATAACAGCAGGCATGGCACTCCTTCACCCCTAAATACACAATCCGACTGCTCTAAGGCATTTATATACAGAAGAGTCCATTGTTTTTCAGGGGTTGATGAGTTACAGAACCCTCACTGCATTGTCATAAGTCCATAGCCTTGTCCATTTGTAGCACTTCACCTATAACTAATAACTGCTCAATGTAAGTGATAAAATCTGACTGGAAATAAAGTAATGACAAAGCAATGCCCCTCCCTCCTCCCAAATCCTTTAATTCATTCACCCCTAAAGACACATTTGGACTGGTCTAAGTCATTGATTTACAGAAGAGTCCATTATTTTTCAGGGATTGATGAGTTAAGAGTGTATATTTACATGATACATGTGATACATAACTAATTATTTCTACTGTTAATTCATGTTTGCCTATCATTTGTAGGTGTGGGACTTATCAACACAAGAGAGCTGGTCAAGCATAGCATGTAAAGTGACAATGATTGGCCATACAGATACTGTCCGTTGTTTACAGGTAAAAAATCTCATTGACCAATACAAAAGTTTGAAAAAAAAAACAAATTGCAAAAGTTGATAAAACTAATGTTTTGTGTGTGTGTGTGTGTTTGCGTGTGTGTGTGCATGTACACATGTGCCTTTGTGCCCATGCCCATGTGTGTTTATTCATTTGTTTGTTTACACTTCTAAAATGCCATCATTGGGCCTGCAAAATAAACAAAGTACAGAATTCTAAAAAATGCTGTGCTGCATTTCTTCTTGATAATCAAACTAAAGCATAAAACCGTTGTCATAGTAACAGATTATAATTTATGGCATGTCTCACCACAAGATAGTAACAATTTATGAAAAAAATCTATTTGTAGATGTAAGTGAAAAGAAAAACCTGTTCACCATTTTACAGTTATTTGTATTTGTCTTTTAGGTGGATGATGATAAAGTAATTAGTGGATCATATGATAAGACGTTAAAGGTTTGGAATATCCGGACAGGGGAGTGTAGGATGACACTAAGGTTTGTGAAATATAAAATCAATACAAAACAAGAGTTTCCATTTAAAATGTTCATGTTTGATAACAATTTTTTCTGTATTATTTACATTAGTTATGTTACTTTTCTCTGGATAAATTGTCAAATTCAGACTTGTCTGTTTCCTATATCACAGCTGTCAAATTCAGACTTTTCTGTTTCCAATATCACAGCTGTCAAATTCAGACTTGTCTGTTTTCAATATCACAGCTGTCAAATTCACACTTGTCTGTTTCCCATATCACAGCTGTCACATTCAGACTTGTCTATTTCCCATATCACAGCTGTCAAATTCAGACATGTCTGTTTCCTACATCACAGCTGTCAAATGTCTGTTTCCCATATCACAGCTGTCAAATTCAGACATGTCTGTTTCCCATATCACAGCTGTCAAATTCAGACTTGTCTGTTTCCAATACACAGCTGTCAAATTCAGCTTGTCTGTTTCCAATATCACAGCTGTTTCAGACTTGTCTGTTTCCCATATCACAGCTGTCAAATTCAGACTTGTCTTGCTGTCACATTCAGACTTGTCTGTTTCCTATATCACAGCTGTCAAATTCAGACTTGTCTGTTTCTTATATCACAGCTGTCAAATGTCTGTTTCCCATATCACAGCTGTCACATTCAGACTTGTCTGTTTCCCATATCACAGCTGTCAAATTCAGACTTGCCTGTTTCCCATATCACAGCTGTCAAATGTCTGTTTCCTATATCACAGCTGTCACATTCAGACTTCTCTGTTTCTTATATCACAGCTGTCAAATTCAGACATGTCTGTTTCCAATATCACAGCTGTCAAATTCAGATCTGTCTGTTTCCCATACCACAGCTGTCAAATTCAGACTTGTCTGTTTCCCATATCACAGCTGTCACATTCAGACTTGTCTGTTTCCTATATCACAGCTGTCAAATGTCTGTTTCCCATATCACAGCTGTCAAATTCAGACTTGTCTGTTTCCCATATCATAGCTGTCAAATGTCTGTTTCCCATATCACAGCTGTCAAATTCAGACTTGTCTGTTTCCCATATCACAGCTGTCAAATTCAGACTTGTCTGTTTCCAATATCACAGCTGTCAAATTCAGACTTGTCTGTTTCCAATATCACAGTTGTCAAATTCAGACTTGTCTGTTTCCCATACCACAGCTGTCAAATTCAGACTTTTCTGTTTCCCATATAACAGCTGTCACATTCAGACTTGTCGGTTACATTTAACATTTTCAGAGAGATCAATATCCAAGATGGACACCTGTCGACCATGTTGAATTCCATTCTCTTTGAAAATGTAATATGTTCAGTTCAAGTTCAGTTTCACCATAATCTTGTGAAAAAAAGTATTTCACAGAAATAGATATGGATTTAAGTTCAAATTCAATGTTGAGACGCAAAATAAGAGAAAAGAAGAGAAAAGAACAGTCTGTCATAGATCAGACATAGAACATTCCATGATGAGCACCAAGACCCCTCTGGGATCTCTTGTCACATTAAAACTTGTCTGTATTATCTACCCTAATTGTCACATTAAAACTAGTCTGTATTATCTACCCTGGTTGTCACAGTAAAACTCATCTGTATTATCTACCCTGGTTGTCACAGTAAAACTCATCTGTATTATCTACCCTGGTTGTCACAGTAAAAGTCTTCTGTATTATCTACCCTGGTTGTCACAGTAAAACTCATCTGTATTATCTACCCTGGTCGTCACAGTAAAACTCATCTGTATTATCTACCCTGGTTGTCACAGTAAAACTCATCTGTATTATCTACCCTGGTTGTCACAGTAAAACTCATCTGTTGTATCTACCCTGGTTGTCACAGTAAAACTCATCTGTATTATCTACCCTGGTTGTCACATTAAAACTCATCTGTATTATCTAC
Organism: Atrina japonica; assembly: GCA_030159075.1. NCBI lineage: Eukaryota > Metazoa > Mollusca > Bivalvia > Pterioida > Pinnidae > Atrina > Atrina japonica. The sequence goes on along the minus strand of BROG01000576.1, from coordinate 32,027 downwards.
CCTGGTTGTCACAGTAAAACTCATCTGTTGTATCTACCCTGGTTGTCGCGGTAAAACTCGTCTGTATTATCTATCCCAGTTATAAAGAATTGTCTGAATGTGTCACGAGACATCCCCAGCTGTCAACTGATATATTGAATTGCCATTGTCTTACTGTGACATGTGAGTTTTGGTGATAAGTACTCAATTTCACTTGATACTACAACTGTACAGTAATCAGTAACTTGCCCTGTCTTCCCGTATAACTTAACAGTCCGATTACAACAGCTATGTGCTTGATTCTTATCCTATTATTTTTCAGGGGCCATCAGGCAGCAGTTTTATGTGTTCACTTTAACGATACTAAAATTGTCTCAGGGTCATGTGACAAAGCTATCAAGGTGCGTATATATATATACTGTATATATCTTTAATTTCTACTGATTTTGTATGTGTGTGGCTGTGTTTGATTTGTCTGTGTGTTAGTGTAAGCACACGATGATCTACAAAAAGGTCACTAGAGCAGAACTCTTTAGCACACAAAGATCTACACGGTGAGCAATGCAAACTCCATGGAGCCTCTGGTTAGTTGTGAACAATTACTGGATTTGATTTAACCAAACTTTGCAGAAACTTTTCCATGTTTGGAAGTCAGAATGGATTGCTACCCATAGAGGCTCCGTAGGGGGCCAAATCTGGTAAATATTACACTTGGTTGATCGTTAAGGCGCATTGGGCCTCTTGTTGACTTTAACATATTTTCATCTTCCTCTCAGAATTGGTTGGGCCAATTTTGACCAAACTTGGCAGGAAGTACTAACTACCTGGAAATTTTCATTTCTGTTTAATTTACACCATTTTCCCCTAAAATGAGAGGGGGAATTTTAAATGAAAGTGAAATTTTGAAGCTAAATAATTAAAGCAGAAACTTACATAACATCCAGGAGACTGTGGCATTGTATAGTGAATTGAGAATGGGGTGAATATGCTGTCTGTCGTAAAATGACGAAAATAACCAAAGGTGAAAATTTTCAGGTATACATTTTTCCCATGTTAATCTGCTAAATGTTTGTAAATGAAAAGTGGCTAGGACCCATAGGGGCTCCAAAAGGGATAAAAAAGGAACAAAACTTGGTACATTTTTTAAAATCTGTTTCTCATGAACTGATGATAAGATATCTTTCAAATTTTGTATGCATGATTGTTATGTCTGTGTTTACTATGTTTGCAAATGAAAATGAAAGCTGTTTATAAATTGGCGTCACAACGCTTCAAAAACGATTACAGTTTTATACAAATGGCTGAATAACTAAAGACTGATGGGCTTTTTTTTTATATAAATATGTATAAGAATGTCTTAAGAATTATGTAGAATCATTGTGACAAAGTTTCAAGGTCATGTGGTCAAAGGTCAAGGTCACAGGCATGTACGCAAACAAAGATATTAGTTGCATAGTTGCATAATCCAACAAATTTGCCCATCTAGTGCCTTAAAGGCTCCTTGGACCTCCTGTTTTTGTTTATTTGTTGTTAGGGAAGTTGCCTATGCGTATCATTAAATTTCTTCAATTTGCATGATTTCAGTATAATTCGATATGAGCACAAACATCCAAATATTAGAAATAAAAATACAGTGCGACGTCATTATCAAGATCACTTGACTGATTAATTGAAAGTGAGTGGTCTCGTAAGTGAGAGTCTGAACTAATTCACCTAACTGATCGACTGAAAGTGATTGGTCTCATAAATGAGGGTCTGGACTTATTCAATACCTTATAAGATACTGTAAATCCAGTTTTATTTGCGAGAATTTTATTTACACATAATTTTGCAATAGCTCTCGCTTGCTAAAATAAAATCATGTAATGAAGTATGATAATAGTATGACGAAATGGGCATACGAAATAATGAAAATATTAAAGAGAATAAATAGCCATGGTCTTAAATGGAAGGTGGTCTCCTTAGAGAGGTGGTCTTTAGATGAGGTTCTACTGTATTTTGCCATTGTTTCTACAGGTATGGAACTATGAGGGAGTCTGTCTGCGTACCTTAATGGGACATCAAGATGCTGTTACCTGTCTTCAGTTTGATTCCACTCGGATAATCAGTGGATCCTTGGACTGCAACCTCAAGTTCTGGGACATTCACACAGGAACATGTATAAATACAATAGACTGGAAAGCTGCTGAAGGACATACTGGTGTTGTAAGGTATGGACTATTGTCATTGTCATGGTTTGGACTATTGTCATTGTAAGGTATGGACTATTGTCATGGTATGGACTATTGTCATTATCATGGTATGGACTATTGTCATTTTCATGGTATGGACTGTTGTCATTATAAGATATGGACTATTGTCATTATAAGATATGGAGTATTGTCATTGTAAGGTATGGACTATTGTCATGGTATGGACTATTGTCATTGTCATAGTATGGACTATTGTCAATATAAGTTATGAACTATTGTCATTATAAGATATGGACTATTGTCATGGTATGGACTGTTGTCATTATAGGATATGAACTATTGTCATAGTCAGGTATGGACTATTGTCATTGTAAGATATGGACTATTGTCCTTGTTAGGTATGAACTATTGTCATTGTAAGATATGGACTATTGTTGTTATAAGGTATGAACTATTGTCATTGTCAGGTATTGACTATTTTCATTATAAGATATGAACTGTTGTCATTATATGATATGGACTATTGTCATTATATGATATGGACTATTGTCATTGTAAGATATGGACTATTAACATTATATGATATGGACTATTATCATTGTAAGATATGGACTATTGTCATTATATGATATGGACTTTTGTCATTGTCAGATATGGACTATTGTCATTATAAGATATGGACTATTGTCATTGTCAGATATGGACTATTGTCATTGTCAGATATGGACTATTGTCATTATAAGATATGGACTATTGTCATTATAATATATGGACTATTGTGATTGTAAGGTATGGACTATTGTCGTTATAAGGTATGGACTATTGTCATTGTAAGGTATGGACTATTGTCATTGTAAGGTATGGACTGTTATCATTGTCATGCTATGGGCTATTGTCATTTTCTTGGTATAGACTATAGTCATTGTCAGATATGGACTATTGTCATTTTCAGATGTGGACTATTGTCATTATAAGATATGGACTATTGTCATTGTCAGATATGGACTATTGTCATAAGATATGGACTATTGTCATTATAAGATATGGACTATTGTGATTGTAATGTATGGACTATTGTCATTATAAGATATGGACTATTGTGATTGTAAGGTATGGACTATTGTGATTGTAAGGTATGGACTATTGTCATTGTCAGATATGGACTATTGTCATTATAAGATATGGACTATTGTCATTGTAAGGTATGGACTATTGCCATTGTAAGATATGGAATATTGTCATGGTATGGACTATTTTCATGATAAGATATTGATTATCATCATTATAAGATATGGACTGTTATCATTTTCATGCTATGGGCTATTGTCATTTTCTTGGTATAGACTATGGTCATTGTAAGGTGTGGACTATTGTCTTTGTAAGGTATGGAATATTGTCATTGTCATGGTATGGACTATTGTCATTGTCAGGTATGGACTATTGTCAGATATGGACTATTGTAAATTTAAGGTTACGACCTTTGTCATTATTACATTTTAATTTTGTTTCTGCATTTTGTTCTACCATTGAAAACTAAATCGCACTTTAAATGAGATATCATATTGCACTGCTATGAAGTCACATAACGGTTTTCGCAGAATTTCATTTCGTGCCAACTGACTGCATGGAAAAGAGAGACAAATGAGAGGGATTGATAGAACCTGCCTTTCAATGGTCAATAGTTTCTTAAATTAAACAATTATTGCACTACTTTTGGGTCGATATGAGAATTTACAGAGTACAAAAAATAATATTAACCTTGGCCTTCGGTCTTGGTCGATATTATTTTTGTACTCCATAAATTCTCATATAAAACCAAAAATAGAGCAATTATTGAATTATTCTTCTAAGTCTTGACTGGTTTTCTGATTTCTTTCTGCTTTTCATTTCTTCCTTTCTTTTTATGCCTCAGAGTATGATGGAAATATTGTCGATTTTGATATTGGTCTATTCATCTATTGGCCTGTTTGTCCATTGGTTCATATATATATATATATATATATATATATATATATTTAACCTTATTTATTTTTCAATGATTAACAAACAAGTTCTGTCAACTTAAGTAAAATGTCTCTCATACGCTCCACTGTTGGCATAAGGGAACCATGCTCTGGGAAGAAACCGGAGGATATTCACGTGTCTGACTTTGTATCCAGGGTCACACAGGACCAGAGCTGACTTTGTTCTTGTTCAATTATATCTTTGTGTCTTCAGTTTTTGCTTCCTTTTCTCCCTGTCTTTGTAACACCCCAAATTCATGGGATTGAAGATTGGAAGCTATATCAGATGTGGTCTGTATTTTTATCCATTCTTTGCCAGATTGCAAAACCAAATCCAGTTATTTAAATGGTGATGTTCGTCTGTCTGTTTGTCTTCATCAACAATCTGGTTTAGCTCTTGTATTTAGTTCCATTGTAGAAAGACCATCATTGATATCTATTTGAAACTTCACATGTTGATAGACCTTGATGAGAACTATCCATTGCAGTCTTTGTTTTTTTGTTTTGTTTTTTTTTAATTTTGTGGGTGGCCATACCAACTTTAGTGTTTTCTTGTTCTTTTTGCATATCTGCTCATTTGCAAATGACATGAGTTTCTATTTTCATATACAGTGAAATCTCCTTATCTCAAAACTCATGAGTTTGTCCCTATTTCTTCGAGATATCCTGAATTCGAGATAACTAAAATTTTTTAATTGATGTATTATTACATCTATAAAAATCGGGACCAGACTTTTAACTCTGACATATATGAATTTCGACTCAACCGATTTCGACATAAGGAGATTCCACTTTACTATGATAGGGTGCTTTATATCATTACAACTTAGGATAAGTTCAGTCAGGGCTTGAGTGTAACCTTTTTTTACCCAAGTGGCCCACAGGGACAGTAACATAAATAACCTACTAGCCCCATTAAACCACAAATAATGCAAAAGAAATTATTTCATGATATATTTTAATAAAGAATAACCTACTATAGCATGTGAGGACAATACAGGATATTTTCAGTTTGTATTGAAGATGAGATTAGATTTACATACATTACATGGAACAATTATTTAAAAGAGCACTTTATCTTATTTCTTTTATTGGACAATGGGGCCAGTATAGATGAGAAATCTACTGGCTCGTACAATTATTTACTGGACCAGCGGACCAGTGCTAATTTTGAGCCCTGATTCCAAAAATTTGCAAACATTCAGAAATATTTACTAGAGTTTTAGAGCTTTAAAATCTATGAATGACTTAAATCTTGGAGTACAGTGGGTTTTTTTTTCTTTCTTTTTTAATTTTCTTTCTTTTTTTGTTGTTGTTGTTGTTGTTGTTGTTGTTGTTGTTGTTGTTGTTGTTGTTGTGTTGGTATTTTTTCACTATTATTGGGGTGTGGGGGGGAATTGTTTGTAACCTGATAAAAATGTTCAATTATTTAGAAATCTATGTACATGATGGATTTATTAATTGTTTGGGTCATAGTGGTTCTATTTTCTTTTTGTTTTTATTTTGCTGGGTTTTGTTTTTTTTTGGGGAGGGGTGGTGTTTTTTTTTTGCATTGGTCTGTATATTTACAAGGTGAAGTACTACAAATTTTGACACATGTTATAGATTTATGATAATTCTTTTTCATGTCACATATACTGCACCACGGGATCTCATTCTGGTAGACTCCTCTGAAAGATGAGTACAACTTGTATTGGAAATCAAACCCAGGGTCTACTGCTTGTACTGTGAAAACTCTTAGCACTACGAAACCACGACAGTGCTTGTTCTAGATTTTTTTTATTATAATTCTGTAGATTTATAGCATAAAACAATATGAATTATGGTCCTCTGTGTATGGGATACATCTAGAACTGTCTCCCTGAAAATTGTATTTTTTCTGAGGTACTCAAAAGCTGTGTTTTAAGCTACACATGGATTTCTTTACGAGAAAAAAAAAGTCGGCATCATTGACAGTTTCATAACCCATTACAAAACATATTGATTAGCAATTGTCACGCATTAACAGGTTGATTTGAATAATATTACAAATGTGTTGATTGTTAAAAATATTTATTACCAATGTTTCAGGTGTTTACAAGCAGACAGCTGGCGGCTAGTTAGTGCTGCTGACGACAAGACAATCAAGGTAAAATACCATATTCTCTGTTATAAAGGCCACACAGGGGGCATTAAATTTTCCAAAAGGTTATGTTACATAAAAAGAAATAGTACCAGTAGGTTAAATTATAAAACTGCTCTTAAATTGTTGCTATTTATGTACAATAGTCTTAAGTGACTGTCAAAGGGGCTTGCAGAATTTGGTCACATTAGACAGGGAGTCACTTAACCAAGACCAGTTAATATATAGGAAATACTGTCGGGCCACCTAAGATACAATAATAAGATAGGAGTCACTTAATACAGACAGGGAAATACTGTTGGGCCACCTTAATAGATAATCACAGGGAGTCACCACAGACCAGTTAATATATAGGAAATACTGTTGGGCCACCTTAATAGATACAGTCACATAAGACAGGGAGTCACTTAATACAGAATAATACAGGAAATACCACCTTAATAGATCCAGGACATATACAGGGAGTTGGGCCAGACCCAGTTAATATATAGGATACTGTTGGGCCACAGATCAGACAAGACAGGGTCACTTAATACAGACCAGTTAATATATAGGAGATACTGTTGGGCTACCTTAATAGATACAGTCACATAAGACAGGGAGTCACTTAATACAGACCAGTTAATATATAGGAAATACTGTTGGGCCACCTTAATAGATATTGTCACATCAGACAAGGAGTCACTTAATACAGACCAGTTAATATATAGGAAATACTGTTGGGCCACCTTAATAGATACAGTCACATCAGACAAGGAGTCACTTAATACAGACCAGTTAATATATAGGAAATACTGTTGGGCCATCCTTAATAAGACAAGGAGTCACATCAGACCAGTTAATATATAGGAAATAGTTCACCTTAATAGATAATACAGACCAGTCACTTAGTATAGGTTAATAATATACTGTTGGGCCACCTTAATAGATACAGTCACATAAGACAAGGAGTCACTTAATACAGACCAGTTAATATATAGGAAATACTGTTGGGCCACCTTAATAGATACAGTCACATAAGACAGGGAGTCACTTAATACAGACCAGTTAATATATAGGAAATACTGTTGGGCCACCTTAATAGATACAGTCACATAAGACAGGGAGTCACTTAATACAGACCAGTTAATATATAGGAAATAGCCACCTTAATAGATACAGTCACATAAGACATCACTTAATACAGGTTAATATACTGAAATACTGTTGGGCCACCTTAATACAGTCACATAAGACAGGGAGTCACTTAATACAGACCAGTTAATATATAGGAAATACTGTTGGGCCACCTTAATAGATACAGTCACATAAGACAGGGAGTCACTTAATACAGACCAGTTAATATATAGGAAATACTGTTGGGCCACCTTAATAGATACAGTCACATAAGACAGGGAGTCACTTAATACAGACCAGTTAATATATAGGAAATACTGTTGGGCCACCTTAATAGATCCAGTCACATCAGACAGGGAGTCACTTAATACAGACCAGTTAATATATAGGAAATACTGTTGGGCCACCTTAATAGATCCAGTCACATAAGACAGGGAGTCACTTAATACAGACCAGTTAATATTATACTGTTACCTTAGATAGGAAAGACAAGGAGTTGGACCACCTATATAGGAAATACTGTTGGGCCACCTTAGATCCAGTCACATAAGACAAGGAGTCACTTAATACAGACCAGTTAATATATAGGAAATACTGTTGGGCCACCTTAGGACAAATACTGAAATACTGTTGGGCTACCTTTATAGATATTGTCACATAAGACAGGGAGTCACTTAATACAGACCAGTTAATATATAGGAAATACTGATGGGCCACCTTAATAGATACAGTCACATAAGACAGGGAGTCACTTAGTACAGACCAGTTAATATATAGGAAATACTGTTGGGCCACCTTTATAGATATTGTCACATAAGACAGGGAGTCACTTAATACAGACAAGTTAATATATAGGAAATACTGTTGGGCCACCTTAATAGATACAGTCACATAAGACAGGGAGTCACTTAATACAGACCAGTTAATATATAGGAAATACTGTTGGGCCACCTTAATAGATACAGTCACATAAGACAAGGAGTCACATACAGACCAGGGAAATACTGTTGGGCCATTATAGATACAGTACAGACAGGGAGTCACTTAATACATATAGTTAAATATAGGAAACTGTTGGGCCACCTTAATAGATACAGTCACATAAGACAAGGAGTCACTTAATACAGACCAGTTAATATATAGGAAATACTGTTGGGCCACCTTTATAGATACAGTCACATCAGACAAGGAGTCACTTAATACAGACCAGTTAATATATAGGAAATACTGTTGGGCCACCTTTATAGATATTGTCACATAAGACAAGGAGTCACTTAATACAGACCAGTTAATATATAGGAAATACTGTTGGGCCACCTTTATAGATATTGTCACATAAGACAAGGAGTCACTTAATACAGACCAGTTAATATATAGGAAATACTGTTGGGCTACCTTTATAGATATTGTCACATAAGATCACTTAATACAGACCAGTTAATATATAGGAAATACTGTTGGGCCACCTTAGATCCAGTCACATCAGACAAGGAGTCACTTAATACAGACCAGTTAATATATAGAAAATACTGTTGGGCCACCTTAATAGATACAGTCACATAAGACAGGGAGTCACTTAATACAGACCAATTAATATATAGGAGATACTGTTGGGCCACCTTTATAGATAGATACAGTCACATACAGACAGTTAATATATAGGAAATACTGTTGGGGAGATACAGTCACATAAGACAGAGTCACTAAATACAGACCAGTTAATATATAGGAAATACTGTTGGGCTACCTTTATAGATATTGTCACATAAGACAGGGAGTCACTTAATACAGACCAGTTAATATATAGGAAATATTGTTGGGCCACCTTAGATACAGTCACATAAGACAGACTAAAGGAGTCAGTTAATAATATAGGAAATACTGTGGGCTACCTTTATAGATATCACATAAGACAGGGAGTCACTTGTACAGACCAGTTAACCTATAGAAATACTACACCTTAGTCACATAAGACAGGGAGTCTCTTAATACAGACAAGTTAATATATAATACTGATGGGCCACCTTAGATACAATCACTGACAGGGGGCCAGACCAGTTAATATATAGATACTGTTGGGCCACCATAAGTCACATAAGGACAGAGTCACTTAATACAGACCAGTTAATATATAGGAAATACTGTTGGGCCCTTTTAATAGTCACATAAGACAGGGAGTCACTTAATACAGACCAGTTAATATATAGGAAATACTGATGGGCCACCTTAGATACAATCACATAAGACAGGGAGTCTCTTAATACAGACAAGTTAATATATAGGAAATACTGATGGGCCACCTTAGATACAATCACATAAGACAGGGAGTCTCTTAATACAGACCAGTTAATATATAGGAAATACTGATGGGCCACCTTAGATACAGTCACATAAGACAGGGAGGACCACTTTACATAAAGGAAATACTGTTGGGCCACCTTAGATACATTGAAATCCCGATGTTTCGAACTTTTCCAGGTGTTCCCTTGAACTTTGACTTATCGAAGTTCTACTGTATTTAAAACATCCGGAAAATAGGATGAAGGGCATCAGCTGTGTTTGCCAAAAAACTTATTTCGGTTTTTTTCTACCTTAACTACTAGTACTTGTACAATAACAAATAAGAGTTATACACAGGCATAAAATATAGTATATTCCTATATACTTTGTGAAAATAAGGTCCCATTCAGTGTGGTATGCATCTACAAATAGTAAGGCTGTATTCATCAGTTGCAATTGAAAAAGTGCCAAACTGGGTTTCGCAAGCAATTAAATATAGAAAACATTATCACCTAAGTAAGGAATCTTTATGTACATGTGTATGTTGTCAATTAGAAATGAATAGAACTTTTAAAGATATCGGCAATCCTACTAATATCATGTGCACACAAACACTTCTGTGAGGTATATATATACTGTATGTGTATTAAAATTAGTGCACTCATATTTTAGCGTTCTGAGGGGGTGTAGACTTAATAGTGCAACCATGAATTCGCACAATTATGGCAAAAATATTTTCAAATTGGCGGCAATATACTTTTGCTAATACACACTGAACTTAAATAGCGACCATGAACAGGTAAGATTATCCGGATCCGTGTTTACTATGAAACGGTCTATACCATGCAGGTAAGGTGACCACTGTAACTGACCAATTATAGGTATTACATGGTACTAATAAACAATATTTAGAATTGATTGTTCGTTCCATAAATACCATAAGTTTCGTCGTGCATGCAGAATGACAGATGGAGAAGTTTTAGCCCTGCACCTGAATCAGCACTATGACTTGAGTGTGAAAGGCGCTAATATTAAGATCAGCTAAAATAAGTACACTTACAGTATATCATGTATATACCCTACATTCAATTTCCATTTACAATTACCCCCCGTCCCAACTGTATCACAATCCAAACTTTAAATATTGCAATGTCCTAAACTTTGACACCCCCCCCCCTGATGATGTTCAAAAAATGAAAAACAATCCTTAAATATATATATATATATATATATATATATATATATATAGATATATATCTATATATATATATATAGATATATATATCTATATATATATATATATATATCTATATATATATATATATATAGATAGATAGATATATAGAGAGAGATATCTGGCAAGTAAGTTTGAAATTTGGAGAATAAATTTTGAATTTGGACAAAACTTTGTATTGTGAGTATTACAGTGAAATAGACCTGTAATTGATTGAGTAAGACAAACTGCCAATACATGCAGCAGCGATGATATGATTTCTTTAAGTTGTTTCACAAGAGAAGAAAAAATCTGAAATGTTTTCCGCAGTAATTAAGTGCTATGGACCTTTTGTGCTAGGATTACTAGTACTATTACATCAAAATTGTCGACAAATTCCAGGGATGATATCGTGAAAACAGGAAATTATACATTTTACTGGCGTGTAAAGCAGGTCAAGGAACTTATCATCATGTTTATATTTTAGGTATGGAATCTGGAAACGGGAGAGCGCCTGGTTACTTTACGGAACCACACAGATGGAGTAACTTGTCTGCAGTTCAACGATTTTATCATAGTTTCGGGGTCTTATGACAAAACTGTTAAACTCTGGGATTTTAGCTGCTGTTAATTTGCGCCATTTTCATGATCAACGTCTTTTTACTAGGTTACATGTTACATCATTGAGGTCAAAGGACAATTATTCACCAAACAATAATTCAAGCTCGTCTGCAAAATGTTTTTGCCCATGATGCACATTTTTCATTGTTTTTTCATTTCCATGGCAATCACCTCAAGTTTTAAAATTGTTATAAATGTAACTTTAATTCCAATGATATACTTTTTTAGCTCACCTGAGCTGAAGGCTCAAGGGAGCTATTGTGATCACTCCCCGTCTGTCGTCCGTATGTAAACTTTTCATATTTTCGACTTCTTCTCTGAAACCACATAAAGGATTTAGATGAAACTTGACAGGAAGCAAATGCCCAATGTCTTTTACCAAGTGTATAGTTTCCAACCAGATTGGCCCAGGGGTGGGTACAGGGCGGGGCAGAATAGGTCCAAAAAGGTACCCCTCTTTAAAAATCTTCTTCTGAACAGCTGCATGAATTGAAAAATGGATTGTGTCTGAGTGATCTACACAGATGTATGATTCAAGTTTGTATTTATCATAAAAAATGGAATATTAATTTTTGACGCATTTTTGAGGTCTTTTCAGACTTTGTCATTTTCATTCATTTTTGCATGACTTCCTAAATTATCTCCCCTTGTATTCACTTTGATGCATTCATTTAAGTGTTTTACTTGCAATTAGGCGAAGAAATGTTTTTGTGCAAGAATTTAGCTGAAATTTTTTTTCTTGAATTTTTTATGAATTTTTTAAGACTGCTAAAAAAGGGGGAGGTGCATTTTTCACACTATCAGCTTTTGTTTCAAAATTGCTGATGGAATTTTGATGAAACTTGACAGGAAGCAAGTGCTCAAGCTCCTTTACCAAGTGTATAGCTTTCAGCCAGATTTGCCCAGGATATGGATCCAGGGCGGGGCAGAATAGGTCCCAAAAGTACCCCTCTTTAAAAATCTTTTTCTCCAGAACCGCTGCATGAATTGAAAATGGATTGTTTTTGAGTGATCTACATGGATGTATGACTCAAGATTGTATTTTTCATAAAAATTGGAATGTGAATTTTTAATGTATTTTTGAGGTCTTTTCAGACTTAATATTTTCATTCATTTTTGCATGATTTCCTCGATTATCTCCCCTTGCATTCACTTTGATGCATTCATTGAATGTGTTTTACTTGTAATTAGGTGAAGAAATGTTTTTGTGCAAGAATTTTGCTGAAATTTAATTTCTAGAATTTTTTTATGAATTTCTTAAAACATCAATATATATTTTTCTTGGCCAGATCAACCCACATGTACATATCCTTCTTGGTCTTCTTTCCACATTTGTAGATGATTCTCAAGTGAGCGATTGAGGCCCTCTTGGGCCTCTTATTTTTGAAATTCCTCTCTTTAATGGAATTTCTTGTCCCAACTTTGGATATTTAAACAGTTTTGTTGCCTGAATTGAGAATAGAGTATAATTTTTAGAGTTTAATTTTGAGGGGCAGACATATAAACATTTGGCCATATCTATGATTTAGGCCAATCATCGAGTTGCTCATTGTAACTTTATGTTGATCATGCCTTTGAAAATAATTTTTAAAAAGTCTTTCAGCTTGAGGTATTCGTGCCAAAATGATCATAATATATGGTCCAAAATTTTCAAAAGGGTTGTGAATTTTTTGTATCAATGCTAACATTTTTGGCTAGATATACTATGTATAGTGCTTGGGTACATGCAAACACTTTCAAATTCATGTACTATAAAATCATTCATTTTCCTGGGTTTACCTTTTCGTGGCTTTTCCTCAAAAGCTAATTTGTTGGTATTAATTTTCATTGATTTTGGGATGTCCTATTGTCCATCGTTCAAGTAAATATTTAGTCATGGATTTATTTTCACTGTTTTTGGTCACCCACGAAAATAATGAAATTAAATCCTCAACAAAAATTGATGATTTGATCTTTAGACACCAATGTATTTAGATCTTGCACATCAGTATACAGTCAAACTTGCATTAAAGGCCTCCTCTTATAAAGGGCACCTGCCTATAAAGGCCAATCAACCATAACCTTTGTTAACTTATTTTGTAATAAATAAACAATCCTCTTTATAAAGGCCACCTGTCTATAACACCTCCTTTTTCTTGTTCCCTCTAGTGGCCTTTATAGACAAGTTTGGCTGTATTTGGAAGAGCATACTGATTATACATTATGATAATATGTATCAACAATTTGACAGACTTGTAATATTGATAGAGTAATATTTTGGACTTTGGAGAACTTTAGCATGTATTGATTTTAGCTTATTTACAACTTGCTAGAGGATTTTGTTTAAGATAATACTACCAGTAATTATAGTACCAGGTTAATATTCAGAATGACATCAGAGTCCTAATTAGGCACCTAGGTTCATATCGGGGTCATAACAGGAAGTACAATATGATACATACTCAACATACTGTTGGGAATATAGATGAATATATATGTATATATATCAGATGTGTGTGAGAGAAGAGTAATAATATCATATCTAAGCTTATAATAGGTTTTAATGACAGTGGAACCCGTCCTGAGAGACCGTCCCATCTGTCATTTAAATGCAGGTGGTTGGTTTTCAGAATGTGGTCTTAAAAAACAGGTGGTCGCACATGAGAGTGGTCTTTAAAGACCGGTTCCACTGCAGTACAATTGATAATACCAGGAGTGTAATCAAAACACAATTAGCACCTGATATATATGTATATTTTTAAACTAATATGAGGAACATATACCAGAAAATAATTATAATATTACAAAAGACCTGAAAAATTAAATCCAGAACATAATCTACGTGGTAATAGGTTCATAGCAAAATAAAACAAAAGAAAAATATCTGAAATATTAAAAATCACATGAAATATACTAATGAACAAATTTGACAGTGTAGTGAATATTTTTGAAATTGTACTGAATATATTTGACCGTGTACTGAATATATTTGACAGTGTACTGAATATATTTGACAGTGTACTGAACATATTTGACATTGTACTGAATATATTTGACAGTGTACTGAATATATTTGACAGTGTACTGAATATATTTGACATTGTACTGAATATATTTGACAGTGTACTGAATATATTTGACATTGAACGGGAACATATTTGACATTGTACTGAATATATTTGACAGTGTACTGAACATATTTGACATTGTACTGAATATATTTGACAGTGTACTGAATATATTTGACAGTGTAATGAATATATTTGACAGTGTACTGAATATATTTGACATTCAAGGGGAACATATTTGACATTGTACTGAATATATATGACATTGTGTATATATATATATATATATATATATATATATATATATATATATATATATATATATATATATATACATACATGTGAATTTATATATTTGACAGTGTACTGAACATATTTGACATTGTACTGAATATATTTGACATTGAACTGGAATATATTTGACAGTGTACTGAATATATTTGACATTGTACTGAATATATTTGACATTGAACTGGAACATATTTGACAGTGTACTGAATATATTTGACATTGTACTGAATATATTTGACAGTGTACTGAATATATTTGACAGTGTACAGAATATATTTGACATTGAACCAGAACATATTTGACATTGTACTGAATATATTTGACAGTGTACTGAATATATTTGACATTGTACTGAACATATGTAACATTGTACTGGAACATATTTGACATTGTACTGAATATATTTGACATTGTACTGAATATATTTGACAGTGTACTGAACATATTTGACAGTGTACTGAATATATTTGACATTGAACCAGAACATATTTGACATTGTACTGAATATATTTGACAGTGTACTGAATATATTTGACCTTGTACTGAATATATTTGACAGTGTACTGAATATATTTGACATTGAACGGGAACATATTTGACATTGTACTGAATATATATGACATTGTACTATATATATATATATATTTATATATACATACATGTGAAAAAGCATAATGTTAAAGTAGACCATTACAAAACAGGATAGCCTTTTGTGGTGCAGGGGAGAGCATGTTCCAAGTCATTAAAATTTGGGGCAGGTATGTTTTGAAATAATACTTTTTATTCATGAAACAGGGAGCAATAAGCCTCGCTCAATAACACAGGCACACATACTCACACATTACAAATTTACTTATCGATTTCTTTCTTTAATGTTTCCAAATTTCAATTGGAAACTAAGAAATATACTAATAACAGTCTTAAAAATTGCATGCAGGAATTGAAAAAAAATGTCGGACCCAAAACACATTAACTGCTTTTTAAAACATCTTGATCCAGATCCTAAAATATCTTCAATTTGTGTAGGTACACTAAGGTCGTAGTATCTGTGTTGGTACATTAATGTCACAGTATCTGTGTTGATATACTAAAGTCATGTTATCTGTGTAAGTACACGTGTACTTATGAGATTTGTAATACATTTACCAAGTTCACAGTATCTTTGTCAGTACACTAAGGTCATAGTATCTATGTTGGTACATTAATGTCACAGTATCTGTGTTGGTATACTAAGGTCATGTTATCTGTGTAAGTACATGTGTACTTATGAGATTTGTAATACAATTTCTCTTCATTTAGACAATTTTTTTTCTATATATCAAATGAGATTCAATGAAGGTTTCTGCCTCGTCTACCCATTTTGATGGGTATAAACAAATCTAATTTTTATTTTTATCATTTCGTGAAGTAGTTTCTCTCAAGGCAATGTAGTGCTTAGCATCTGTTGTAGTTTTCCACTTTGTACGTATATTTCACTAGTTAGAACACTGTTGTAATTGACATTTTAAACCTCGTAAATTTCAACTTATTGTCTTCTGTGTTTTAGCAGTAGACCTTTATCATGATAATGATTGTATATATATGTACCTCTGTCCTTCAGGTAACATTTGTCTGTTAAAATTTCATGTTTATCTGAAAGGAACTAATTCATGGGTATTTAATTTCGCACAAGACCATTTCCAAAATAGAAGTGTAATATGAGTTATCTCTCTTGTTTGCCATTTAATTAATGATATTGTGCAGTGAATCAAGTTTTGAAACTTATAATCAATTTGTGATTCGTGTATACGATGTCTGATTATAGGGTAGATGAATTAATTTTGATTGGTTACCTTTCTGATATTTCATAGATAAAAGGAATCATATTCACTGGCTTTTAGTTTTATGGTAGGCCTACTTCCAATTGAATGTGAATATAGCGAAATTAAATCCCCCCTTGAATAAAATCAACTATACAATATATTAGTCTGTAATATTCAGCTGTTTGTTTTAGAGTTTAGATATCTGGTAAAACATTAGATCAGATAAATTAGATTTGAATACATGTACTTGGACAAACTTACGTTACTGTACAATTTCTTGTCCATGACAAAAGTTAGATTAGTTAGAAATTATGTTTGTCCAATTTCAATATATCAAGTTGTCTTCCCATAACATGGGTTTTAAATGAAATGGGAAAGTAGATGTAGATTTTGGAGAAATTTTTAATAGGGGAATCAGCCATTAAACAGTAATAAATTTCTCCTTAGAATTGATTGAAAAGTGATCTTTTTCATATTCTGTTGAATTATTAGATCTGTTAGGCAATTGAGTGAAAAGGAGAAGTATTTATTTGGGTCACTCAGATTGTTCAATTGCTGATTTATATTTTTTTTTTTTTTTTTTTTTTTTTTTTTTGTCATTTGTGAACTTTTTAAAATTTGAAAAAAATTCTTATATAACACAACTTTTTAAGTTTGGGAGTCTATTGTATGATTATTAAGAGTCTGTTTTCATTTTATACATAAATATGGTTTCATGTATAGTTCTCCCTCAACAAAAGGCAAGGGATTGCCTGAGAACCAGATAACTTTTTTTATTTTGCCTTAACTTTGCAATTTTAACTCAACCCCTGAAAAATAATGGACTCTTCTATAAATCAATGATTTAGGCCAGTCCAAATGTGTCTTTAGGGATGAATGAGTTAATTTGCCTGAATGTAGAACACTTGTACGGAATTAGATAAACAGTCATTGCAATCTAAGTCACCTATGTTCTTCCTGTTTGTAGGCTCATGTTTGTTTTTTTTACACACCCATTCAAAAATAGAATTTTTGGTGTGAACTCTTATACTTTAATGGTGCTGTAAAAATTTTGGGTTAGGACACAGAACCCATCTACAGTTGATTAATGCTTCAATTAATTCATCAACCCCTGAAAAACAAGCCAAAGATTTCGGCCAGTCCAAATATGTCTTTAGGGGTGAATGAGTTAATATTTATATATAGATACACATTAACCCTTGGTGCTATTAATCCAGTTGTTTAGATAATATGAACTATGGCCCTTTCATTTAGTAGACACAGATCTATATCGCCCGATACCTCCTTCTCCAATATCCATTCTTTTTTGCTAGCATTAGTATCTTGAGAGTTTGAATCACAACCTTAAAAGCATACAACTTTTTATTGTAAATGATGTGAAATAACATAATTAAGATTTACCGACAAAACTGCCTTATCAGAATAAGAAATGGGGTGAAAATACTAAAAAAAAATTTCTCGAATTTGTGGTTTCTGGAATCTGATTCCACTTTGAATCTTAGTGGTGTAGGGGTTTGATCTGTTAGAATCTCCCTCAATCCTTGGTCGCCAATAATTTTTATCTTTAACCTGTTCCAATGGGATCTATTTATCTTTTATTATTGAAATACTGATAGGTTTTAACAATTCTATCTTGTTAATGAATTTATTTTTATGCAATAGACTTGATTATATTTTCTAGTCAACCGAGTCAAACACTGATATGAAATGACCTTTTTCCAGTAGCTCAAATGGGTACGAGTATTACCATGTAGGTTCTACAGAGACGGAATAAAAAATTGCAGTATTTATATTCATATACATGTGTAACCTTAAAGCGATATAAGCTGTCACAATGATGAGTTTTGTTCCCCGACATGTAGTCAAGAATATGATAAAATGTGTGTTCAATTACATTATCAAACACGTGAAACATAAAAGATCTTTTTTTTCAAAGTTATTTGTTTTATTAGAATTTAAGTTTTCCAGTACCTTAAAAAATTCAGCTGTATTTCGATGCAATGACCTTTCAGATAAACCCTTTGGCCATGTCAAATGTGCTTAGTAATTCAGTCAGGGGTTCTCGTCCCTTATGCACTCGGTCTATCAGCAATCTGGATTTATACACAATCAGTGTATGTTAAAATCGGCTGTTTCTTATGTGTTTTATATTTACTTTTAAAATACAGGATGTGATTTTATTGGAAAGTGCATGTATTATGTAAAATATATGCTTTTCAACGCTATTTTAAATACCTGAAGAAAATCGGATGAATATATGAAATTTTGCCAATGTTTAATGTTACACTGTATGCTGACATTGCCAAAATGAAAACAATGTAACTGTGAAAAATATGCATATCTCATGTTTTACAATCATGCCACCATGTCCAGTGGAGTTGGGCAATTTATGATCATATGTGTCGGGAATGATAAAGCCGAGAATGCAATGGAACAAATTAAAAATGGGTCGAGATCACACGATATATACTTGGCATGTGGACAATTTCAGAAACGAATGTTTTTTGTGTGTTTTAGGTATGAAATGATGATGTACGAAAATAAATACAAAGTGTAATAAGAATAGAATGTATATTAACTGCAAGTAGCACGTGCTTATTAGACACTTGGTAATCATCGTAAAAAATTACTGAAAGTTAATTTGCAATGCTCAAAGTAATGGCGGACAAACAATAACTGATATTACGGGTTACGTTTGGCATTATTGTTCCAATTCTACACATACTTTTGTTATTCTAACCACCAGATGGTCTCTTTGGGATATATATGAGATAAAATATTACATGAAACCGACATGTAAAAATTTTCACCTACGACAGCTCATATCGCTTTAATTAGGATACTGTTATTAGTATTTTGAACACTGTCAATACAAGTAATACTGTTATTAGTATTTTGTATACTGTGAGTACACCAGTAATACTGTTATTAGTATTTTTTTATACTGTGAGTACACCAGTAATACTGTTATCAGTATTCTGTATACTGTGAGTACACCAGTAATACTGTTATTAGTATTCTGTATACTGTGAGTAGTACTGGTAATACTGTTATTAGTATCTTGTATACTGTGAGTACACCAGGAATACTGTTATTAGTATTTTGTATACTGTGAGTAATACCAGTAATACTGTTATCAGTATTCTGTATACTGTGAGTAATACCAGTAATACTGTTATCAGTATTCTGTATACTGTGAGTACACCAGTAATACTGTTATCAGTATTCTGTATACTGTGAGTACACCAGTAATACTGTTATCAGTATTCTGTATACTGTGAGTACACCAGGAATACTGTTATCAGTATTTTGTATACTGTGAGTACACCAGGAATACTGTTATCAGTATTCTGTATACTGTGAGTACACCAGTAATACTGTTATCAGTATTCTGTATACTGTGAGTACACCAGGAATACTGTTTTTAGTATTCTGTATACTGTCAGTAGTACCAGGAATACTGTTATCAGTATTTTGTATACTGTGAGTACACCAGGAATACTGTTATTAGTATTTTGTATACTGTGAGTACACCAGTAATACTGTTTTTAGTATTCTGTATACTGTGAGTAATACCAGTCATACTGTTATTAGTATTATATATACTGTGTACCAGTGATAATTAATGTTATTATAATTTCGTATACCATACATACCAGTGAGTAATACTATTTAATTGTTAAATGAATGTATCAGGGGAGGGGAAGTCAGTGATATCGATAATGAAATCCTGCTTGTTCAACAAAAATTTTGATGCCAAGAAACACAATCTTAATCTGATCAGTCAAATGTAACATTTTCTTACCAAGTGTACTTTAAGTCCTGAGGTGTTCCAAAAAGCCAAAAATGTGTGTCTCGTCCATAAATATTGTCGTAAGGAGAGAGAGTGTGTACAGCTCCATTATAACATATTGTCTGTTGATCTTATGTATTGTTGTTGTGTGTGGAGCATTGAGTAATTATGACCCTCTGTGGAGGGACACATCCAGAACTGTCTCCCTAGGAGGGGTTATTATTTTGTGTTTTTGTTATACATTGTACCTAACAAAAATAAAAATATTTAAATTTGAATGACCTAGTTAATATAGATGCAGAATACTAGAATTTTTTCGGTAATTATTTGTTCACATTTACATTTGCATATGAAAATACTATTTTACTTGACATCAAATTTTGCTGCCGAGATATTTTTTCTGGGATAATTTTACTAATTTTGGTTAAATGTCTCATTTATATCATGTCATGTGATCATGTCTAATCCGGGGGCCAAGTGGTAAGAGCATCACATTTTGATCCATGAAGTCCCTCACTTTTGGTCAATGCAGGATCGAGCCTCGCTGGAACCGAAGCGGATATTTGTTAGAATGTTTTCCTATTTACTTGCGGAAGACTGGTAGTCTCTTTCCAGGTCAGCCTGCTCAGCCAATCAGATTTCAGGATTAGCCAGATGATTATATTTTTTAGACTTACGTTATTTTTAAGTGTTATAATGTCAGGCCCGGGACTATGTTATTACAGAAAAATAGTTAAAGTAGATCTCAAACATGCAAACAAACAAAAATTGTTAATGGTTTCTGAAATTCAGTCAATGGCCCCGGACAAAACTTGGCTGGATTCTCCAGTGTCTCATAACTCCAACATGTCCCATACCTGTCCCTTACATGTCTCATACCTGTTCCTTAAGCTCACATCTTGAAAAACATACCAGTACATTTATTTACTCAATAAGATGTTATGTTATCTCATATACCCCTAAAAGCACACTTTGACTGCTCCATATCATTGATGTAAGATAGTCCATTGTTTTTCAGGGGTAAATGGATGAAAAATCACTCATCCTTCCTCTCTGATCTGTTCCAACTAGATCTTTTTTTTAGATTTATTTTTGCATATAATTATTTATTTTTTGCTGACATCATTTAAAAAATCAATTCTATGCACTATACAAGAGTTATGTCCTTTGAAGATTTTTTCTTTAAATTATATACATTCACACAGTCAGAATCACATTTTTTCTCACTATGATTCATTTATTCCTATATGAATATTGCCCAGTTTCTATATTTACTGTGGTGGGAAATTCTGATAAGAAAATTGGTTTTATTTTTGTTGCCATCAAATCTATCAGTATTTTATGGATAAAATAGATCAAAATTATTTTATCGATTTATTTTTATAGTATAGTACATGTATATTTATACAGTTTATGGACAAGAATAAATATCCTTTATATAATTAATGGATACTTGTAATCTATTCAGGTTGGTGATTTTCTGGTGCATTTAACATGAATCTATAAAAATCATCACTGAACCTACAAATAGTACATGTACTTTGATTTTCAACCCGATTACTAACAGCCCCCAAACATGGCTCCTTTGAAGTATTTCACTGTCAGCATGCAGAGCCCTCTGCCACAAAACTTGGGGAGTATTCTGAGAATATTCTTAACATAGTCGGCTTAGTCAGTCGGCTTTCAGGATCACCTTAAAAAAAGGTGAGTAAAATACCCTGAATTGAGTAAATCTTAATTACTAGAGTTTTATGCTGAAGGACAAAGGTTTTAGAAGCATTTTTTTAAATAGTGAAAATTTAGAAATATTAAAAAATTTTAATATGCACATAATGTTTCAGATGATGTAATGACATGATTGGCAGTCTTTGTATATACAGGTTCCCTTATGAGAAATGAATGGATTCTACAGTAAAACTTCTTTGTAATTCACCTACATTTCATTTAAGGTTTCCCTTTATCGCCAAACCCCTTTATAATGCCAAATTTTGGCTAAACAAATGGTGGCAGTATAACCAGGTTTTTCTGTATTTCTAGCAATCTTACTCAAGATAAAATTTGAATGAAAAATATATTGCACAATTTTGTGTCCATGGAGCTGTTCTTATTTTATCTTTGTATACAACATTGTATATCCAAAAGTTTACAATGCATATTTTACTCTGTATTTGGTTATCATTTATATGTTGTTTGTTGTGTACTTTCATTGTTGTCATGGATACCAATCTTTGTTTATGACTGTTAAATAATCATTATATTCATAGTTGATTGACGTGAGTTCACAGGTTGTACCATTTTATCTTTACCTCACTTGTACAATTATTATTTTCAATCGGTGGTTGTGACTATATTCTACTTGTTCGTGTTATTTCAGTATTAATATCTGTTTTGTTTCAATTCTGTTTATATTTAATATGTTCAAGGTCAAAGACCATAAAATAAACTTCATCACTTTCTAGGACAAATTTTCCACCAACACAGAAAACAATAGAAATAATTGATGACTTCTTCTTCGATTTTATAATGGGGACGCTGGAGACAGACATGAACCCTTTCTGTTTCACTGATAAGGGAACTTATGTTTTGTCTGCGTCTGCCAGTCCATCCATTTAGAGTTTTTATTTAAAGTTTTATAATTGCTCACCATTCAATTACTGCAATACAGTGGAACCTGTCTTGAGAGACCACCCCCATCTGCCACCAAAATGTGGTCTCTAAAGACAGGTGGTCTGTAAAAAAAAAAAGGTTTTATTCAAAGGATTATTTAACTGAGTGGTTTCTATAATGTGGTCTCATAAGACAGGTGGTCTTTAGTGAGTGGTGTCTAGCAAAACAGGTTCCACTATAATGGTTTTAGAATGCTGATTATTTGCACAGATGATGGAGGTCTAGCATAAATACTGCAAAGTAAAGCGAAAATGTTTTTGATTTGTTGAATGTTTGCCATGGATTGGACTTTTCATTTTTTTTCTTTTCTTTTATTTGCTCAATATTTCGGCTTGAGGTGGGGGGACGTGTATTGATTCATCAGCACTCTCAGAATACTGGTATTTATTTTGTGATCAGAATTGATCAGAGCAAATTGAAATATATAATACAAAATCAATTTCAGCCAGAAGAAAATGATAGGAACATAGAAAGTGGTGAAGTCGTGTACAAATCATTTACTAATTTTCCATATAATTGATGAGACACTTTTGAGAGGTAACATCATTATTTGGTATTATTTTTAACATCAATGTAGTACATCATGTTTGTTCAAAGAACAAAATTTTCTATGTTTTACATTTTTGCCAGAATAAATCGTGTGTTAAACCAGTAAAGAGTTATTTTCTCATGAATCATAAATTTTTGCTGAAGTTGACATAAAAAAGATGCTGGATTTTCTAATAGACAATATATGTCTTGTGTTTGGAGAACGAGTCTTTCAGCAGACCATTGGTATTCCAATGGGAACCAATTGTGCCCCTTTACTAGCCGACCTATTCCATTATTGGTATGAAGCAGCCTCCTTCCAGACGCATCTTAATCAAAAGAAGAAAAGCTAGTTGTGGCCTTTGATTTGACATTTAGATATATCAACGAAGTTTTTGTCAATTAATTTGGACAATTTTCATATGTGTGTCAATGTGATATATTTCAACAAACTAGAAATTAAAGACACAACACAATCAAACATATACACTTCCTACTTGGACATTTTACGTACTATAGAGACCAAACGATCTACAACCATGTTATTCGATATACATGATGATTTCAGCTCTCCTATTGTCAACTTTTAACATTTAAGTAGTAATATCCGTTTTTCACCTGCATTTGGTATTTATATATCGCAGATGATAAAATGTGCAAGGGCATGTTCACCATATGAACATCTACATGTTCTTACTGAGAAGTTGTCACAAGGATATCATTGAGTTTAAAGGCATACAAACTGTCAAAATGAATTTTTTTGTTTGTATCATACTATTCATTTTACACAAAAAAAAATGTTTTTAAAAATCTTGGATTGAATAAAACTTGTTATAATGTTGTATTTTGTGAAAAGAAGTCAAATAATAATTGGATTCTTTCATGGCAATACATGTATATACATGTACGACATGTAAACAAATTTATACAGCGATATATCTTTTTAGCTTTTGTAATCGAAGTTCTTATCACAGGATTAACAGTGCATTTTTCTTATCAAATTGACAGCCTGTATGCCTTTAATTTCAACATTTGGCAAATTTTATGGTCGGTATAATGATCTTGTTTCCAATTACAATGTTTCTCTAAATGAAATCTTGAGTTACTTGTTTGATCGTATTTGTTGAATCGTCTTTCTGATCATGATAAAGATTCATTCTTCAATCATTTCATTTGAATTTGACTGTGGACTTGCAGCGGGTTTGATCGGTCAACAGGGGATGTCTTCACCTCTCTGGCACCTGATCCCACTTCTAGATTCTAGATCCATGTTTGTCCAGTATTCAAGAGATTTGTATGTTGTCACTTCCACCTCCTAACAACTACTACTTTGGTATCTGTGACTTTTAAATTTTAACTCGTTCACCCCTAAAAACACATTTGGACTGGTCTAAACCATTGCATTACAGAAGAATCCATTGTTATTCAGGGGTTGATGAGTTAATTTCTCTAATCAATTTTGTGGAAAAAAAACTTATTATAGTTTGTGAAGAAAAAAGCACTTAGGAGTCATTCCTGAACTAATTTAAATTATATCATTACCAGCTTAAAGAGAAATATAAAAAAAATATTCCCACTGTCATATTTTTCTGATCTAGAGATCTCGTGTTTCAAAAGAAAGTAATATGAATCAAAGTACTGAAAGTACTGATACGAGTTGATGGCAGTCGTAAGTTTTAATGAGGTATAATACACTCAGTATACTGAATACTTTTTAATTCGGTAAAATTAGGTTTAAAAAAAAAGTAACTAAAAATCGGGTCAGACATTTGACCTAACTTGAGTACTGATGGCTTATTTATTTTGCAACAAACTACATAGATCAGCAATATGATTATAAAATCTTGTGCTTATAAACACCATTTCATCGATATTAAATTTCTATGCGACAGGGCAGTATTATACCCTTACACTATACTTCCTATCAGTAGCCTTAAATCTCTAGGTCAATACGTGTACATGTAAAATATTTTCCCAACTTCAAAGACTGCTGCGAGTTTCTCATCAGTTAAGATCATGTGAATGGTGAATGAATTGTTAGCGATATTAAATTTTAACAATCTCAACACACTCGCTAATAATGCCGAAATTGAATCCTCTCTAAAATTTCTGCTTATACAATATTATAACATTTCAAATTCAGTTTATTGAGTTATTATAGCAAAATAAACAAACATCTTAAAAAAAAATTTTTTCTTTAATTTTCAAGTTAAAATCTTAACAATGTATATATATATTAAACTTTGAACTTTGAGGTAAACTTCACAAATTTCTACAGAAAACATCAATTCATTGGTAACAAAGAAATATTTATGTATTATATACCAAATATCCTATAAACATACACATATTATTTTAATAAAATTTAATGTCCTCCAAAGGGAAGTACCAGTATGCGATAAAACAGTAAAACACTCAAAATTCACAAATTTTCCGCCACTTGGCCTTTATCAAGTGAAAGACGACAATATGTATTTCAATTACATAGTATTGAGTCTGCACAATACAAAGCTTCAGTGTAAAAAAAATGTATAAATAAATAAATGTGTAAAATTGTCGTCTTTCACTTGATAAAGGCCATGTGGTCGAAAATTTGTGAATTTTGAGTGTTTTACTGGTTTTTTTTCGCATATTATTTTATATAAAACAAAAACTCCATTGGCTGAATGATATCCATCCAATCAACAGCATGCATACTTTACAGCTTAAAGTACCCAGGGGCAGTTTTACCAAAGATCCGAAGTCTTAGACTTACCATTTTACAAAGACTTAGGACTTGTGACTTACTACAAAATCATGTCAGATCTTTATGACTACCAGGAGGGAGTGCGTAGACAGATGTTGTTTTTGTTTGAGTCATACTTTATCTTTGTGACTGTAACAGGTAGAAGTACTCATAATTTCTCAATATCTTATTGGACAATATACGACAATACCTGAAGACTTGATACAGGGTACAGTAGCATTGATAATACGGTTTGTTTTAAAATCAAGTAACTTAGATCTTAGGACTTACGACCACTTGATAAAACGGGCCCTCAGATTCCCTCCCTTTTTGCATTCAATAACAAAAATGATGTTGACACATTTAGGAAATCACTTATCAGAAATATCCTTGAATCCTTTAAAATATTGTAGTTTATCTCTTTTTTAACATAAAATTATGTGTTTTGTAGAAAGTTGTCATAATTAAATCTCTATGTTAAAGTCATATTGTCGCTCAGTATTCTGGGGGGTTTTTTTTTGGGGGGGGGGGTTACCATTGAAATCTGATGGGTATTGATATAAAAGAATAAAATAATGTTTCCGTCTTGAAAAAATGATCAATATTGTGTAAAAATGTCATTTATGAGAGTATTCTGTCAGTAGAATCTAATTTATTATGCACTTACCCAGATTACGAAGATGCATATGGTAGGCAAATGGCCAAAAGTAATTCTAGACAATGACCTTGACTTTTATCATCAGTGATGAAGTACGGAGGTATTCTAATCATAACGTTAAAAATACCATTTCAACATGCAAACTAATCAGCCATATATATCCTGCATTTATTCTAGTTAGACATTACACCGAATCTAATCCTTGTTCTAGCAGAATTTGTTAGATATCGCTTTCTTTTACTTTTGAATTTGTTATGAGCATGCATGAAAAACTTTCCTGTTGGCTTCAAACTGGAGGTGACCTCGGATAAAATTTAAATCAATTTAGATTAAATTATTTTGTTTACATCCTGATGAAGAAATAAAAAAAAAAAGACTGATATTTCAAGTTTAAACAGAAAAAAAACCGGTGAAATATTGATATTTATGACTACCACATTTAAAACCAAACCAAAATTTTCGATACAGTGACAATATGCCTTTTAAGTAATTATTTTCTCAAAATGAAATATTTCCCAATGTTTTGAAAATAACCTAATTACTTACTGGTAATGCTGGATAATGCAAAACTTAAATAACAGTGCAATTAGATTTGGCACTGTCTTACACACGTTTTGCTCTTTTCCCCAAAAATATTCAGAACCACATCCCCTTAACCCTTTCAACCCCACAGACCATAATAGACTGATCTTAAACAATAAAAAGAGCACACCACACAGATATTCTGGGGTGAAAGGGTTAATGTATAGAAGACATAGTGATGATAATATGTAGCATTTAGGAGCTTACATTGGAACCTGTAATGTGAGACCAAGTTTTAGAAGACCAACTGTCTTGTGAGACCACATTCTGAAAATTATTTAACGTAGTTCAGTTATCCTTTAGATAAAACACCTTCTGAAAGACCATCCATCTTGTAGGACCATGATTTAGTGGCAGCAGTGGTGGTCTTTCAAGACAGATTCCACTCTACTATAAATAAACAGTGTGACCATTACTTGTTACAAACGTCACGGTGAAATGGTGTCATCACTGTTAGTCAGATCTATGACATCATCAGCCTCATTTTCATCTTTACAGTCAATGATAATCATATGTTTGTGTCCACTATTTAGCCATTTTCCATCTCCTCCCAATCTTTGTTGTTTAATGTCATTTTTGGTAGAAGTAGAAGTTGCAACTTGTATTGCTGACCCATTTCTTTTTACGGGAGAACAAATTTCTGTTAATTTTCTTTGCACTAACTTTTTCGGAGATGCTGTGGAATTACCTTGTGAGCAGCCTCTGTCTGATTTTTGTCCTCGTTGACTCGTGTTGAACGATTCCATACTGACTCCCTCAACACTCACTTTTGATCCTGAACTGGAGTCCAAGGTCTGTTCATTATCAGTTTCATCGCTAATCACAATTAAATTCTCACTCTCACTACTCAGCCTTAGCTCAGTTCCCCGTTGTGAATTCCTGTTTCTGTTTTTCTGAGGCGACGGTAAGACCATGTTTCCCTGAAATGAACCCTGACTTGGCGGAAGTGTGATGTCACTGTCTGATCCGTAGCCGTCACTTTTAAAACTACAGTCATGCAAGCTGACTGGAGAATAAGTAACACTTTTTTTCACAAAAGAAGTGTTAATTTCACAGGTATTTCTATGTATTCTAATATCTGAATTACTTTTACCTGCATCAGCTAAATCTTTAGATTCTCTTACAGACTCTGATCCTTTAGGATGTAGTACATCTATGTTTGGGATATCTTCGTCTTCTTCTTCCGAATCTTCACAATCAAACAAAATACTAACGTCTTTTGATATTTTTACACATGCTTCATCTTCTTCAGTAAAATTATCTTTCCTGACAAAAATTCCTTTAATACTAGATTCTGTAGGACATGAAGAATTTCCGGAACTTTGTTCATCTTCAAGATGGTGTTTGGATGAAACCGGAAATTGAGACACAACATCTCTTTCACATGATGAAGGGTTTACATCAAACCCTTGGGAGTCACCATTTTCCCAAATCTTGTTAACACTATCACCATTTTTTCCATTATTCATGCAACCGATTTTTGACACCGAGGTAATTTCATGATCGTCAGAAAATTCAAAATCTGACTGGTTGCTGTTTTCATCAAATAAATCAAAACTACCAGTTCTCTGTGACATTGAGTTGACCTTCACCTCACCCTTGACCTTTACACTCCTTGCACTTGCAGTGAAAGAGTTATTATTGTTATGAGAAGTACCTGTATTTATTTTTCTCAAGGAAAGTGAGTTACGTTTCCTAGGAACTGAGTCCTCTATTTGTAAAGGTTTTAAACTTCCACAAACTTCAACCTCATTTTCAGGCTTATTTGATTTCACTGTAGAATTATTGTGATCTTTTGTGATTCTTTTGACCTTTCCATGACCTTTATCATGTACCTCATCATCCTTAGGTTTTCGATTTTCACCTACTTCATCCTGTGGGACATGTTTTGTTTCACTCTCAGTTTTACCTGTATCTGAAAAAACATTTTTATCACAAAGTTCTTTATTATTACACATATCCCCATGACCTTTTTCAGTGCTCTTGACCTCATCTTGACCTCTTTCATTATCCTCATCCCCTTCGGGCAATTCATCAGTTGGAATAGCTTCTTCCAAAGTCTGTTCTACATCATCAAATCTACAAACTCTGTAGGAGAGGCTCTCTGATTGGTTGTCTTCACATTGGGAATTAATTGCATCCAATAAACTTTGACCTGGTGTGGACAAGGTTGACTTACTGAAATAATAACAAAGTAGGAATATTACTTGAGAATTACAAATTGGACATGAGTTGTCATGAGTGTTTTTAGGTTGTTGTACAAATAACAATCACAGAAATAACGGTTTTGAAATATCCCTGACATTTGTTACAATCAATGCCACACATATTCAGAAAGAATGAAATATGAAATATTTTTATCACAGAAGCAAGATCATTATCAGTAACTGAATAACTTATATCAATTATGGGAATACCTGAACTACAGTAATTATCAGTAACTGAATAGCCTATATTAATTATGGGAATACCTGGCTTACAGTAATTATCAGCAGCTACATATTCTATAGTAATTATGGAAAGACCTGGACAACAGTAATTATCAGCAATTGAATAGCCTATAATAATTATAGGTGTACCTAGACTACAGTAATTATCCAAAATTGAATACCATATATTGATTATGAGAATACCTGGACTACAGTAATTATCTGCAGCTGGTTAGCCTATAGTAGGGCCTAGTTATGAGACAATCTTGACACCAGTAATTACCAGTGGCTGAATAGCCTTATAGGATTTATTGGGTTACCTGGTTCTGGCACCATAAAACTTGAGAATTTACTCATCTAAGAATATTCTCAAAGTGGCCTGGATAACCAATCAGATTTCAGGATTTGCCACATTTGAATAAAATTTTTAGACTTACGTTATTCTTAAGGTTTATGGACTGCAGTGATTAAAGCAGTTGGATAGCTAATAGTAATTTTTAGAATATCTTGACAACAGTAATTATCAGTAGTTGGATGACCTACAGTAATTATATGGTTACCTTGACTATGGTAATTATCAGCAGTTGAATAGCCTACAATAATCATGAGATGATCAGGACTACAGTGATTATCAACCGTTGGATAGCCTATACATGTAAAAATCATTATAGATGGATAGCCTTAAGAAAGTATCAGAATATCTTTAATACAGTAATTATCATCTGTTTGAAAGCCCAAAAGTAATAACTCTATCAGACTGGAATTTTAAATCAGTTAAAAAAAAACCTCTTCATATTAACAAGTATCCATATTATTAAAACTGACCTTTCCTCTTTCTCTTTTTCAAAATCTTCATCGCAAATACCACTCAATTCACTGTCACTTTGATTACTGCCATCATATGAGCTGTGGTCATCATCATCATCATTCCTGTCATTGCTGTATGCCACTGAGATAAAGTTTTCCACATCATTTACAGCCTCACCTGATTTCACAGGTGAAAATATTTTTCTTTTCTTTGATTTTTCTTCCCCTGAGCTAAATATCAGGCCCTCTGAATCACTTGATACTGAAAAATTGCACATTAAATATTTTTTTAACAAAAGATTCTTCACTAAGACTGGATCAAACCAGATCTAACCCACTGACCCTTACAGTGAAATTTGGACTTTACCAGTTCAAAGAATGGTTAAGTCCATTGTCAGAATTCAGGAGAGTATGATTTAGAATCTGAATTCTACAATAATTTCACATGCAATATTAACTTGTTCACTTCTGAATTATAAAAGTAGACCATTCTTTTTGTTGATTTCGGTGAGTCTAAATGTGATCACAGGGGTTGAAGAGTTACAGATGGAAATTAACCTCTCCGCAGAACTATGCAGTTTGTTTAAGAGTGCCAACACGAACAAACCTTACAACATCTTAACTTCTGCCTATAACTGCCAACATCAAAAGTCCTGAACATTTTCTGTTTTTGACCATACCATTATCTGATAGTCTGCTAAAAGTTAGGTGAAGCAACAGAGCTTATCATATTTTAACAGCTTCCAGCACTAACAAAGCTTTATTACAATTTTTCAACTCATCGACCCCTGAGAAACAATGAACTATTCTATAA
This sequence comes from Atrina japonica, assembly GCA_030159075.1. Classification (NCBI taxonomy): domain Eukaryota; kingdom Metazoa; phylum Mollusca; class Bivalvia; order Pterioida; family Pinnidae; genus Atrina; species Atrina japonica. The sequence goes on along the minus strand of BROG01000576.1, from coordinate 358 downwards.
ATCAATGATTTAGGTCAATCCAAATGTGTTTATAGGGGAGTAGAAGTGATCATTATGGCTTACAAGAATACTTGAAGTGAGTCCTCTTCCTCTTAGTCTGCCTCAGTATACCCAGAGGTGTCTCTTCTTCCTTCTTTTCCCTTTCAATGTTTTTCAGTTCCAGAAATCCATTTAACCTCTTCTGTACCTGCAAATTTACTGTATTTCAATCTGAATATCTTAACCTCATTTCTTACGTAAGGTAAGGTATGCACGGTAAATTATTTATATATTTGATTTTGAATGTTGTTTTACACCACACTCAACAAATTTTCAGTTATATTGTGGTGGCCAGTTTTTAAATAGTGAAGGAGAGAAC